>JAXQQM020072570.1:0-87544 GCA_034641835.2 Pinus albicaulis
TGGCTCTGTTTTAGCTTATAATAACTCTCATGCAAGTCTGTGAGTATTCGGTCTCAAATTCCTAATTAAATAAAATTAACGTGCAACAGTAGCTCTGTTTTGTTTCATTTTCCTATTAGAGAATTCACATGCAGACTCTGTTTTGTAACATCCCAGACAACCAAGTGGCGAGAGAGTGGCACAGATCCCTGTGTTAATTTTTATTTTCTTTTATTCTTGATTGACATTGAAATCTACCTGCCTTGTTTGAATGAAGGATTATTTGCATATAAACATCAACGTGAAGGCCAGACACATACATTATTGAGTTCATAATTAGAAGGCCAGACATATACATTATTGAGTTCATAATGAGATCGGTTAGTATTTTAGTGAGGTTTAAGTTATTGATAAAATAGTTTTTAAATAGTTTTTTTTTCATATACATGGTGTGATAGGTGATATAATTTTAAGTAAGATTGTAATTTGTAATTTTGTTATCTAAAATATATTTGTGAATGATGTATATTAGGTAATAGGTGATATAATTTTAAGTAAGATTGTAATTTTTTGTTATTTAAAATATATTTGTGAATGAATAGATAGATTTAGCATTATGAAAAACTCTTGAAACACTCAAATTTTACAGATTGAATAACTTAAACTCAAGTTTTCAAAAGTTTCTCTAAGATTTTGGTTAAAATTAACCAGAAAAAATACTCTAGAATAAAGTCATTCCATCTATAAGTTAAACTACTTCTTTCAAAAATATATACATCTAAAAATATATAATCAGAGTATAATAAAATGACAGTAACAATATTATTAGATTGTTATTATTATTAAATTATTATTATTTGAATGGCTATATAAAAACAGCAATAATATTATTAGATTGTTATTACTATTATTATTAAATTATTATTATGTAAATAGCTATATAAATTTAAAACCTTGTAATTACAAGATATAAATTTAAAACCCTGTAATTAGAAGATAATGAAATGATAGAATTGTAAATATTTATAATTTCATATATATATATATATATATATATAAATTTAAATGGAAAAGTGTTATAATTAAAAGATAATGAAATAATTGAATTGTAAATATTTATAATTTCATTTATATTTATATTTTTAATCATATATATAGAGAGAGAGTGTGTGTGTGTGTGTGTCTGGGGTACAACTACATTAGAGTTCAATTTTATAATTTTTGTTGCAGTATTGACCTTCCTAGCCTTTTAAGATGTCAAAATTATAGTGAGCTTGGGAGACTTCTCTCCAAGCTTTTTGAGCATAGGAATAAAATCTTAAATCAAACTAAATAACTCTTTTCTTTAGGTTCGATAGACCAAAAATTGGTCTCAATGGACGTTAACCATCATCATCATCATCATCATATATATATATATATATATATATGGAAGAGTGTTATTTCCAAAGTTGCGAATATAGAAATTATTTAAATAAATAAAATAAAAGGAAGTTGTAAAAATTGTAAGATTATTTTCATAGGTTCCAAATTGCTAAAAATTACCAAAAAATTGTGAAATTAAATTTTAATTTGAAAATTTGCTACTAACAAAATTGTGAATTCTAAAATATTTATTTAAAAGAAATTTAAAAAAAAAACTAAAATTACATTATTGAATCCCAAAAAATAATATCTAATATAAAAAAATTATCAACTTATAATTTTAATTTGAAAATTTATCATTCAAGATTGAGAATTCTAATTTTTTTTTTTTTAATTATAAAAAATTTGTTAATATAAACAAATTATCAACTTATAATTTTAATTTGAAAATTTATCATTCAAGGTTGAAAATTCTAAAATATACAATTTTTTTTTTTAATTATAAAAATTATGCTATTAATTTTAAAAATGATAAAAAAAAATGTAAATTATGAGAAAATGGTGATAAAGTGTATATTATTTTAAAAAATAAAAATTATAAAAATATTTTTCTATTAATTTAAATTATGAGAAAATTGCAATAAAGTGTATATTAATTTTTTTTAAAATAATTTATGTAATTTATGATATGTAATTACTTCATTCAATTTAATAAATTTAATGATTTAAAATTTTAATAATAATTGGTTTTTTTTTGTCGGTCAAAAGCATATTTATATTATCAGTTCAAAATTTACATCACACAACAACATAGTTGTATTACAACTCAGCAACCCATGTTTCAAAGAGAACCAGGCCGAAGGCCTTCCAAACAGTAGTCTTGGGTGGAAGCCAAGGCAAACAGTGCCAATGGTTATTTCCGGCACAAAACTGGAAAAAATCAGTAAAACACAAAGCATCATGGAGGCGAATTAGGAGGAGTTGTTGGCAGAACTGCAAAGAAACCTACACAATTGTGGATATGGTAGTCTATATGTTCTACTTGGAATTCCAGCGCTCGAAGGTGGTCATGGGAAGGCCTCAGCTAGTGTCGTAGACTCTCCAGAGTGTCCATAGTTTCATTCTGCATGTGTTGTATATCATTTATGTAAGAAATAAGCTCGGTGTGTTCTTCATACCTCTGTTCCCGCATGTTATCCAAATTGAGTTGAATATGTTGGAGTTGGGCTGAAATCACGTCCAGGGTGAGCGAAGTGTCGACTTGTCTCGGAGAGCGAGATGTAGAGACCACCATCGCTGCCACAGAGTGCTAACTCTCTGTGAACTCTGAGTCAGAGCTTAGTTCACCATGTCACGCCTGAGGCCACCTCTACGATATATGCCTCATTGTTGTGGCATGTTGCCACTCTGCCCATTCCACACTCCCACTGGGTGATAATACCCTTCTCCTGCACAGGATGCCCCACCTCTGTTCAAATTGTCAGTGCGAAGGCCAACCCCTTTTTCCCTACCACCGGTGGCTACTAGCTCGCACGACCACACCAAAATCTCGAATACCAGATTGCCTCCCCTTCTTTTTGCAGATGGATTTCAATACTGACGCGTACACTAGAGCCTGAGCGCCCCTTGAGCCCATGCCAACACCACTCCCCTACCTCCTCCACGATCACCACGAGCCACACCACCACCCAGAACCGTTTACCAATCGACATACCCACCCAATTGGGCTTCTTTCCCACCACCCACAAAGAAAAAGCTACCTCCACTGTAGCGACTACACACAGGAAGCCAGATTACCAGGATCCCACGGTCGCATACAACACCAAACCCAACTCTTAACCTCCTTATTCTTCCAACTCGCACCTTGCGTATGAGGCTCAAGCCATGGCTTGAGAGCAGACGTCGCAGCACAGGGTGGTCTCTCCAGCCTCAAACTCACCATCACCCAAACGTTGCGGAATGCACTCTGCATACGCATTTCTTCAACACACCGTGGTAGCACGTTGATCGATAGACATTACCCCGTTCGTGCGAGCTATGAATGTGCATAACTGGCCTGTGGTTGCAACCAAAACCCTCCCACTTTCTCTGCCTCCATTTGGCAATGTAACATGACACCCCATCGGAGAATTATATATATATATATATATATATATATTGTAATTATAGTGTATAAATAATATATTTTTTAATATATACATTATAATATCTATCTATATAAATTTTAGATAAAATATTATTGATAATTATATATATATATATGAAGAGTAACCCGAATGAGAATAACGTGTGGTTCCATAATTATTTGTATATGGGAATTTTGGATAAAACCTTTTTAGTAAACATAAATAATATGTTATGATATTTGTTTTTTAATTTTTTAAATAAAATTTAATTCAAAATCCATATCCTTAGAAATTGTTATAATAATCATAAAATGACCAAAACAGTGACATGAAAAGGGACTCCAATTAACAAGTGGAAGAAGTAAGATCGGAGAGCGAAGGGTGTGTTCCCATTATAAGTTTATTAAGTATTACGGTGTTATATGTATCTTATAAATGTCATGTTAGGAATTAATGTGTAAACATAATAATATTGATAAATGGTCATTGAATAAATTTTGACAATATATATTAATAAATCCATTAATCTTAGAATTTCTAAGACTTATATCTAACATTTACATATATATAAATAAATATTTTAATGAGTAAAGTTTCATTTCTTTTTTATTTAATTTTTCTAAATATTATTTAGTTAAATATTTTTTACCCCTACATCTATCTGTGGATGTCAATATCTACTATAAAAATAAGAACTTATGAAAATGAAAAGAGAATATTTTTAGGAATAATTGGTTGTGTGGAGATTTTATAATTTTAATCAAATATATGGACCGACTAGGGATCTGAGTAAATGGAATCCCAAAAACCGATTTGGACAAGTGAGTTCCTTCCTCTTTCATTTTTCAACACTTTCCTGAATTAGCACACCATTATTTTCTTGTATGCATAGGCATAAATGCAGAGCTCCTCATATGTCGTACCAATAATGAATACAACCTTTCCCTTGATCTCCTAATATAGATTATATTGTTCGGATAAAGACTGATCTATAACGTATAATATATATGGTTACCAACGCATTTGTTGCCACCTCTGTCTGCCACCTCTGTCTTTGTATCTATTTCTCCTTCCTTTTTATGACTAGCAGTTTCAGAAGCCGGAATAAGATAAGTATGATCCAACCCTAACAAAGCTATACGATAAGTATAATCCATGCCAAACAAAGCTATACAACCAGAAGAAAGTTGGCCATCTAAATTATAATATTAATTTGCTTTAGCTAGCAAGATATATTGTTATTCTTTTTTCATATCAGTTAAAGACAAGAAGGAAGATTTCATACTAATAAATTAATAAGCTCCTCATGAATAACTTGTGAAATGTGTGACTTCGGCTTTGGAGGAAGCCAAAACATTCTTTTCCAAATCATAACTTTGATTAGATAGTGACAATCATACTAGGGATTTATTTTATAAATGTTTGGAAAATAAATTTCTATTAGAAGTTTTGTGTATGTTATTGTTTATATAATAAAAAGTTGTATTTAATGTGTTAAAATTGATTTTGTGATAAAATATTTAGAAAGTTTAATAATATATTATGTTTGTAATTGTATAGAAAATGTAATATAAATATTTTGATAAATTAATATACAAATATTAAGGCTAGAATGAATTTTCTATTATGTATTAATTTTATGTGGTATATATTGGGGAAGTGTTTGTCCCCCATCTCGTTAATAGGAAAATCACAAGTAGGTATACCACAATCTAGTATCATAGAAATAATAAAAAGATGTTCCCTTTCGGCATGAATTACCTTTTAGTTATAGGTTTCACATTTATAATTGCAAATCTCACTAGTAAAATAATATATTTATGATATCAATGTTTCATAAATGATAGTGTATGATCTTAATGGTTCATACAAATGTAAAGAGGGACATCCCTATGACTACCTAACCAACTTTTCAATGGATAAACAACTTTGATACTTCAATTCTTATTTATTTTTTGTCAATCCAGGAGGTAACTCCACAAATTGATTTTTTCTTTGCATTAAGATGGAACATGGATATACACATGGAGAGGGAGACTATTGTGTTTCATCTACCAATGTCTCTTCTTATTCTAATTCTATTTATTTTCTATTTAGAATATTTACATGGATTTACATAATCCCAAAGATTAGGTGTCAACATTCCCCCCTTAATCTAAAGGGATGTTTGTGAGTCCAAGCATCATTTTGAATCTTTCAAACTTTTCTCTTACAAACACTTTGGTGAAGATGTATGTAATCTACTCATTTGTGGAACAATGGCATAGGTGGATTTCCTTGGCCTCAACATGATGTCTAATCAGATGGTATTTTGTATTGATGTGCTTCGTTCGACCATGGAAATTTGTGTTCTCGGAAAAATTTATTGCAGAAGTGTTTTCAATCAAAAGAGGAGTTGAATGTACTTATTTCTCCTGAAAATCTTATAGAAATTTCCTAAGCCACACAATTTCCTTTGTTGCTTCAGTTGTTGCCACATATTCTACCTCAGCTGTGGAATATGTTGGAATTGACTGTTTGTGTGACCTCTAGGAGACAACTCTTGATCCAAGACTCATAACATAACCTGAAGTAGATACCCCAGTTTCTTTATCTCTATCAAATTCTGAATCAAAGTATCTAATCAAGTTGAAATCGCCCACCTGTGTATACTTAAGTCCAAAGTCTTGAGTTGAAAAATGATGACCCTCTTGCCTTAGCATCAAAAGTTTCGAGCAAGATTGATTATGCATGAAATAAAATCCACAAGCGTTGAAATAGATATTCCTCTCATACCTTATGTCAAGGCACTATATCCCACCTACTCACACTATCTTAATTCATTGCAAGTAAGTGGAAACCTTAAAGAGATTACTTTTGACTCCGTTGAGAAAATTTTTGTTGAAAGAGAAAAGGATTTTTGGAAGAAGACAACTCCTCATTGTACTAAAGAAGTTGTGTGCCTTGCACAGAAGGATAATAATCATGCACAATATTCTTGTAGAGGAAGAGGTGGCCGAAGAAGAAGAGGAAGGAGGACTTTTAGAGGCAGGGGGACTCACAGTTCCAAGGAGAAATTTTTGATCTTCATTGCATTCGATGCAATAGAGATGGACATGATGCTTCAACTTGTAAGTTTCCTTGGGACCGAATTGAGCAGGAAAGAAATGAAGGAAAAGTTAAAACACCTGACAAGGGGAAAGGTAAAGCACCTGGATCCACTCATTATGTTGTCGCACATTGCAAAATTGGATTAACTGAAGACTTATTCAATGCTTCACTCACTTCATGGAAAGATGATTGGTTGCTTGATTAAGGATCAACTTGCCACATGTCTTTTAGGTGAGATTTCTCTGAAGAATTCATAGATAAATTGATGGAGCAATATACTTTGCAGACAAATCCAAACTCAATCCATCAGGGCTTGGAACCATCTAGCTCAAACTGCCTTGGCTTCCGAACTTTCTTCTACATGATTTTATATACCTCCCGAAGCTTAGAAGAAACTTGTTGTCTTTGGTCCACATCCACCATCAAGGACACTCCATTCACATATTTGATGGCAAGGTCGGGGTCAGAAAAGCATTAGATCACTCACTTGTCATGACAGGTATAGAAGAAGAGATACTTTTAAAGCTGCAAGGAACCTCTACTTGTGCACACAAATTTTCACAAAGCTATCACTATGTTGAAGGTACATTTCCATCAAGTCTTTTATGACATGCTACATTTGGAAACTTGAACTATGATAGCCTTCGCCTGTTGAAGAAAAATGGTGTTACCGTTTTTCCTACAATTCCTAGGAAACATAATCAATGTGATGCTTGTATATTAGGAAGCACAACAAACAATATTTTCATGATTCTCATTCCAGAGCACATAGACGTGATTTGTTCTGATTTATGTGGTCCAATGCTTGTTCCTTATGCAAATGGTAATAAATATATGATGATATTTATTAACGACTACACCATAATGTGTTGGGTTTATTTATTGAAGAACAAATTTGAATCTTTTGAAACATTCAAGAAAATTCATGCATGGATTGAAAATGATGCACAATATCATATTGCCTCTATTCGAACTAATAATGGAAAATAATACACTTCAAATGAATTTGAAAACTATCTTCGCCAGCATGGGATCAGGCATCAAACAATCGTGCCTTATAATCCCCAACATAATGGAGGAGCTGAAAGAATGAACATGACAATATTAAATATGGTATGTTCCATGATGTTTTTCAAGAATGTTAAACTAATGTTTTGCGTTGATGTAGTTCTATGTGTTGTATATATAAACAATAGGTGTCCATCTAATGTTATCAAAAACAAGACTCCCTATGAAATGTGGTATGGCCACATTCCTTTGGTGAGTCATCTCAAGGTTTTTGGTTCCACCTGTTATGCCTTGATAGCTAAGGAACAAACTTGGTGGAAGGAGTCGCAAGTGTATCTTATTGGGGTACTCAAATACCTCCAAAGCATACCGTCTATATGATGAAGTTAATAATAAGTTTGTAATATCTAGAGATTTGATATTTCTTGAATCTTCCAAGACTGACAATGTTGTTGAGCGAAAGCTTGATCGCTTGGATAGATTAAGACATGCAAATTATTTTCAAGAATTTGATAATGAGATTCCACATCTTGAAGGGGGGATTCCTATACTAGATTAATATGTGGAATATTATTTTGAAACACTCTATCTCCCACATGAAGATCCAACCAATTATGAAACTTTGAGTGATGTGATTGATAGAATTAGGAGACTAAATCTTGATTCATCCCCATATCAGTCAACTGAACAGCTTGGGCCATATCAGAAAGGTCCTCCAAAATGGTTGACAAAGACACTTGAAAGTGTTTGTCCTGATGAGGTTGGAAATACAGGAACAAGAAGCTCAACCAAACAAAATGGAGGTGATGTAAATGATTTTGATTCACCTATTGATATGGATTTTTCTTATGATTTTGAATTGAATTTTTCTATGTATTTTGAACCAAATTCCTTCAAAGAATCTGAATCTCATGATGAATAGAAAGAAGCGATGCAGAAAGAATATGATTCCTTGATAAAGAATGGCACCTAGAAATTGGTTAATCCTCCATTGGGAACAAAACTAATAGGTTGCTAGTGGGTCTTCAATAAAAACTATAAAGCATGTGGCTCACTTGACAAGCATAAAGTCAGGCTTGTGGAAAAATGTTTTGCACAAAAGGAAGGGGTCGACTATGCGGAGAATTTCCCCCCACAGTAAAATGGGCTACCATCCATACACTCTTTGCCTTGGCAACTTAGAATGGTTGGAAAATCCATCAAATGGATGCAACAACTTTTTTCTTGAATGCATATCTAAAAGAGAATGTTTTTATGTCCAAACTAGAAGAATTTGTTGTGAAGGGTCAAGAACACAAAGTATGCAAGCTTGTAAAATCCGTTTATGGCCTCAAGCAAGCACCGCAAGCCCGGTACGAGAAGTTAACTGAGCATCTTTTGAAACTCAACTTCAAACATTATGATCTTGATGATGCAACTTTGTTTGTCAAGAAAGTTGGAAAAACAATTGTATACCTTGTGTGTATGTAGATGATCTTATGATTATAGGGAATAATGAGAGCTACATTGCATCCATAAAGAAGGAATTAAGGAAAGGTTTTGAAATGACATATTTGGGCTATGTTCACTACTATCTTGGTATTGAAGTAACTTAACATAAGAAGTTTATATTCCTCTCTCGAAAGAAGTACATTAGAGATCTATTGAATAGGTTTGGTATGGTTGAGTGAAATCCTTTGACTACTCCAATGGAACGGACCTTAAAGCTCACATCCACTGAAGGAAAATAATTTGAGGATGCAACGAAGTATAGACAACTCGTAGGAAGTCTCAACTACCTTACCAAACCAGATATTTCATTTGTTGTTGGAATCCTCTCCAGGTTTATGCAAAAGCCATATGAGGGTCATTGGTGTGCTGCCAAAAGAGTTCTAAAGTACTTGAAGGGAACTCAATACTTTGGAATTAAGTATACACAGGTGGGTGACTTCAACTTGACTGTATACTCTGATTCAAAGTTCAATGTAGATAAAGAAACTGGGACATCTACTTCATGTTATGTTATGAGTCTTGGATCAGGAATTTTTTCCTAGAAGTCACACAAACAATCAGTTCCAGGAGATTCCACAACTAAGGTAGAATATGTGGTAGCATTTGAAGCAAAAACATACCACTCGCACCTTTAAAAATACACCATTCACACCTTTAAAAAATACACCATACACACTTTTAAAAATACACCATTCACGCCTTTAAAAAATACACCATACACTTTATGATTTTATTTTAAAAAGAACCACAAGGAATATACAAAAGTTCACTCATGAACCATATGACCTTCAAAAATGGAGTCCACATATAATAAATGACCATATGCACATATAAACTTCAACTGCACTGACTGAGAGCTCCATTCAACGATTAAAATTGCTCGAGGTACAGGATTTCAACGCACATCAACAATGAAAAAATTTCAACGTAGAGAAATATATTTACAATGCAATCAATGAACCAACGCAGAGATGGTCACAGTCACCCTAAGTCATTTTCCAATAGTCTTCCACGGGTTTCACAATTCGGCTTCCCAACAAGCATCCATTCAATTTTTCATATTGTATACAAGATATGCATGTTTTTTAAAAGGATTTAACACAGGTATAATAGCTTGACTATCAGTCTTTTCAACACAGGTATCAGCCTTTTCAATACAAGGTTCAACACAGTTATCAGCTTGATTATCGGCATTTTATAGAGAAAGTAATACAGGTCACGTCCTTTTCAAAACTTCAACACATTTGTTTTTTGAACCATAAAAATACTTCAATACAGTTCAAATTCACTCGTCGGTCACGCAATAACATGGAGGCTCCACACTCACCGCACTAGATCGAAATTTATCCTCACCACACCAGGTTGAGAGTTTGCCTCTCTCACACAAATCTCAAAAAAATTGAAGACTTGCAGGTGCATGTGTTTCAAAGGAAGGTAGAGGGACAAATGAAAATGGCAGGAAATACAAGAGTTACTGAACAGAGAATGGTTGGCTCTGATACTATGTCCAGGTGATACTATGTCCAGGTCACCAGGTAACTCCACTAATTAAATTTTTCTTTGCATTAAGATGGAACATGGGATATATATATATAGAGAGAGAGAGACTATTGGATTTCATCTCCCAATATATATTCATCTTCCAATTCTCTTTATTTTATATTTACAATATTTACATGGATTTACCTAATCCCAAAAATTAGATTTCAACAATTTCAATAGTATGTTAGTATCATACAATGGTATATCAAGGTTTTAATACAAAATCAATAATATTTACTTGTGAGTATTAAATTAAACACATTTGGGGTTCCATAATGTAAATGTAGTATATTATGTATAAATGTCTATATATAAAATTAATAATGAAAACAAGAAATTAATTAGGGATGAGAATTTCATGGAAGATGTTATGATATTTATGAATATTTTTATGAAAACAATATTGTAATGGTTATTCAATTATGTAAGAAATGATTTAATTCACATTTCAAGGACAAGACACATGAGAATGATATAATGTGTCAATTGGCTTTAGCTTGCATGGTTAAGAGAATTATTGTCATCTTCCCCACCCAAGTTCAGTTTTCACAAAGTCATATATTGATCTCATACTAGTTTACGAGGTATACAACCTTATTGTTGTAGGACCTTAAAGAATATTTTATCAAGTTTCTATCTCTATAGTAATTATTCACATTTATAATCAATTTCATGCAAAGAAATGTGCACCAATTATTTCCTTGAGCCAAATTCACACAAAGAAAGGCACATTGCTTGCATATATATACATATAATTGTGTTGTTTATGGAATCTTTCCCATATGCAGAAAAGAACATAAAACTTTGTTTATGATGGAGTTTGTATGCAATTCAAAATAATTGGTAAAGCCTAATGGGAGACTTGGAGAGTTATTGGTATGTAAATCGTTAGTCGTTTTATTTGATAAAATGTATTTAGAATAATTCAT
The DNA here is from genome assembly GCA_034641835.2 of Pinus albicaulis. Lineage (NCBI taxonomy): Eukaryota > Viridiplantae > Streptophyta > Pinopsida > Pinales > Pinaceae > Pinus > Pinus albicaulis. The sequence goes on from JAXQQM020072570.1 coordinate 11,531, forward strand.
TTGTGTGGGATTTAGGGTTTAGTCACATCAAGTCTTATATTTAAATTTCATGGGATGAGTTGAGGGTGGGAGCCATTTGTGGGGTTTATATTGTTCCAAGGGGTGTCGAGGCTCAATCTACTATTACACAATCCTAGTGGCATCATCTTGTTGTTGGGAAGAGAATTATTCCATCTAAATGTGAGTTATCCCCGGCCAAAACATAGATTCATAATGGGAAAAAAAAATTATCTCTTTGTGTTGTCCAAAGAAATTTTAGGAGAGAAAAAGAAGAGATGAGTAACATTTATTGTTATATTGTTAAGAATTAGAATTTCTCTTATTAATTGTATGGAAAAATGATTGTGAAAAATGAAGCTACAAATTGTTATTTATTTCTCATGAGAATAAAAAAACTTATTCACTACAATTACACACATTTTTTATTATAAAATCACTTTTGATGAGACATTCAGGGATGCAAGATCAATGGTACATAACATCGTTAGATTTTTCTATTGATAAGAGCAAGAAATCCCAATGATAACTAAAATAGATAAAGGAAGAGAGAGACAACAATGCGCTATTAAGTGGATACATGGCTTGAAGATGCTATTAATTTTTATTTATAGAAGCTTGACATGTTATAATAACAATATAATTCATTAATGGACCAAGAGAATTTACACTTTGACTACATAATAAGGATCTCTATTATAAATTCATTTCCTTTAGTATACAATGTATTAGAGAAATAAAATTTCCTTTAGTCTACAATGTATTAGAGAATTAAAATAAATGGTGGAATCTTTGGATCAATGATTGATTGATCTTTTAGAACTCCATGATAAAGAAGATCAAATGATGGGATCGTTGAAAGAAGACTTGTAGACAAAACAAAATGTGTTGTTAACATTGAAAAGTGAATTAATAATATGAATCAAGAGAAACTAATATGTGATGCTTCTTCTTACACAAATGATATGATTCAAAGTTTTGATTTTTCTTGTAATTCCAATGATTTGATTGTGTTAATAATTATGATATAAATGTGTCTCTTTCGAGTTATGAGACTTATAATGAACCCAATTATAATTCTAAAAGCCTATCCAATATCGAAGATTGTAGAATTGGATTATGTGAAAGGAAAACAAAAGGAATTGAGTCCAATCTTATAAAAAAATAATATTTGATGATAAAGGTTTATGGAAAATGGGAAAGAAGTATATTAGGCCAAGAAATGAAGGTATTAGTTAAAATGGTAAAACAAGGAGTAGGGATATAATTTGTGATATGAGAAACCTATACAACATGTAATTCATTTACTAATACAACTACAATGGAGTAAGCTCAAGACTAGAGGAATAATTACTATCATCGTGTTGAATAGGACATGTCCAAGCTCTAAACATTAGAATTTGCACCTTTGTTGTATTTTCAGCTTAAAAAACCATAATCATCACACATGTCCACAAAGATAAATATTAATATCTCACATATACTTAAATTGTGGCTAGATGGATATGTTTAAATGACATAAAGTCTCTCATATGTTAAACCAAATTTACAAAGTAAAATTTTCCAATCAACAAAAAATCCACCAACACTGAATAACTCAACCCATGAATTAGTTGGTCTTCATTAGTTATTTTTCATTAAAGAGTAATTTCAACTTCTCGTTATTAGTAATTTTTCAAGGTAAAAGTTGTAAATATTTTGTGAATAATTTTTTTGGGGTCAATCAACTCATGAATATTTTCATCTTATAATGGTTCATGGTAATATAAAAACCACTTGTAATGGTTAAAAATAAAATGATGAAAACCTTTAATGACATATATATAAAGGATAATTGAACAAATAATAATATGATAAATTTATTAAGGGCAATCCATAAAAAAACCCATGTAATGGTTAATAATAAGCCCAAGAAACCCTTTAGATGAAGATGATTTGCTGATGGTTCCAACTTATAAAAGAATGATGTCTCATGCAGCATGTGTGAAGATCTGAGAAAACTAAAGCTATTGATGTAGAGTAAAATTATTGAATATGGCACAAAGTACAAAAGACTAAAAGTAAAGATAAATCTGTGTTGTACTCTCAAGGAAAGTATGCATTAGATACCAGTAGTTTGTACACCAAGAATTATTATACAATAACGAACAAGCAATGAAAGAGATAATAGAATTAGTGCAGAACCAACAAAACCACCCTTCTATTATATTATATAATAGCAACCAACAACCTCTTCATGCCAAGTAAATACATATATACAATGTCACTATACAATTACAACAATTATAGTAACAAAATGACTCGGTTGGACGACTAAACAAGGAGCAACCAATTTTAAATATAGACCAAAGCTCAGTCGTGTATGTTGACTCAACAAGGTTAGACGAATAAGTAGACTAGCCCCTCCAACATCTCCCCCACTCTCAATTCCTTCTTCATCTCTAGGAAGGGGATATGTTGAGTTGTTACGTTTACAAATTAAATTTTAGAATGAGAGTAAAGAAGAATAGAAGAATGATAAAATTAGATCGAGTGTTGGAAAAAATAGTGTGAATATGTTGTTGTAGAATTGGTGTGAGTTGGGAAAGCAACTAGTACTAGATGGTCGACCAATTTTGTCTGTTGAGCTTCATTCATTTTCTCCAACGGTATGTCTCGGTCCAAAATTTGGATCACCCATTTTTCTATCTCTCTAGACGACCAATTTGATCCTTCAAATGTTATTTTTGGAATGGTCGATTTTGTTGGTTGAAGAGAAGGACCACATTTTGACATTGTTAATGGAAAAAAATATTACTTCAATCATGAAGGAGGTGGTTGAGGTGACGATGCAAGTGGTGTATTTTCACCAAATGCTTTATAATAGATGATTGGTGCAAACATCTGAAGATGTTGATTGAATGTCAACGAGTCCCTTTGAATACCGTGCCTACACTTTAAGAGCCTTGATTTCGACTAAGTACCTTAGTTTGTCGGATAGTGAGTCATCATTTAATGTGGATAATTCTAGGGTACCCTATTGTTCTAAACTTGTATTTTGATATGAATTCTATGTAGATAATTAATATCATTTGAAGCTTCCATCTAAGCGTTTTTTCCTTCCCTAAGTCAATGGTGTTCTTCTTGTATCAGCTTTGTTTCTATCTTATTTTCTTGTATAATTTTATTTTCCAAAGTTGATATTGCTCATGGTTAAAATATACATTATTACTTATATGACAAGTCCTTGATTAAGTACCTATTGGATTCTTAGTCAATTTCATGTGGTTTACAAATAAGCTAACCAATTATTGAGGATGAAATTAAGAGTGGTTTCCCTATTTTTGGTTTCCTCCAACCTACACTTTATTTGTTTGAATGAACTGAACTCCTACTCCAATATGGAAGATAACTCTTCCATCTTTTTTGTTTGGATATGTTGTTGGAGTTCTTCAAACTATGTTCACAATTGTTCATTATCATTAATAAGTTGATGAGCCATTTTTTTCATGGAATCCATTCGATCATCTGATGCACTTGGAAAAGCCAACTACAATATATTCATGGCTAAGGTCATGCACTCAGTTCATATTTATTTTTCCTTCTCCTTTCTCAGTTACAATCTGATGAATTCCTTGCTTGAGCTCTTACATCATACATTTGCTTATTTTTTGTTAGTTTTTGTAGCATCGGATGTGTTCTAGACATGAGATTTGGTGGAGAGGCTAGAATATATGTATTCTCCAATACCCAGAAATCGTTTCCGGAAATTCCACCTAGAAATGAATTAATTATATTTATTAATCGGTTTTCCAATATTTCCTAATTCTTAACTTAGGAAATTTGATTAATTAATAATAATTAGTTAATTCATGACGTAAATTTTCTCGAAACTCACACAGATCGATAGGGAAATAATTTGGGCCATTGATTATGTTTTAATCTTGGTCATTAGTGCTCCAACATAATATTATATGAATAATTTGATGGGTAGATGGAGAATACACCAGTGCAGTTGCTCAGTTTCTCAGGCAAATCAATTTCCTCAGTGGTTAAAGTTTAGTAGAGGAGATAGACCCAGAGAGTGAGTTGCAGGTGAGAGATAGAGGGTATGAGCAGTGGTCTGGGAAGTGCAGGATGAATTCAGGAAGAGATAACGTGAAAAGAGATGTGGTATACTAGATAATTGTGCAGTCGTTGCGTAGAGGCTGACGCAAAGACACCAACGTATGGGCAGAGGGTCCATCTCGAGGTCAGGAAGTCACTATGGAGAGTGAGAAATTTTTCACTACATTTCTCTTAGTATTTTTCCTCTGTTTTACTATCTGAATTCTTGCACTTGAATTCTTGCTGAAGATTGATAAAGAAACCCTCATTTGATGCTCCATTTTTCCCGCATTGTGTTTTTCCAAGGAAAATTGTCCAAAAATAATTGTGTCAATATCTTTATGTGTGTGTGTGTTATGAAACCATCTCCAAAAATATAAGAAAAGATATATCAAAGCCTTATAAATAAGCCATTTCGGGGGGGAAACCTCCTTTACATTAAATAAATGAACAATTCTTTGATGGTACAAATGACAAAACCTCCTTTCTATATATAGGAGTCCATGTGGTCGCAATATAATCCTATCCGACCTAATAATAATAATGTAGGGGAAAAATAATAGCAATATGGGGGCTACAGGGGTACAACAATAAAAATAAGGGGCTACAATAACAACAATAAGGGACTACACTATTAATATAGAAACCTAACATGCCCCTCTCCTTCAAACAAGTGTTGTCCTCAACGCTTGATTATTTCTTGATGCCTTTGTATAAAATTATCATCCTCCAATGTGGAATCTTCAACGGGTTAGTTCTTCCACTTGCTGAGATACTCTGAAATTGATCTATTTTGTAGTTTTTTGGGTTATTGTTTCTATGACTACTTCAGAACTTCTTTGCTTCGATGTTGATCTTCTTGTTGTTTCATTCAGTGCACCAAGGTTAGGTTATCCTTTGAGAGTTGGAGAACTTGTTATTGATTCTTGATACTTGATCTTCAACTGCTTTATCATCCATATTAGCTTTCATTTGATCCTTCAAACCATCCAACTTAGCCTTAATTTGCTTTTAAACATCTATCTCAACTTTGATTGTCTTTGAAAGATCCAAAATTTGTTGCACTTGGTACCTTAATTTTGATACATCATCTTTTAAATTCTTCCTCTTCATGCGTCATAGTATAGATTTTGAGGGCTTAATGGGTGTGGAATTATTTTGGGAGGCATTATATAACTCAATATTGATATCTATCCAACTTCAATATTCCTTGGAATCACTTCAAACTTATTTTCCAAACAAGACTTATGCAAATTTGAAAAAAAATACACACCTGTCTTGCTTTTAGAACGTGTGGAAAGCGAAGATTATCTCTGACGATTTAAGATCTTGTCTCTGAGAAATTAGTCTGTGTATCCCTCTAAATCTTATTTTGAAGTCCACGGAGTCGACTGATTTGGATGCTAAGACAAAGTTGTACCCAATCTCTGGACTAAGTTTGGTAAGAGAACTTGTGGCATGCCACATGTTACGCCTCCTTCGACTCTAAAATTGATACAAAGAAACTACGATCTATGTGATTTTGGCCACTTTTTGCAAAATTCAATGCGATCTTTGAGAGAGAGAGTTATGACGATTTTCCCAAGGTCACCTCTTTTAGATGAAATTTGGAGATACCTTAAAAACCTAACTTCCACAACATCATATCTTTGAAAATATTGCCCGAACCAAGATCTTAAAGACGTTCCTCCAAATTTCAACCGCGTGATAAAATTCAGCTTGAACCTTTGTAGAAACAACGGTATAGCGGTGCTACGATGGCTTGTTGGGAGTAGCAAAACCCTAGAATCCAAAACTTTGATACCAAATTTTGTGAAACCGCTCCAAAAATAGAAGAAAAAGAGAGATCAACGCCTTAGAAATAAGCCACTTCGAGGGAAACCTCCTTTACATTACATAAATGAACATTCTTCAATGATACAAGTAGAAAAGGCCTCCTTTCTATATATGAGTCCATGGCGTCTGTGTCTTAATCTGCTTCGACCCTGTAATAATAATGTGGGGGCACAATAATAACAATCTGGGGGCTACCGGGGAACAACAATAGCAATGGGGGCTACAAGTAACAGCAATGAGGACTACTGGTAATGTAGGGACCTAACGAGTGTGCTATAATTTCTCTGTTTTTCTAGCATTTATTTTGCCTTCCACGTATTTGTTTTGTGAAGGTTGCGATGTATATGTTTCGATATTTGTCATAGGAAACCAAAAAATACTTTTAATTAATTTAGCAAGCTAGAAGAAATATTGTTGGACATTTCGGTAAGTTTTCAAGTTTTGAAATTCTCACACATGGTATCAGGCACGAGATAAAAATCGAGAGAGATCATTTATAGAGAGGAAAAGCTTCGTAGGAGCTGATAGCGACTTGCGAAAACCCGAGAGGCTACGCGGTCCCTTTGGCCAGAGGGTCAGTTTTGAGAAAGTTATTTCTGAAGAGGTGACAAAGAGTATAATTTCTAGATCAAGGATTACTAAGCAAAGAGACGGTAGTATTTTTTACAAACGGGTTCCATTTGGGACACGGTATTTTGTAGTAGAAAAATCAACGTTAAGAGGAAATAACACGAGAAGGTGGATAGACTCAATGGTTAGGAAGCCTCCAAATTGTCTTCTAGTTTGGAGGATGAGGTTGTGTGCTGGTAGGTTGGTATCATCGGTTTATGGAATTTTGATGATGGAGCTTCATCTCATATGAGAGGTTAGAGAATATTTCTCTAGCTATCAAGAGGCAAATGGACTTCCATATCACTATGGGAAAGTAGAACTAAATGTCTCCCGATGAGAGAGGCACCATATAATTTCGAATGAGCATGAACCAACACCAACGCTACTACTGTCATGCATGTGTCAAGGCCCGGATATGAACCTAATTTCGGTGTCTGATTACTTTGACAATGGGCACAATGTACACTTCATGGGAAGAAAGTGTATGTCAAACACTTTATTTGAAGAAGGTGGGGAGCAGTTGGAGATAGGGTAATAGTTTATACATGTTGTGGCTAGATTCTCCAATGGCACTAATAGGCGATGATAATAGCGGTGGGAAGGGAGTTGAACAAGCTATGTCACAATAGGATGGGACATTTACACCATGGAAGGATGCTCGGAGAAATTGTAACGGTACTTTCGGTTCTCCATCAAGAGCACAATGATGTGTAGAGGATGCATGCCCAGGAAGTATGCAAGAGCATTTTCTAGAAGTCGGTAGAGAAAATGGCATGTTGGGATTGATACACTCAAATATTTTCGTCCCTATGAACACTAGAGCTCTTAGTGGTGGCGAATATTTCGTCACCTTTATTTATGATCATTCCAAGAAGACACGGATATATTTATTAAATACAAATATGAGGTCTTTGATCGATTCGGAGAAGTTCAAGGCTCTCGTAGATAACGCGACATAGAAAATATCAAGGTGATACTTTTAGATAATAGTGGAGAATACATAGATAAAGACTTACAGCTTTCTGAAGGAAAGGCATCAAAAGAGAATGGATATCTCCATATAATCCTTAGCGAATGGATTAGAAGAGTGCAAAACAAAACAATAGTTGGGGCTGCAAATGCTATGTTGTATGACCAATATTTGCCTAGATTTTTATGGGCGGAGGCATGCAACACATCGATGTACATTAAAATAGAACATCTCATAGAGCATTGGGAAAAAAATTCCAAAGGGTCTTCATAAAGAAAAGAAGCATGAAGTAATTCATTTGAGGATATTTGGGGTAGAAAACTGACCCGCACATACCCGGATGAAAATCACTTTGTAAATCGGATCAATACATGAGGTTCCTCGTAGGTTATAGCGAGACCTTAAAGTCATACAAGATCTACATTCCTAGCGACGGAAAGATTACCTTGTGATGAGGTGAGATGTAAATTTCATGGAAGACAAAGCTTTTAGAAGATCACCAAGAGATACTGCGAGGTGATCGAAAAACATAATTTACATTAGTCCAACGGCGGGGACATAAGTAGGACAAACGGGAGGGCAGTCCCGGGGATCTAGTAAAGTGACCAGTGTCCGTATCTCCTCGGGGTTGCGGATCCGGGGAGTTCTCAACGGATCATTGGCGGAAACGGGAGGAGGAACTGATTGAACCTCCCACCACCAATGGTAGATCCGGTAGGAAGTGCGTGAGACCTTAAGGGACGCGAGAGGAGTTTTTCGGAAGCTCTGGGATTATACAAGACAATAAAAACAGCCGACGGATGTCAAGATTTGGTAGGACGGAGTTACGGAGAACCCTCCGGCTTTCGGGGAAGCCACAGCCGTGGGTGGTAGGTGGATTCATGGTATTGAGAAGAATACATTTCTATCATGACAAATGATGTTTTGATAGGTAAGTTCCATAATTGTAGGTTCCATATGGATCTAAAAGATCGAAGTACGTTGTAGATGGAAGTGTAGAGAAGTCACAAGCCTAGATTTTGATGAAGGGGTATGCCCACGGAAAGGAAGGGATAGAATATGAGGAGACCTTCGCCCCAGAATTTCCATATATCTATCGAATCCCATTATATCCCTAGTAGCATATATGGGATGGGAGATTCACCGAGATGGACGTCGAGGCAACATTATTAAATGGGGTGATAGAATAAGGGGTTTATATAGAGAATCCTAAAAGGCTTCGGGAAACTCATGATGATGCACTCCTTCTTGTGCATGTTGAAGAAAGACCTATACAAGCTCAAGCATGAACCTAGGGCGTGGTATGGCCTGATTGACGGCAATTATTTGCGGTAGTTAGGATTCAACGCAAAAGGGTTATGCAAATCTAATCTCTATTTGATGGTGGAAAATGAGCCTCTCGTGCGGTTTTTGTATGTGGATGATCTATTTTGACAAATTCCTTAGGGGCTCATAAAGGGTATAAAAGGAACCTTGAAGAAAAATTTGACACATCAAAGATATGCAAGTTGATGCACTATTTTCTAGAGGTTGATATCGAAGAAGAATGGGGATATTTTCCTTGGGAGAAGGGAAATATTCTATAGATATTCGGAAAGAGATTCGGAATGCATGATTTTCGACCCATAACGTGCCCGCAGATGCTGGTGGAAGAAGATATATGCATCGGGGTATAAGGAAGTCTGACCTGTCTTGTACAAACAACTCGTTGGGTCGCTCATGTATCTAGTGAACACTAGGCTATACATTTGTTTCGTTGTCTGTACATGATGGAGTTCATGGTGGAACTAAAAGGGTACATTGGGAATTAGTTAGGAACATTCTTGAATATGGCATGGAACAATAGGATATGGAGTTGAAATATACTGGGAGATGACATAAAATTATGCGAATTGATAGATGTAGATTGGACGGAAGTAGGATTCAATGGACGGAAAAGTACCTCAAGGGAGGCTGCTTCATTGTTGGATCAAGGATGGTCTCTTGGTGCAACAAGCAAGAAATCGATAGCATTGAGCTCAACGGAAGTTGAATATATGGCGACCAACACAACTACATGCAAACCTATATGGTGTATGAAGCTTCTCATGAGTTTTTTAGGAAGAAGATGGGAGCGACCGGCGTTCTTAATGATAATCGAGTTGCATAAAACTCTTTGATCCCGATTATTTCATGATAGGTTGAAACACATTGATATCGGATGTCACTTCACATTGTGTTCATCATGGGGGCATTCCACACTGCAATATGTTCTCATAGGAGATCAAGTAGTAGACATACTCACGAAAGATATAGGGAGAGCTAAGTTCATCTAGTTCAGAACATATGGGTATGGTGGAGGACACATTGTTTCAATGTGAGAAAAATATGTATTCTTAATTGTAGTAGCGAGAAAATGAGAGGAGTTGCGAGTGTAGATGTAGTAGTTGGTAGCGATACAATAGGTTCAACAACAACACATATACAACACACATATCGGAAGTTGCCTGATAAGCTGTCGACCGTAGTATGGAACATCGGCAACATGATAGGAGATGATGCGGAAGGCAACTATGTCTTAGCAACAATTGCAATTTCATTAGTAGAACACTTTCCTCGCTAAGAGGGAGTGTTTGTTTTGTAACGTGAATGTGTTATAGCCGATATTTGGTGGAGAGACTAGAATATGTACTCTCCAATACCCAAAGTGTTTCTCAGAAATTCTCCTAGAAACAACTCGAATAGAATTATTAATGGGTTTGTAAATATTTCTAAGTATAAACTTAGGAAATACAGTTAAATAATCATAATTAATTAAGTCATGATATGAATGGCTATAGAAACTCACACAAATCGACGGGGAAATAATCTGGGCCATCGATTATAACAAACTTGGTTGTTGGTGCTCCAACGAGTGTATAAGAATAAGTTGATGAGTATATGGAGAATACACAAATTTTAATTACTCGATTTCCAAATGAATTGATTTTCTTAGTGGCTAAATTTGATGGGGAATAGAGCCATAGGGTGAGTTTCGGAGTGAGAGAGAGGAGTATGAGCGGTGAGTCGAGAAGTATAGGATGAATTTGGGAAGAGACAAATGTGAGGATAGATGCAATACACTGGGAGACACTGCATAGTCAACGGCTCTGAGCATGACGTAAAGACACCGGGATATTGGCATAGGGTCCATCTCGGGGTGGGGGAGACATTGTGGAGAGTGAGAAATTTGTCACTAAATTTCTCTCGATGTCCCCTCTATTTTTATTGTCTGAATTCTTGTACTTAAGATTATTGTTGAAGATTAATAAAGAAAACCTCATCTTTGGCACCATTTTTCACTTGTCGGGTTTTTGAGACAATTGTCTAAAATAATTGTGTCAATATCTTTATGTGTGTGCTAAATTTTTATATTTTCCCAACATTTATTTTTTTCCGCGATATTTGTTTTGTGAAGGCTTCGGTGTATATGTTTCAATATTATTTTATGGCAGAGGCTAATAAAATAATTTTTTTAATTAATTTAACAAATAGAAGAAATATTATCGATTCTTGCGGTAGGATTTTGGAGTTTAATTCTCACATTTTGTAACTATTCCGAAGCATCCTAAAATCGTAATTATCTACTTACCTTTTTATATCTTGCATTGATATAATTCAGCTCAATTTCAACACCCTTTGGTTTATTTGATTTTCTTAGTCTTGTCATGGTGCCTTTTTTCAATGTCGACAGGAGTCTATATTGGTTGGGTCAATTATACTAGTTGTTGTGGCCCATTGTTGTTCTTAAGTGGAGTCATTAAGTCCATCAAAGTCAAAGGGGATCATCCTTGATCTCAACATCAATGTCCATATGTTGTGATAGTGTGTTCGAATGAAATTTAACGGATCACACTTCGGATTATGCTTTAGGAAAAAATTTGGAGTGAAAGCGTGACTTCTCTATTACGGATTGGCTCAATAAGTGGAAAATAAACTATCAAGTCAGCAGAGATATCTAAGTTTTTAAATATTTTATTTTTAATTTATTGCTTGTGTATCATTGTAGCCAAAAGTAATTGGATTGCTACTATAGGTTTTAGTTGGCTCTAGGTTTGTTATTACTTACTTCCAATTTTGCTTGGCCATCATTTTTTGCTTAATTATTGTTAATAAAAAAATATTTGGCATGTGGGGTGATTATAAAAATTTGTGGTCACAACGGATGAACCCATGAACTACTTGGCTCTTATATCGATGAGTCAACTTTCCCTTTGTTGTTGAGTACGGATTTTTTTGTATCTTGGGGTCATTCGGTGTGATTTCCTACTATACCTATTTCAATTTATTTCAAAAAACAATTGTTTGTTCGACTAAAATTTTTTCACTTGTGTTTATTGCTTCTTAGTATTTGACTTGATCGGGGTCGACAAGTTGACCTTAAATCGAATGGTATGAAGTTTAGTCTCTCTTTCTTTACTCTATTTTTCATGTTAATGGTAGAGTCATTAGATATTTTGAGGCTCAAGTACTATGTCTAAAGTTGGAATGTATTTGTATATCAGTTGGGCTCATCAAATATTTCTAGGGCCAACAACTAGTATGAGAAGTATTTGGGCCTCGAAATCGTCAAAATTGACATATCAAAGTTAGGTCATGTATAATCCCGGATGAATGTGAGAATTTTTGGAAATTGGAGCCCAACACATCTCCGATGAGACTCTCCATCGATGACTCACATTTTCAAGTTGCTAGCCAATTAAGACATTTTGCCTCCAGGGTCAAAGAATCTATCTTATCTAACTTCGATTGATATAAAAACACCTAAACTTCTTCATTATGGGTAAATGCTTATTTTGTAAACATAGTCTCCCCAAACTTGGAGTAACATGTGACATGGTAATCCATATTGTGTGTCTAAGAGACGATTAGATTTCCTTACTCAAGTTATAACGACTCCTTATAAGCTTGTCTTGATGATATTCATTGTAATTGTTATTTATGTTTCTTTCTTATCCTGAAAATATGGTCAATAGCTTCCAACGTGTTCAGCAATTTCTTACTCCCATTTTTATGGGAGGTAATGCACAAGGAAGAAAAATATACAACCCAGCAAGTTTTTGGGTCTATAACTTGGTTGATGATCGATCCTTTAGAATTCTTGGAAGTTGTTACTCTAGTGAACTCTGGAGCCTAGCATTATAAATGATTATTCTGGATTTTAACACCCTTGTGCAATAGACCCCATGATTTTTAATTACAGAGTTTAGTAATGGCCCAGTTATTTATAACAAAAGAGGACCCCATCATGAAATAAAATAATGATGAATTTTGTAGCCTCCTCCTTCTTGCCTGTAAGATTCTCTGAATTACAAGAGAACCCAAGTAAATGTGAAATCACCTATAGTATATAGATTGTGTGTTTGACCAACCATTTCGCCCAATTTTTAAATGACGTAATGTTTATCCATGGAGGTATTATCAATAACCCTATCTAATGTTATTGAGGTGAACCTCTGATTCTGTAAGCAATTAGACTTATGAATATTACATTATCAGATTATTATTTTTTAAACCACAATATTGTACAACTACCATGGATACATATCTTTCAGTGCTTCTATCTGCAAAATAAACTAGAACAGATTAAATTGAGTTCAGGAACTCAGAGGTTAAATTTATTTTAAATTCACTGGATTAATAGATATGCATTAATTAATCTTTGGGGTTAATAAATATTGTTTGGACTGTGTGTATATTTTATTGAAAGCAATTAATATTTATCTATCCATTATTCATTAAAATTATTTTTATTATTGAAGTGTCTATTTAAGTCCTATCATGATACTGTGATGAGATTCTTTAATGAATTTGACTTAGTGCATGTAGATAGAATTTTTCATTTTTAATTATTAGAAAATTTAGAACATGGTGAATAGGGAAGTTTAATTAAAATCAAACTAGAAACTTGTCTGATAATTTCGGTAGGGTTTTAGTCAAGTTGTAACCAATGTCCTTTTTATAATACTCACGGTATCTTTGGTAGTGGAATTTTCAAGTTTTCACAGTATGTATCTCTGTATCATTCCTTTCAATTTTGTTGAGTATTTCTTATCTAGTAGACTTCGTGGGTCCTCAACTTGATCCATGTTGATTGCTTGTGCTCGTGATGATCCTTTGGCTAGTACTTTTACATTTAAACTAGTCTTTTTGCATACCTACTTTGATTACTAAATATTTCATGGTGAATTCATTCTTAAACTCATTTAAATATACTAGATTTACATTGTACAAGGGTTGGACAATTCATCTTCCTGAGGATTGGTTTTAGTCAAACCCATTCCCACTAGCACCTCAGCAAGATTTTGCTAGTGGTCATGCCAATGTTTATATGCTTTATATTTTTTTCTATCGGTGCCATCGATGGTGGAGTCAAATAACTATATTTAGTGTTCTTAGTTAAAATACTCCCAGTAATTAGGATATTCTTGACTATAAAGGGACTCATCCATGTAATTTCCATTTTTCTAAGATACCCTTTATTTGAATATCATGTAACATAATGTATCTTTTTAAGTTCTTTGTCTTAATTTTCTTATCATGCCATGATTTTTGTTATTTGTTGTAATACTTTTTGATGATGGAGTGTGTCAGTTTTTACAATATTGTCTTTCCTTGTAGTGGGTAGAGGAATTATTTCTTGGCTTTATTGATGTCGAGCTTTAAAATTATTGACATGGTTGTTTCATTTGTTGGGAAATGTAATTGGAATTTATCTTTGACTGGTATACTAGCTTAAAGGTGTCTTTATCAATGTATATAAGAAGTTATGTATTTCTAAGCTTGGTAGTATTTTATCATCTTAATCGTCTTTGTTGATTTTAGAATATTTTTTGTGAGTCCTTTATAAAAATGACTTCCGTTCTGTTACTTGTGGGTGATAAGTTGTCATCTATCTATGTTCAATCATGAATTTTTACAATGCCATTTTAATTTTAGTATTAACAAAATGCGTGCCTCGATCACTATGTAGTTAAGGGGTATATAAATCTTGTCACAATATTTTGATAAATAAATTTGGTTGCTTCTTCTTTAATACATGACTTGATGATTTCAGCTTCTACCCATTTTGTTATGTTTTTTTGGTTGTTGTAATTATGTATTTGGCTCCTAGTACTCTTGTATCTTTAAGGAAATGACCCAAAAACGTAAATACCCCAAATATCAAATGGGAGTTGGAGTGATTCACTACAATATAATTTCATTCTTCTACGTGTAGTCGATCGTTCTCACCCTTATGTTACATTTATGGAATTTTTCTTGACAATATCAAAACATTGTAGGCCATATAAAAAATGTTTCTGAAGGATTTTTTTTGTGTCTTTGTGTCACTTGAAAATGTCCTATTGTTGTCCCTTTGTGAGATTATTCAACCATACCTTGTCTTTCATGCTCTCGATAAATGCCTTATCCATCCCAATTTATATACATGTTCTTTAATTAATTGAATGGTGTTTTTACTTTCATGGCTAGATTTTCTTAGGTAGATATTTAGGTTCTTTTCCCAAATGTAAAATGTGAATGATCACTACAAATTCTCGGTGGATTTAAATCGAATAAATTTGCATTGGATAGATCATCGTACGTGTGTTGGCTCTTCTCTAAGAGTCGAGTCGGGATGAATAAGTCGCTCAAGTTGTATTGTATTTTTCCCTAGTTAGTATTGACTGGGGAAATTCAAATTCTTGAAACAATAGTAGAAATACGCATATCCTCCCTTCATGTATAGGCTTATTAACAAGGTATTTTAAGGACCTAATGATACGTAAAAAATGTGAGCAGTTCCTATGTCAAAGAATGTAGTGTTTTATCAGAACAAAAATAAAAAATGAATAAATAACTACGCTCTGTTGTAAGTGTTCTTCCTTCTTTTTGTTATTTTTCAATTGCTTGCTACACATTTAGGTGGTAACCTATGTGTAAGTTGGTTTGTGTTAATATTTCTTTGAGCGATACATTAGACATGTCAATGTGTACATGAAACATTTTTTGCCAGTCAAGAAATCTAAAATTCTGACCTCTGCCATTTTTGTTGGCAATTCAAACCCAATATTGCACTCTTTTGATCCATATGTATTGTGTATATTTTCTTAATAATACATCGGTGGAAAGGTTATATTGAAGTATTGTCAAATATATTTTATGTAGTACCATGTGTACCCAAGAGATATTTTGATCTATACACAGTTCTTAGAACTCTATATTAAGGATCACTTTGATTTTTTACTTACTTGACTTTGATTCCCTCCTTGCATGTGACATTCCCTAGTAGTGTTCCAATTGGTGTGGAAAATAGGCATTTTTGATATTGAAGATAGATGAATCTATCGTTGCTGCAAGATAGTTTTGATTGGTGTACATGATATTTTGAAAGTGTAAACAATCCAATTATTCTTTGCTATGTATTCTTTGAATACTTTAACTATAGTATGGAAAAATGGTGGAATCATTCTTTAATTAAAAATGGCATGACTTTATATGCGAAGAACAAATTACGATACAAATAGTATCTTTCTTCTAAATACCTCCATAATGGCTACTTTGATTATAACCTAAGGTATAAGCAGGTAACTATCACATTTCTTTTCCACTGAATCATTTATGTTCATCCCTGAAAGGTGTTGAAATGGATATGTGACTATTAATTTGTTCAACACATGAAAATAAACACAAATTCTTACTTTATTTGGGTTGTGATTTCTAGTTGCATGACCATAGAGGTACATACCATTAAAACTTTTATATGGATAGAATGACTGTGACTAACATCCCTTCTATATCCTTTTTCAAAATGGGTATGTATTTATGGTCAATTTGTATGGTTGTTTTCTTTATTATTTTAGCTCCCTGGATGAGGAATTCGAATTTCATCTCCCCGTTTATTTCTAGAAGTGCTTTAAGTATTTATTTAATCGCAAGAAAATACATGTTGGTACTCCTTAAGGAGGATAATGAATTATATAATCTCATATTCGGAGCCATTTTGGTTGATCATCATTAAGTGTTAGGGTATTTGATTTCATTTTAGCATCCATCCATTTGGGTATTGATTCATCAAGTATCTAGTCTCCAACCTTGCTTCTTGATAGGTAGGTGGTAAATCTAGTTTCTCATGTTTTTTACTCTATTGATATCTTAAATATCGTTCTAATGTTTTCTTCATTCTATAGATACTTCCCCTTCTCAAAAAAATCTTTACCACAGGAATTTGATATTTTCCATGTCTAGTCGAGCGGCTTCTCTTTTGATTGATGATTAGCATGATACATAATTGTATCAAATTTTACAAGTAGTCGACGTTCATTTTCATTTTTATTATTTTTAAATAGGATATTTTATTCAAAATAAATTATTTTTAATGTGATGTATTGCTTCATGTAGTTCTTCCTCGGTGGGTTGAACTCAAAATATTTTATAAAATTATTTGTTAACTAGTTCCCTTTGTAGTGTTCCCCACAAACTTCTTTAATTTTTTACCATTTGTTTGGTAGATCGTCGGAATTCTTAGAACAAAATGTGGCAAAACTCTCTCATCTCTATATTAATTCTTTTCCATTCAACTTTGCATAGATTAATATGATGCAGCAGGGTCATATCCTTGATTAAGTTTTGGAATGCTTGATGTTGTGGAAAATTTCTTCTCCCTCAAATTACCTTGATGTTGTTTCCTCAATATTCCTTTCTATTAGACTGTGTGCACATCAAACATAGATCGTATGTCAATGTTACAACCCGAGAAGTTGACATTCCAACCCAAACCCATTGAGGTCCACAAGATTTGCGTGCTTAATCTCCTTGGATTAGGTTTTAGATGTTTAGGGTTTCCATTGTTTATTGATGATAAAAAAACCTAAGAGGCCTCATTTGTAACTCGGTTGAGCATATAGCCATCATCTCTTCTCATGGACAAATACCATCATTTGGGACAAGTTTAATTCCTTCTGCATGTAAACAATTTTCGGTAGTTGATATTTATTAATTGAAGTTTTTTTTGTATCTCTGTGTTTTTGTTTAAATCTATAATTAATTTTTTTCCTTCATAAATCTAGATTCATGGTATCGAGTGGTTTTCTCTTTCTCTATTTTTCTATATGAATGTCCCCAACGAGGTCAAGGTATAAAGTTGGGACCCAGGCCCGAGTTGAACCCTTGCGAGATCGGTCTCGCTAACCCCAAAGACCTCCCAATGGAGGAATAAAAAAATAAATACGGGGGAAGTAGGAGATCCTTTCAAATTATTTACGAAGTTATCAGGTTACAAATGAATGAGATAATGGATATTTTTCCCAAATCATTCGGCGAGTATCGACGGTGAAGCATCTCCATCCATCAATAACTTCGGAGCGTCACCCCCCTTTAGGTACAATTTAACTTTGACATTCCTATATTTTAGAGCCGGATAGATAGAGTATCTAGATAAATGGTTAAATCTCTTTGGAAGGATTTTAATCCATAATTTTTTCAATAGGGAAAAGGTTATTTTTATATATGATCACCCCCATGTCAGGATTGAACAATGACTTGTTGTGAGAAAGAGGGATGAGGAAGGAACCCTCATTACTTTCATACATACCTCTTGGAATTATTTTTGATATTTCATAAAGGAACAATGTTAACATGTGGAGATGTGAAGATAATTACATAAAAGGACCACACTACGATTAGGAAACGGACCAGACTTGTCCAATTTCATAAATATTTTCAAACCATATGCACAAAGTTGGATATCTAGGATTATGAGTAGCATATTGTACTAAATTACGTAGTTTTCTAGAAAAATATATCCAAAACGAGAGAAATTAAGGTTCTGGACATCTCTTTCTTACACGATAATTTGTCACCATTGTTCTTCCATCCCTAATCCTGAGAAGATTACCACAGGAAATGAATACTATATAGTATATCCACCATAGTAAGCTTTATAAAAGATATCCCTTAATGGTTAACGAAGAAAGCTCCCCGAATAATTTTACAAAATGACTCAGAGCCTATGATTTCTAGGTCGGCGCTCTTTGCTAGATGCATGGGGAAAAGCACATTATCCTTTCTGAGGAGTGTTTCCTCAAATGGAGAAGAAGCCGTGCACTAGAAGCTTCCAAAATGGATTCGATATGGTTCGGTGGAGATATGGTCAGGCTCTATGTTTTGGGCTCTTGATCCTATCATTAGGGAATTTCCTTGAAAGTGGGCTTCCTCCTTCCTTTATGGATGCTCTTTCTCCCTACCTATAAATTTAATCCCATCCTTCAGCTATTGGTGGGTCTTGCACAGTCATTAATCGGTTGCATCCCTATACTATGATTATGCTTAATTTTCCTCTTGGGGAAAAGTTGTTGGAAAGAGCCTCGATTTGGACTTAGACATTACCAAGGGAGGTCTCCAACATCAAGGCCATGGTTGTATGATTCCTCTTTCTATAATTAATAATACATCTAATGTTTCACTTTCTATGTGCATTAGATATATATGCAAGTATCCTAATTCGCCTTGATACGTGACAAATTGTATTCAATGTATTATCTATTTTGTCATGCCTCTTTTGTTGTCTCTTATTCTCTTACGGAGTATTCAAATTCCACAAGTTGTGAGAGAAAGCCCACGGAAGGATCATGGAATCAGAGTCTTCATCAAAGGACTGGACGGTAACATCGAAGAGGTAGGTTCTTCTTCTTCCACTTTAAATACAAACTAGGAAAGGGTTCATTAGATAGTATTGTGTATTGCTAGGCCCACTCTAGGGCTAGGAGATCACCTCGTCACCCAGGGATTGTCTTCACAACACTCTTCACTTTGGTATTGTACCAATATGTTGTCAATATCGAGAAAAAATTTAAACGGAAAGCGAGACTTTGGATATGCGAATATGGAAGCAAGGAAAAGAACGTCAGGTGCCAACAAAGGACGGTCTGGGTGGAGTGACCCGAGACAACCCATTGAAGCCAAAGAAAGAGGCAACACAACAAAGACAAATAAGGACATAGGAAAGTGGTGTGAGTTCACACCAAGAGCCCCCACCACAATACAAATGAGTGTCACGCTAAGAAGTCACTGGTGGACAAGCTAAAAGCAGTCATATGTATTTCGACTTTGGAGACGGAACTTTGAAGGGGGAATGATAAGGGAACTTCTCGTTATTTATGCAAAACAAATTCAATGTTTTCACACCGGGGTCATAATATTTATCCCAAATATCCAGAGGAGGAGGCACTACTCTTCCTCCAGCAGCCGGTGAGTTCTCCACTACGGTTCATTATAAACAATGGGAGACAAAATAACCTCACATCATTAGTAAACTTTGTTATTAATTTTGGCTATAGACCACACACCCAAAGCCATACACTTCGAGCAACTCAACTAAGGACAAGATCTACGCATCCAATAGTCATGTCACCTTCCCTACGACATCAAGCCCTTCACGGACATATAATACAATATTCTGTTTCTCCTCACCAATTTTATGATGTTTTATCAATCCAACCATACTTTTGGAAGTTTCATGTTGTTTATGACTCCCGCCCTTCGCATTGTTTGTTGTAGTTGAAATAATATACATACAATCTTGTAGGTAGCCAGAGCTACGCCATTTTTATCTTTGCTAAACAGTAACGGTAAGATCATCTCCCAAATCAGGAATTTTTTCTTTACGATTAACACTCAATGGGGAAGATCCTTTGAGAAAGAAGTTCTCACAATGTAACAGAGACACACAGGATGGTGGAAGGAAATCTGAAGACATGTCTCCTCTTTTCCCCTTGAAGATTTGTTTCGCTATCAAGTCAATATTTTCGACGATCTTCCTCAAGGCAACTCTAACAATCGTTTAATAATATCCATCGTTTCTTATATAAAATGAAATCAAACGGAGAAGATCTGGGAGTCGCTAAAAAGAAGTACTTGTCGACCAAGTTCCTCATCTTGTGGAGCTCAATTGTACTCGTATAGAAGGATATATATATATATATATATATATATATATATATATATATATATATATATACTCTAAGTTGGACTAATCTATTAATATGGAAAATGGGTTACGAGGAGCGGGACTTACCTTGAGCGCATAGCTATCAATTCCGGAGGAGTCTTAAAAGAAAAAATTCAAGAAAGAGACCACCCCTAACGGGGAAACCGGCCCAAGAGGATGTTGCCCTTAGATGAGGGCTTGACAATCTTAGAATTATGCAAAAAACCAGCGTTTACAACCCCAACATTTACATCCACATTGTCAATGCAACCAAGAAGCGAGAAAGAACTAAAAAAAGATAATTAACTTAGACACATCCAAAGCTTTTGAAAGCCCATCGGAGGGCTAGGCTCGAGGTCGCAGAAGGTGTGAAGTGGGTCTCCTCCACAATGGGACATTTGTACTCTTCATCAAAATCTTCTTCGTCTCCCTTTGATTTACGAACGAGTGTTCTCAGAGAGGAAGTGGAGCGGATTTTGAGTAACTACCGCCCAAATGCACAAAATTCACTGCTACCTTTGACCGCGCTACTAGAGGGGCTAACGAACCAGATTTGGCGAGTGGGAAGCGTGATTTTGCAGAGTCTTGAGGAGCGCGCGAAGATGGTGGATTTCCTCCGATGGCACACACGGGCACCGAAACAGGTGTCGCCCATGGTACCTCTTGAAAGACAATAGATATAGTGGCGGTAATTCTTGGATTATCCAAGACGTTGTCAAGTGGAATTGAGCTACATTTTCGGTGGAGGCATGGTCTTGTCAGCTTCGTGGATGGAAAGGGGTAGGTGAAGACGTACACTACGACGCCACCATGCCTATGCCTTCACGTCATGCTAGGGATGGAGTGGAATGAGGCGAGGAGCAAACCGTAGGGCGGTGGAAAACCGCGGTGGGTGTACAATGGCCGGAGCCCAGGAAGGAGGGCGAGTGCGAGAGGGAGGCGAACGGCGAGGAACGCAGCGTGAGGTACGCACTCAACAAGGGGATGATTGCGGTGGAGAGGTGAGGGATAGACTACCTTTGATCGGACGGAGGGATAACGGCTCCCGGTGGTTGTTTATGGAGACGAAGATAGAAATGGAGTGGAGAGATGGAGTTCAAACGCCCAGAGGCCGAGGTGAAAGAAAAGGTATGAACATAAGAAGCGGTGAAGGAGATGTGACACGGCTTCATTGGTGTGGGCCAAACGAGTTGCATAGTAATGGCGGAGAGCGATAGATTTGAATGCAAACGCGGTTTACGAGGGCTTTAATGCCTTGGTACTATCCTTCGGGGTGGGCAAGTGGCACAGCCGGGTGTAACACCATGCGCCGGCCACCGCATAATTCTTATGGCTCACCCGCATCTACTACTGGATATGGAAGAAGTATATTACCTAGAGACTCTACATTCCATAATTATTTTTTGTTTCTTCCTACATGTAAAAAAATTTGATGGGTTGTTGTTTTGTAATTAGTTTTTTTTTTTGTGCTTGTCTCTGTGTTTTTTAGAATTTGTATTTCATTACCAGTCCTTCATAAATCTAGTTAATTGGTATTAGAGTGGTCTTATATTTCTTTCCTTTTTTTTCATGTCCCCAATGATGTTAGGGTATAAGGTTGGTACTGGGCTTAGTTGAAATCTTGCAAGACCATCTTCATGGCCCCATTGGTCTCCCATGGCGGAAGAAAAGAGCTTGACGAGGGAGAGGATATCCTTTCAAATGGTTTCCCAAGAAAGGCCCTCAAGTGACAAAGGAATGAGATGATGAATAATTTTCCCTGAACTGTTCGGCAGAGTATCGTGAGATGAGAGGCCTCTTTATCTGGTAAGTGCTTATAGGTTAAGCCCCATTTAAGGTACATGTTAACTTTTAATATATGTATTTTAGGCCATATGAATGTATAATAGATAAATGGTTAAATTTTTGGAAGGATATTTTTCAACCCATAATATTTCCGGTAGGTTAAAGATTACATTCCTCAAATATTCCCCCATGTAAAAAGTTGTATTGAAACTTATTGTGAGCATAGGGACAAGGAGGAACCTACATACTCAATCACCCTCTTAGAGATTATTTACGAGATTTCATCGAGGAATAATATTACCCTATCGAGATCTATGAAGATAATTACATAAAATGGACTAGACCACAGCATGAAAAGGACCAAGATGTGTTGGATTTCACAAATATTTTCATACCCTCGCACGAAGTTGGGTATCAAGGATTCGAGCAACATATGGTACTAAAGTATCATATATTCCTACACAAACTCATTGAGGAAGAAATGAGTTCACGGACATCTTTCTTGGCGCCGGTTTTTGATATATTCAAGATCGAAGCGAAAAGAATTAAAAGAAGAATCAAGACTGCGGACCTATGAATTTCAAGGAGGTAAAATCACCTTCAAACAACAAAATAGGAATGAAATGACTTGGAGGTTACCCGGTATAACCCATCAAAGCCACAAGAAAAAATTAACACTACGAAGATAGAAGGACTGGGGAAAGTGGTGTGTGGTCTAAGGCACACACAACACAAACGAATGTCATGTAAGCAGTCAGCAGTGGTGAGAGCTAAAATATTGAGATTAGTGCATGTTAAAATAGGAGCTAGGCACGTGGGGAACAACAAAGGGGGGGTGGATTATTAATGTAAGACCTAATTTTATCATTACCACCAATGTATAGAACATTAATCATGAAGATCCATAGGAGGAGGTACATAATCCAATCAACTGGTAGTGTCGGTGAAAGTTTATCCGCTACGGTTCATTGTCGACAATGGGAGCAAAATAAACTGTCAGTAGTAGATGTCATTAAAGGATAGATTACGCAACAACACCACACTTACATCCATACACCATGCGGTAGCTCCACAAAGGACAAGATGTGTGCCCCATTCTTGATGCCACCTTCCCTACACCATCAAGCCCTCCACGGATGAGGTACTATGTAATGTTAATCCTATGAAGTTTGAGATTTTTATTTGTCCAACCATACTTGTAGAAGTGGCATGTTTTATATGAGTCTAGACCTTGCACTATTCTTATTGCCCCAGGCGAGAAAAATGTGCGAGGATGCGCAGAGGTCGCCACCTCTGCCATTATTTATTCTTTGCTAAGTAATGCAGAGTAAGATCATATCCTAAACTAGGACATTTTCTTCCTTTCTTATTTTATACGAAAGTAAGGGAAGATCATGACCACATTGATGGCCCAAAAAAGGGTTCCATTCACGTAGTAGAGCGATTTGATAAGGTCATGGAAGAATGCCAGGGAACAGCTTGTTCTCATCTAAGGGGTACCTTTACCTTTGTTAGGTCAAGAATTCGATCAATTTAACTCCCAAAGAAAATCTACCTAATGGGCCAATATATTATCGCTCTATTATGGAAAATAGAGGAAAACAAAGGAAAGAAAATCTAGGAGTTTCCACAAAAAGGGCACAGCATCTGAGCCAATTACTCCACCTTGTAGGACCAATTGTACTTATACGGAAAGGATGGGACTGGAGACTGCATTAATTATCTTACATTAAATAAAATCATCATCGGGAAGAATTATCAAATCCCCGTGATTGATGACTTTCTTAGGTAGCTACGAGGGGGCAGTAGAGTAAAAAGATCTATTTTAAGTATGGTGTCACAAGTTTCAAATAAAATCACATGTATGGAATATCGCCTTAAAATATAAGGAGGGCCTTCTGCAGAGTGGTTTTCCATGCCCCTTCCGGTTGACAAATTCCCCTGTAACTTTTATGAGGGTTGATGGATGGCATATTACATCCTTTCACCAACTTGTTCATGGTTATATTTACATGACATCCTAATATTCAACAAGATTTTGGAAGAGCTGCAACATATGCGGCAAGTCCTTCAAACCCTACGATGGCACAAACTATGTGCCAACTTGGGAAAATGCTCCTTTGGCTTGAACTGAGTCCAATATCTTTGAGCTACATCATTGATGAGAAAAATCGTGCATGTCGATCTTGTTAAGATCCAAGTCATTTGAATTGGCCGGCCAGAAAACTCCTAAAAAAGCTTAATGAAGATTTTTTAGAATTGGCAATTTCTATCGAAGATTTGTGTTGGGATTCTCTCATATTACTTGGCCTTTTGAGTCAAGTTACAAGGGAGGATCAAAATCAAGTTTTTTGTTCGAGGTCTAATGAAAGGCATTTTTTTTGATTTGAAACACTACCTTTTCTACGCACTAGTACTCACATTACTAGACAGCTGGCAACCATTTGAAATTGATATAAATGGCTCCAAATATATTGTTGTGTAGTTATCACCGAGTAAGGAGATTGTTGGCCTATCGAGTGAGACACTCTGCGATACTATTCATAAATACCCCACCTATGATAAGGAGATGTATTCCATTGTGTATTTTTTTGGTAATGGAAACATTACATTCTCGGGAAGGAGATGATAATCCACTATATCACTAACCTCTTGATTTATACAAACACAAGGAAGTTGAAATGATCGTCATCATAAATGGTCCACATATCAACAAAAATTTCATTTAGACATTTAAATACAAGAGAGCACCAATAAAATTACATATTTCCTCGATCGGCCCTAGTTGTGGCACAAACATTTCTGTAGCGAGCACATGACTTCTAGATGGCTACGGTTGTAAATAGTAGAATTTTCCGGCACACCGGATCTTGATGGATGGCAAAGCAAATGCCTTGCTTCCTCCCGGGATGCATTGTTATGCTACCGAGGGAACCTTTGTGTTCCTTGACGAAACATACCAAGATGATTTGGTAGGCACACTACGGGTCAGTTGTGAGACATTTTGGTAGGAAAATAGTGGTCGTACGCAGAAGCATTTTATTGGCCAAAACTCGACATGATTTTGGAAAATATATCATATATTTCACTACATGTGCCATCTCCAAGTCCTTGGTTAAACAATGCATGTACACTTCTCCCTCATATCTAGCCTTAGGATCTATCTACATAGGTTATATTAGTTCCTTCTACCAAGAATGGTAATGAATGTTTGTATATTAGTCGTTGATAAATTTCTAAGATGGTTATATTGGTTGCTTACCAGAAGAATATCATGTGAATACACTGCAAGCTCTTCTTTGAGCAGAGTGTGGGTGCATTTGAATCACGTATACCATTATATCATATCGAGATAGTAGGTTCTAAGAAAAAAATTCAAGCCTGCGGATTTGTTTGTTGGACACCAAGCTTGCTTGTACGTGGCAGATTTCACACCTCCCAGAGTCGTGGCCAAACGGAGATTTTCAATAGGATGATAGTGCACATACTACGCATGTACAACTCCGAGCATCCACGAACATGGGATGGGAGTCCTCCCTATATAAAACATAGCTATAATAGAGCTCTCTATAGCTCTACTAGCCACATCCCCTTTCAAGTGGGCATGATATTTCAACCATTATGCTTGATTGATGTTTCCATGCCTCTTGCGACTACACAAAGAAGAATCTACACATGTGCGGTTCGAAGTTGATAAATCCACAAGTTGTGTTCATATAGCACATCTTCCAACGGGTTCATGATATCTGGATAAAATTGATGCCAAGTATAAACAACTTCATGATAAACATCAAGGACACATAAGTTTCAATTGGGCGACAATTTGGTGCATCTACATAATTAATGCCTTACAGAGCCCATAGGCGACTTTGACCACTTCGATTCGGGCCTTGCACTGCATCATTAAACATGGGTAACAATAATTTTTAAGCTAATTATCCCTCCATTCCTTGGCATGCCTCGTATTCCAATGTGGACCACCTTCTACCATACTTCCAACCATTAGTGGACACGTAAACATTGTTGAGAAGTTGGCCTGTGAGAGCTTAATCCAGTTACATTGGAATATACCACAATTGATGAGATCATCGACAAACGGGTTAAAAAAACTCTCCAACGGAGGATCTATGGCCATGGTTGTCAAAGTTAGCCAGCTCTTGCACTAGCAAGTGCTCACTGAACAAATTCAGGTTAGATTTTCACACCCATCTCATGGAGGCACTGATGCAATTTCAAAGGACTATTGCTTCTAGCGGGGAAAACTAATCTAGGTGGATAATGGTAGCACCCTATTATCAATTATATCCCCAACCATTATTTCCTTTAAGTTTCCTAATTTCATATGTTCCTATTTCGGTGGTTTTATCTATTTGGAAGTTTTCCAGATCCTTCAGCCTCCAGGCTATTTTGAGGCCCTAAATGTTTTTTTTTTCGGGGGGGGGGGGGGGGTGATTCGAAAACATGTAACTAGTATTAAATTTGTAGATTTAGTGCTTTCCTTGGATATACCTTTCTAACAGGCTATGGTGCACATCATTAGATATTGTATGTAAAAGTTACAGCAGAAGTTGACGTTCCAACTAACCCTAGCGGGGCCCTATTTGGCGCTTTATCTCCTAGGTTTCGTTTTTTGATGTTTGTAGTTTTAGCTGTTTTTAATGATAAAAAAGGTATAGCCATTCAAATTTTAATATTTCATAAGGCATGTAGTTGTCATATGTTTTCTCATAGATAGCCTCTGTACGACCATCTATTACTTATTCAGCATGTAAAAGTTTTCAACAATTGTTATTTATCAACGAAGTTATGTTTTTTTTTTGTATCTATGGTTTTTTGTTTAAAATATATATTTCAGTCCGTTCTTCATAAATGGATCAACATTGAGTTTCGTATTTTTAAAGCTACAAGGATCCTTTTCAAAATACTAAATCTCTTGCACAATTGTGAGTTACATTATGCAAGACAGTTCCCTTCTGAGATCGAACATTGCGAAGGATGCTTCTATCAACGGCATCCTGTTGCACAGAAGTCAAATGATAGACCTTTATATGCATTCTTTCCAGGTGTCATGCCAAAGAGAAAGAAATTTGGCTTATGGGGTTAAAGGTGCCTCTGAAAATATTTCAATGAATAAGCAAAGACAAGTTCCCGGATGCGGTTCCCAAATCCATCTTTGGACCTTCTTCATAATTGATCATTCAAAGGAAATTCCATCTATAAGGTCATAGGATATACATATTATGCATACATATGTTTTTAAATGAAATTATCTATCTTTAATGGGTTCTTACCGTCATCTCCAACTCTAAGAGAATGGTCGAACAATACCTATGCCATAGATTAATCCCTCTTGTGCCTATTCCAAATGATACTTTTTGTATACTGAAGTGCTTTGGAGGATCATCTAAATTCCCCAATCAAGGACTCTGCTGGTTCTTGGGGCATTCAAACCTCTCTTTAGAACCTTGGTTCCCACGTTTAACCCTCAACATGGATAGGAAAGACTCTTATACAGTTGACTCACCCAACTTTCCAATCCCCTACGCCCTCAATCTCGGAGAATGAGTTTAAAACCTAGGATATTTCCATCAAAAATAGATAAATATTCCAAAGTTTTACACTTTGCAATAATATTTGTAGAGATAGATCTTAATGATGGTCTTTAGATAAAATCAATATAGATTGGTCGTCGGCTGTCATCTAGCCTTTTATTATAAAGAAATTTTACCTTTCATTATATATTTATTAAGAGGTAAGGGAATCCTGTAATTTTCCCTCTTTCACATCCTCAAGGCTTCCAAAAAATAAGGATTGTAAATCAGAGTAGTTAGGAAAATACCTCTTCCTTCAAACTCTCCCATCCTGCTCATAAACATGATAATCCTCCCTCAAATGCACCCAATTGGCTCTGATTAACGCCTTCTCATTGCAACTCAACCTCCACTAGACTATCTTGATCCAAAGCATTCCCAAAAATGCTAGAAAATCTCAACCTCTTCTGGGTGGAAAGTAAGAAAGTTACAACCCCCTCCTCCAGGAAGTGAGCTCATGAATAACGGAATTATCCTTCGAAATCCCATGGAGGGCATAAAAAGCTACATGACTACGAAAATTTGATAGTACATTGATGAAACTTTAGTTATAGTCGAAGCACTGAGATAACCTTGGTGGAAGCTACGGCCATGGTGGTAACCTATGACATCTCCCAACTCAATAAGTTGGATAAATGAAAAAGGAAGAAAGGAATGTGTCGAGGATCGACTCGGTGATTTCCATTTCTTTTTAGAATTACTAGTTCTCGGTTTTATGTTTTTAGGATGTATCAAGAGCTCACACATATTTTAGAAAAATTATCAATAGAAAATTATTTTTTCTTACAAAAAAAATAAGGTGAAAGCAGAGGAGAATTGGATGGTTGTTTCTCCATCTGGGTTTCCACCTTACTCTTCTATGTCTCATGTGTTTATTGATGTTTTGTTTCTAATGGTTATTTGTTTATGTTTTTCTCAAGGTGATCATGTCATTGTCTTGATATATTATTTATCTAAGGTGCTACTAATTAGATTGTAAAATTCAATGATTGCAAATATAAGGTAAAAGGTGGTAGAGAATATTGGAAGTCTAGGGCATAATATTGATTCACCCCATGTGGTATTGTTTATGCTTCCAATAGAAGAAGATAGGTGTTTGTATAAAAGTAGTTTGAATAGAATGTTTAGCATGAAAATAGTTATAGATAAACTATATATTCCCAATCAACTTCTTTAAAAGGAAATAGATATTTGTACTCAAACTGAAAAATCATATTATAAATCTAGATGTACTTGAATGTAGAGAGAAAAATAAATCTATGTTTCCCTTTTAATTCCTTTATTTTTCATACAAAGTAAATAGAACGATTGAGAAAAAAAAAATAGAACTTTGAAAACATGTGAAATTTCTCAAGGTTGCTCAGTGAATGAATGTGTGCAAAACAAACCTTAGAAGTGAATGTTTCATAGGTGATTAGATAATTCTGATTGAAGATGATTAAAAAGCGTATTATTTTTCCCGAAAGTGTAATTGTAGTTCACATAATAGGTATATATGGAAAAGGTACTTTAAAGCAATCGATATGTGTGGAATATTTATGTCTAAAGATTTATCATCCCTTTATGTTGGTCACTCCTTATAGTGTCAAATTCATAACGGAGTGGAAAAATTTCTCATGAAGCAGGGATTTATCCTCTGATTGAGGTTCTAATCGAAACCATTTTTCGTTTGGGATGGTGATACTCTCTACTCTCTAGAAAAAAGGCCCGGTTCAACATGATCTACCTAAAGAAATGATTAAAACTAAAATAAATAAATAAAAATGAAAAATATATAACATAATAAATTATTTACCATTGCAAAATATACAAATTGTTTTAATGAGATAGGCTTCAATAACTTAAATAGTAGGGGAAAAGAAAGCATGAGCATTGATAATTAAAAATTCTAGTACATGTTTGGGGTAGTGATTCTCCATAACGATATGTGGTCTCAATCATCCACCTTTTAGATTTGATCTACTTTTGCAGAAAATAAAATATATTTCATAAATAGGAAAATTATTTTGGATATTTTTGAATATCTAGAAAGAATAATTGGTCTACTTACAGATTTAAATTAAATATTAACTCGTGAAATAAATCAACAAATTATTACACTTTATCGTTTTGAAAAATACAGAAAACATATTCAAATATTCAGCTTTGGGAAATGATAAATAGATAAAAAAAATTGTGACAAAACACCAGCAATGCATTAGAAAGATTTTAAAAATCATGTATTATTCAAACATGAAGATCTTGAACACATAACTCCCGGTGGTATTTTAAATTTGGCTGCAACTCAGATTGAAATATCAGTTTCATTGAAGTACAAAAATATTTCAGAGTAAAAGGGTTGTATAAATTCCTAAAATTACAAAAATAAGACCGTATTGTTTTCTAATAATATAAAATATGTGGATTTTCTTACGCAAAAGAGGAACACAAATTCTCGTTCATTGGCACCATCATTAGTCAATTTGTTGGGTGCGTTGCTAGTTATCCTGCATTGGTTTTATTGATGCCTTTGAATCGTCTGTTGTTTGGACAAGAACGATTTCTTTCCTTCTATCCTTAATGGAGACAATACCATTTAAATTGTATATTTCAGCTACTTGTGGTAAATGACTGAGTACGAAGCTTTTCAGATTGAATTAAAGTCAAGCAATACGCCTTTCAATGTACCTCTTTTTCATAATTTTACTTAGACAAAAAAAAAATTGGAAATCAGTTTCATTAAATCAAGGGAAACTAAAATAAACCTTGAATAGCATCTGAACTCGGGTTTTCATTTTACTTTACAATTTTATCACTATTGGTTTTCTTGTTTCTTCAATTAATTGCACCGCATATATTGCTAAAAATGCCTCTCTAATTCATTACGAATGAGGCATTTCAAATTCTTTGATGATGTCACAATGCATTGTCACATATAGATTCACACCATTCTAAAGATTTATAATCCATTTCCTTAACAATCTTGCAATGATATTTTCTTTCATCTAAAGAAACCTACATTAAATTTTATCTTTAGTGAATTTCTCTAAGAATTGAACTTGTATTTTCCCATCTTACAACATTTTCAAACTATTTTCTTAGCACATAGACATCTTCTAATATCACTTCAACTTTGTGAGAAAAATAAATTAAATCAAGATGAAAATTATAAATCTCACTTAATTGTAAAAAAATTTAACTCAACTTGTTTAAGTTGTTCATTAATAGTCAAAGCTTGATCTTTGAAAACCTTGATATCTATAGATGTTTTCTTGATCTAATTTATTTAGTCCTCTTGTTGTAACTCATGCCTCAAATGCTTTAGAGATTGATTCCTTATTCATCTCTAACCCTTCTTTAAGATATCAATCTGTTTTTCCTTAACCACTACTTTTAAATTTTCAATGTGTTGAGAATATTGGCTTTCGATTCTACCATTCTTTTCTTTGATATTCCCTTTGCTTCAACTTTTCCATCTTATGTCTCTCTTCCATTTGATTCATGGCCAACGAAAATCCTTCCCTCAATATGGTGGCATGATATTTCCTCCTTTTCACCGAACACTCTGTCTATTTTTCCTATTTCAATTTCTAATTCTGCTAGCGTATTTTTGGCTCATGTCATTATTGAGACAGTTATTATATCACATAGTTAGCTGAGACAAAACCCCTAGGCACACAAAGTTGTTTCTATGGCTCTTTCCTTTGTACTCCTTGTTATTTGCATGCCGGCTCATTTTACGTGAGTGTTTTCAACTAAGTCATGCTTTTTGTTAGCTCTCCTAACAATAGATTTTGTTTGGGAATTGTAAAAATATCCACTAAGAGAAGCTATCTCTTTTATTGACTATTTGTGCTCATGTTGAATATAGATGAGAAAATTGGGACATTAGTTGCAAGAGGAGTGATAAGAGCTCTAGACAAATCACTTCTATTACCTAGAAAAATGAAATGGGACTTTGTAAACCTCACGATTGGTTCTTTTTGAAAACCTTTTGGAATCTATGATGGTATAGGACTCATAATTACTTATGGAGAGATTTTCTTGGTTAATTGAACTAAATAAACTAGAAATTTTTGCATTTTCTTGTAAAGATTATCCCTCTGCAGAATTGTTGAGTTTATTTTATCCTACTCTGTCGAGTTTCATTAATATTTCTTTAGTCATCAAGATTTTGTACCTATTGAGTTACTCAACATATATTAATACTTTCCTTTAGAGTTAACACGATACTTAACATTTTCCTTCTTAATTGAAGGTTGATCGTGTGTCTCTACCTGGTCCATATGTTGTGACCTTCTCAAGTTTCTTTGCTTATCCTAATTCTTCTTCTTTATTCTTGCTATGTCTCAATATGATGTTGCCTTGTCGAGATGTTGTGATGGAAACAACTTCGATATATCCATTTCTTGCTTTCTCTCTGATGTAGATTATTTTTGTGACTGGATTCTTTTATGGCCTTTGTTAAAGAAAAACGTATTCATTCTTCCAATTTTAATTTCACACGAGGGCACACTGAAAACCTACTTCTCTCTTGAACATAAGATAGCTTTTTTTTGTCCTATAGTCCTATGATTTTTATATCCTCCATACTCATAAAAAGTATAAATTAGAAATAACTTGATTGAATCAATCGGTATTTATAGTAAAATCAAATGGTGATTGTTTATGAACCTGCTTGTTTTGAATATTTTATATTGCAAATGAGTAATGACAACATTTTGGGGATCATATTAATAATGTGGGAGAGAATATTCATATTATTCTCATTGGCCTCGACCACAACATATCCTCTTGTCATTGATAAATAACTTAACGTAACTTTAATAAGAAAAGTGGGTCGAGAGATTCTTTAATTCCTATGTAGGGCCCAATAATTCCATGGATGGTTGTTTGGTTAGCTATTTCACACGATAGAAAGTGTATCTAGAATAAATCTTAGGAGAATGTGAAGAGATAAATTCACATCCAAAAATTGTAATATATAGAGAACTTCTCTTCTACAAACCAATCTCCAATTTTTTGTAGTAAAGCTGAACTTCTTTACTAATTCTTGAGTGGAGTTTTTCCAAAAACAACCTCCTTGAAAGATAAAGAATAAAATTATTGAATATATCAGAGAATTTATTTTATAAATGACTTTCCCATAATACAAAGCATAAATGTCGAATAGTTTGTTCCTTTGAGAGAGTAGTTACCTCCATTAGATTTATATATAGGTAGCCAATATTTCAGATTTCCAAGAAGAAATGTCATTCTTTTTGCATGATTTACTATGAGACAATTTTGAACATGAGTGTGTGAGATAATCCAACTCACCATGTCATAGCATAAAACATTGTTGGTATGGTTACAATTGTGTGCGGTTGGTCTTGTAGTGCTTCCTGACTCTTAGGAATTAGAATAAATCTTCTTCAAACCTTTTGATTCCTCTGTAATGTTCTCAAAGAAATAGTAGATTTCTTCCTAGGATATGGTACCTACATATTTTCTGCACAATGTTGTCTTGGAATAGAAAGTAAAATGGGTTTTCTCTCATGCGGAAATTGAACTTCCGTTCCTTTCATCTTCATTTTGATATTCTCGTGACAGGTTGTGCTTTCATTTTACTTTTTACTCCCTTTCTTTTTCCGCAAATAACATACCGAATTAAGAAACACTGCAAATTGAAAACATAGATGAATATGAATGGAAAATATAGGCAATTACAAACGGGATGAGATGAAATATCTCAAGTAACTAATAATTCTATCATAAATTGGATAGTGCAACACAAAAAACACTCGGTGAATAACTCAGAAACCTTCAGAAACATTTCTTTATCTGAAAAGTGAATATATTTTGAGATGGCAGCAAAAAATTCTGTAAAATCACTCAAGGACATAAAACATTAATGCATGAATGAGGGGTATTATTATAACCATCATGTACGTCCAATTCTCAACTAATTGTCACTTTAAAGGAAGAAATCCATATGGTATGAATATCGTGACACGAGTTGTTCAATCATTGATCTTGAAAATGTCTATGGGTAAGCTATTACGTAGAAGCAATACCATTATAGAGATGTTACGTTGAGTTTGAGCATGTTTTTGAAGATTTTCTTTATGTCTAAGTATTAGTTAAATTAAATTAGAAATAATTGCTGCAATTTGAGTTTGAGCATGTCTATGAGAGTTTACTTTGTAATAAGATTGCTACTTAATTTAGTTTAAATATAATTAAATTAAAACAAAAATATAAAATTTATGCCTATATAGTAGTAGTTTAAGCACATCTAAATTAAAGTAAAACAACCTACGTATTTGATGATGGTAACCAATTGATAATTACTAGGACGACCCATGAGCATATGCATTTGATGTATAGATTAGATCTGCTACATATTAATAAATACTATTTTGTTGATAAAATGTTAAATTTTAATTGTTAATAATATTTAATTTTATATATAATTAAAGTTAAATTTTAATTAATAATATTTGATTATACATATAAAATAAATATTACATGACATTAAAAAAAATTTAATACTATTTAGCTATATTTATATTTATAATTGATGGGTTTTATCAAATCAGACTGATTTGCATTTATATTGTAATTATACGACACATGTTACACATCACGGTTCGTATGCTTAACATTCTTAACATTAACCCATTTAAAGCTTCACCATAACTTCATAGGTTTTGGTATGGTTTTTTCTCATATTGTCACATCAGTCTCCACATTAGATATCTGGGGATTTGCTTTCACTCAAGAGACAATACAACATTGTAACGGTCTTGCTAAAAGAAAATTAACTAGTAGGTACTAGTTAAAAGACAATTACTATTTTACTGTTGGAAAAGACTAGAGATATTATTTTTGAATTAAAAACAAGGGTGAATTTATGTTGCAAATATATTATTAAAAGAGGATTTGAAAATAGAAAGGAAATCTTTTAGAAAATCGGTATTTAAAAGATTTTCTAGAATAGGAGGTGAATTTGGGTAGTTAAGAATACGGTTACTCACCCTTGAGGACAAAAGTAAATCTTGGAAAGGGGTGAGGTTTACGAAATTCTTGGAAAGAAAGGGAAAGGCATTTTTTTCTTGGCTAGGAAGGATCAGTGGAAAAGATTTTCTTAATTCCATGGAATGATCGAACTTCTTCTTGGCAGTGGCCCGGATTGGCCATCGAAAGGTCACGGCGGAGATATCACGGTAACTAGGCACGAGTCAGTTTCTTGAGCTTGGGGGCAAGTGGAGGACGTCATCGCCTCCAGCAGAGGACAGGAAAGGACATCGGCTAGAAAGAAAAGATTATAACAGGATAAGTATGATACGTAGGTTGCAAATCGGTAATTAATACATAGGAGTACTAAAAGATAAGTAGACGGTACATTAAGTAAGCCTCGAGAGGTTCTTTTAATTAAATATATGTATGCGTGTATGTGTGTGCGGTAGTAAATACGTATGCGATTAAACCCTTGTAGGCCAACATTCCACGAAGAAACTTCTTGAAGATGGAAACAGAAAATTAGGAAAAGTGATTTGAGGGCACGTAGAAGAAATAGATGTATACTTCTATACATTACTATTATTATGTCAAGATAGATATGAAAATTTACGTATTGCCTACGAGAGCGAGAATGCGAAGAGATTACTTATGCATTTACTATGTAATCACTATTTTTCTTAAACGGTATAACTTGAAAGACCTTAAGCAGGTTTAAAAAAGAACTTGTAAATCTATTTACTTGTTGTTAAGTAAAGCCATCGAAATATTGGATACGAGAAAATATGCAAGTAACCTTTCAAAAAAGCGTTTATATATTTTATGAATGAAATGTACATAATGAGAAAAATAACCACCGTTTCTTTACCCTAACTTAAGGGTTAGCGAGAGGAATTTATTTGTAAGCAAAAACTATTAAACACATAAACTCTAATAACGCAGAACGGACAAAGAAACAAAGAATGCGAGTTTATTTTGGTAAGCGAAACCGATGTAGAGAAGGAGACCTGTCGAGGGTTGGGGTTTGTATAACTTTAAGCGAAGCACATGCAGAATCATAGAACGAAAATTCCATAGTAAACCAGAAAACCTAAATGGAAATTTGCATGCGACACAATCATTTAAGTACAAGGAAGACCCAACAGAAACCGAATAATATATGAGCACATATTCAAATTGCAGAGATTCCCATTATCGACAGAACAAGGAAAAACTTGCATAAACTAAAGCATTTTAAAGCACATATATGTTAGAAAAAATGGTATACTATGGATGACTACAACATAAACTTGTCAATAACCTCGACTCATTTCATAGGTATAGGGAATAGATAAATACTATATTTGTGTCATAGACAAAATAAAGCTTATAGTAGATATGTACGAACCCGAACGCCATCAGTCTGCATTTTGAGCATTTACAAAACAAGTCAAAGAAAAGAATAACTCCACGGTTAGAACGGAGTAAGACACATAACAACCGAGTTGAAACCAAGCGAATCGTAAACTCGACGGACAAATGGTTGAGAGAGACACCACCGGAATCGATTCATCCACATGAAGAAGGGCACCTTCTTATTAGGTATCTTGCAAAGAGAAGTATCGTTCAGGAAAATGATAAACCCGATGAGAGGTTTGAGTCATGTCTTACACTGCCAAACAAACGTAATGGGTAAGAACAACGCTTGGTGAGGTAAGGAAAAGGCCATTAGAAAGCGACGAGCGTTTGAAATTCTCGAAGTGATTACACGATAAGAGAATAAGAACAAATGATGTACCTGGAGCAATAAAATAAGAGATAGGGTTTGAAATGCGATTCTAGAGGTGAAATAAAGCGAACGAACTCGGCGAGCCATGAATGGCAACGAAAAGAAAGGAACCGTGCCTTACCATCGTTCTGAGGAATGAGGGTACTGCTTGGGAAAGCATCTGTCAGCTGGTTGAAGCGGCGATAGGGTGGCCTATGCGTGGAAACCCTGCAGAAGATGCATACACCAGTAAAACAGTTAATAAGCTAAACAAGAAAATAAAATACAAATACCTGATAGCAGAAGGTAGATAGGTTCGATTTCTTGCAAGATAGAAGAAAAACCTTGGTTTGCTACCTGGTACCGTGAGCGTGTTTAATAAACTCCAGGGTGGAATTTGCTAGGCACATCCTCCAGATTGTAACTAAAAGTCTTGGAGACATTGAGCGCCGAACAGGTTACCAGAGAGCTCCGAGTCGGAATACTGCCGGTGATAGCCATGGGAGCAACAATGAGAATGGCACCGCCAAGTCTGGCGGGAGTATCAATTCTGCCGAAGGCGACGGGATCTGCCACGGATAGAAACAATGAATGGAATTGCCAAATGGCGCCAATGCTTATCCCGAGAGATATGAGAGAAAGCCACAATCAAGCTCGCATGCAGATCGCATGCCACCTCACACAAAACCTTGGGTTAATCACGTGGAGGAGACCCATTACGGGTATGATCGTAATATCAGAGTTAAAGCGATCACGTTGAGGTGTTAATGCGCAAGGGTTTGTAGTATTAAGAGGGTCTTACAAGACTACAGTATTGTCAAATAAACAACCATGCGTAACCTTGTAACCTGTGTATGTTATGTTCGTTAATTAGAACATAATTAAGAGTTGATAATTCGTATAATAACTATGTGTACCTTTGTAAGTTATGGTTGAAAATCACGATATAGCTCATGAATCCGATTTAAGATTTGAGTACTGTCGATACAATAAAGATTTACTTCCTGTTTTTATTAGGATGAAGTGTTAAAGTTACCATTGCTGGGAATAGTAAAATATGTACATAAAAAAAATTTTGTTATGTAGAATGTATGTGACAAGTGGTATCAGAGCTGGTTACTACACTAGCACCTAAGGGTCTACTAACAAAGCTGTGTGTGTATTAGTGCACCGAGAAGAGGAAAGAATATGAGGGAAGATATAGCTGCCCAATCACAACCAAACGACTCAAGGTCCAACAAGTATGGACCCAGAGATGTGGGTCCAACTAATCAGAACAACATCAAAAAAAAAGTAAATTGCCGGAAGAAAATTAGCAACAAACCTGTTCCTCATGAACAACGTACAACAAGCATGAGGAGATGATGAGAGTCCGAAAGGACAATGAAAAAATTGTTGCAAGACCAGAAAAGATCCCGAAAAAGTATATCGATAAACAAAATCAAGAAATGCTGACAACCTAAGCAGGAAAAGAACTATCGTAAACAAGGCAGGACCAAAGAAAACCACACACACCACCGAAAGACTGGTGCAGTTACTCACGAGCAAACTGTAATAACAATGAAGCAGAATCAGAAAATCTGTCTGATCAGCAGGATCATAAGAGGCAGAAAGTGGAGCTGCAGGGAGAGTTCCACAAGATTAAGCCACCAATGTTTGATGGCGAGGCAGAGGAGGCAGCGGAAGCATGGTTGATTAACATCAATAAATATTTTCAGGTATATGAGTAAAGTAGCAATCTGAAAGCCCGATTAGCTATATATCAACTGCGAGAGAAAGCCACCCTGTGGTGGGAGGAGGTTAAAAATGTTCGCAGCATTGATGAGTGAGACATTACCTGGGAGTCATTCCAGCAGTACTTCAAGGATAAATATCTAACAGAAAGATTCTATGATGATAAAGCTAAGGAATTCCACGATCTCCGGCTGGGTCCAATGACTATGGATGAGTATGTTACAAAATTTACTTCACTACTAGGCTACGTACCATATCTCCGAGAGGAAAAGGCCAAGGTACAGAGATTTTTGAGTGGTTTGCCTGCTTCCATGAGGGAAAGAATAGAGTTTTTTAACCCCCAAAAGATGGATGAAGCTGTCCGGAAAGCACGCATGTGTTACCAGCAGTTTAAGACCAAAGGGGATGGTGGAAAGGGTTGGCAGCCCAAGAAAAATCAGAAGAATGCTCCTACTTTTAAAAGCAGTAAAAGCAACTTTAAGGGGGTAGGACGGAATGCTGGCAGCAAGCAGTTTAACAGGAACCATCAAAGAATCAGGTGGCCAGCTGAAGAAAAACCCACAGAAGCATCAAGCAAACCAGAGCAAGGGCAGAATTCTAAGCCTCCCCTACAGTGTTGGGGCTGTGGGGAAGCACATTACTACAAGAACTATCCACAACGGAAAAAGAATGAGTCTGTGGCAAACTTGCAGGAAGCATCAACAGTGGGGGACGTCGCGCGGAATATACCACGTATAAACGCAGCATTGGAGGATCAACAGGCTAACTTTCAACCCACAATGATTGAACTGGAAGGTACTATACTTTCTAAACCTGTCTCAATTTTAGTAGATCCTGGAGCTAGTTTAAGCTATGTAAGTCCTAAACTAGTGGAGATGTGTAAGTTGAAAGAGCAGAGGTTTAAAAACTCTTGGTTAGTTCAACTAGCCACCGGGGCAAAACTCAAGGTGACTGCGAAAATTGCTGATTGCATACTGGAAGTTGCAGAACATCAACTGCAGGTAGACCTAAATGTTCTACCATTAGGTTCGTATGATGTATTACTCGGAATGGACTGGCTAGAAAAACATTGGACTTTAGTGGACTGTAAGGAAAAGACCATTTATTATAGAGCGCTAGATGGTACACGTAAGGAAATTAAAGGAATTAAAAATCCTGTGAAATTACGCCCCATAACAGCATCTCAGTTAAGCAAGTGTATCCGAAAAGGATGTCAGATGTACGCAATTCAAGTAGGGTATGCTGAATCTGAGGGAAAGGAAGTAGACATAAAAGAAATTCCTATAGTACAGGAATTCCTGGATGTGTTTCCAGAAAACATTCCAGGGTTGCCGCCTAAAAGAGATATTGATTTCACTATCGAGTTGCTACCTGGAGCCTCCCCTGTGTCAAGAGCACCTTACAGAATGAGTATACCAGAATTAACAGAGTTAAAGATGCAGCTGTAGGAGTTGTTGGATAAGGGATATATCCGCCCAAGTGTGTCACCTTGGGGAGCACCATTCCTCTTTGTTAAAAAGAAGGATGGAACCTTACGTATGTGTATGGATTACCGACAACTCAACAAACTGACAGTTAAGAATAATTATCCTCTACCCAGAATCGATGATTTATTCAATCAGGTGAGGGGAGCCAAAGTGTTCTCCAAAATAGATTTGAGATCTGGATATCATCATATTCGAATCAAGGATGAGGATGTTTGCAAAACAGCATTCCGCACCAGGTATGGGCATTATGAATTTGTGGTGTTGCCTTTCGGATTGACAAATGCACCAGCAACCTTTATGAGGTTGATGAATGGCATTTTCCATCAGTTTCTAGATTGCTTTGTATTGTTTTTTATATATGACATTTTGATCTACTCAAAGAGCGAGGAAGAACATAAGAAGCATCTGAGAATAGTATTGGAAATTTTGAGGAAGCACCAGCTGTACGCTAAACTCAGCAACTGCGATTTCTTTAAATCAGAGATCCAGTACTTGGGTCATGTAGTGACAGCTGAAGGGATAGCCGTGGACCCTAAAAATATTAAAACTATCATGGAGTGGAGAGTACCACAGAATGTGGCAGATATCAGATCGTTTATGGGTCTGGCCGGATACTACAAGCGGTTCATCAAAGGGTTTTCAAAGATTGCCTATCCTATTACATCCTTACAAAAGAAAGGCAAACTTTTCAAATGGATGGATGAATGCCAGAACAGCTTTGAGAAGCTGAAGCAGCTCTTAACCACAGCACCAGTGCTGAAAGTTGCTGATCCCAGCAAAGACTATGTGGTGTGTACGGATGCCAGCAAGGAGGGATTTGGTGCAGTGTTAATGCAAGAAGGCAAGGTAATAGCCTATGAATCCAGGAAATTGAGAGAACATGAACAGAAGTATTCAGCTTATGATCTAGAACTCATAGCCTTCGTGCATGCTCTCCAGATGTGGAGGCATTATTTACTGGGTAAAAGGTTCGTACTTAAAACAGACCATAGCAGTTTGACCAACTATTTTAAGCAGGTGGATTTAAACTCTAGGCAAGCAAGGTGGAATGCCTTTTTAAGTGAGTTTGACATGGACATACAAAATGTTAAGGGAAAAGAAAACCGAGTTGCAGATGCCCTGAGCAGGAAATTGCATGGGATTTATGCAATGTACTTCAGCCAACCGGTAAGCCAGTTGTCGGAGCAATTGAGAGAAGAAGCACGAAAGGATCCAGAATACAAGTTTCTATGGCAGCATATGGAAGTGGACAAAGAGCAAGGTAAGCCATCTGAGTATGGAAGCAATGAAGAACAAATGTTAACTTTTCGCAGAAGAACTTTTGTTCCTAACCGTGCAAGTCTCAAGGAGTTGATTCTAGACGAGTACCATCGCAGCAATTATGCTAGCCATTCCGGCTACCAAAAGATGCTCTCGGAAATTAGAAAGATATATTACTGGCCAGGTATGCGCAGAGACATTGTGGAATATTTAAGAAAGTGCTTAGAATGCCAACAGGTTAAAGCAGAGCATCGGCACCCAGCGGGGCTACTACAGCCCATACCCATTCCTGAATGGAAATGGGAGGTGATCTCTTTGGAATTCATTACAGGTTTACCTCGAACAAGGAAACAGAATGATTCAATAATGGTAGTGGTGGACAGATTAAGTAAATCTGCCCATTTCATACCTGTGCAATCCACTTACAAGACAGTGCAGATTGCGGACATATTTATGAGGGAAATTTTCAGGTTGCATGGTATACCCAAGACTGTGATTTCAGACCAAGATGTTAAATTTACCTCCGCATTTTGGAAAACCCTGTTTTCAGGTTTAGGTACCCAAATACACTTCAGTACTGCCTATCACCCTCAGACGAATGGGCAGACAGAACGGGTAAACCAAGTTTTGGAGGATATGCTGCGCATGTATGTGATGTGGCAGCCAACTAAATGGGAGGATTACCTGCACCTAGTGGAGTTTTCATATAACAATGGTTATCATGAGTCTCTAAAAATGAGTCCCTTCGAAGCGTTATATGGACGATAGTGTCGTACACCAATTAACTGGAGTAGTCCGGAGACAAAATTAATGTTGGGGCCAGAAATGTTGGCTGAGCTAGAAGCGGAAGTAAAAAGAATAAGGAAGAATTTGAAAGCCGCTCAGGATCGAGAAAAGGTCTTTGCAGATAAGAAAATATCTTATTGCAAATTCGGAGTGGGTGACCATGTGTATGTCAGGATTAAGCCTAAAAGAAGTACCTTAAGGTGGACTTCTTGCGCCAAGTTAGCCCCTCGTTACTGCGGACCCTTCCAAATTCTGGAAAGGGTGGGGCCAGTAGCTTGGCGTATCGGCGCGTCTAGCCATACAGAAGTGCATAATGTATTCCATGTATCGTTGTTAAAGCGAGCACGTGCATGATGAGAAACATAATTTATTGCGTAATGTTCAGGGAAGAATGAGAGCAAAGACACACATATATATATATATATATATATATATACATATATATATATATATATTTGATTATTATATAAAGTACTAACTGAGAACACTTGTTTTTTCAGGTAGAACCGGACGAAGAGTTTCTGGTCGAGCCGCTACGTATACTTGATCAAAGAGAAATAGAACTCCGCAAAAGAGTAGTTGTCTAGGTGAAAGTGCAATGGAAGCACTTTGGACCGGACGAGGCTACTTGGGAGGATGAAAAATTCATGCAGGAGGCTTATCCGGAACTTTTCACAGATATGAGCTAAAAACACCGAGGACGGTGTCACCCTCAGGGGGGGAAGATGTAACAGTCTCGTTAAAAGAAAAGTTAACTAGTAGGTACTAGTTAAAAGACAATTACTATTTTTACTATTGAAAAAGATTAGAGATATTATTTTGAATTAAAAACAAGGAATTAATTATGTTATGAAATTTTATTAAAGAGGGTTTGAAAATAAAAAGGAAATCTTTTTTAAAAGCTGATGGTAAAAAGTTTTCTAGAATGGGAGGTGGTTGGGTAGTTAGGAGATACAGTTATTCACTCCTTGAGGATAAAAAGTGAATCTTGGAAAGGGGTGAGGGTTCTGAAATTCTTGGAAGAAAGGGGAAAGAATTTTTCTTGAGCTGGAAGGATCCAGTGGAAAAATTGCTACCGAACTCCATTGAATGATCGAACTTCACTGCTGGTGACTGGATTGGCCGTCCATAGGTCACAGAAGAGGTATCTCCACCTATAACCCAGCACCATCCAAATTTCTCCGAGCTAAAGGGCGAGGACGCGCCATTGCCTCCTCAAGGTTGGGAGGACATCAGCTAGAAAGAAAGAATTCTATAACCAGATAAGTATATTCCGTGAGTTTGTAAATCAGAAGTGTCTATAGGTGTTCTATAAAGATAAGTAGACAGACTATTAAGTAAGCCTCATAGTATTACTGTTAAATAGATGAAATTGATGTATCTGTTGAGTACCTGTAGATGAAATTGATGTATCTGTTAAGTACCTGTAGATGAAATTGATATATCTGTTCTCTGTTACTATTAATATGTCGAGAATGGTATGAAAAGTTCTGTGTTACTCTAAAGCAGAATACGAAAGGTTACTTATGTATATATCATGTAATCATTCTTTCTTAAACAGTATACTTTGAAAGACCTTACTGTAGGCTTAGATAGATCTCAGCAAACTATTTACTTGTCATATATAAAGCATCAAAATAATTGATGCAGAGAAAATGTACAGGTAACATTTCAAAACTGTTTATGTAAATTATGAATGAAATACCTGTAGAGAAAGAGTATAAGCACTGGAAACAACGATTTTAGATGAGGAAAAACAACAACAATTCCTTTTTCCCTGACTTAAGGGTTAACAGAGGAAATGTTTCGTAAACAAAAACTATTAGACTGCTAAACTCAACTTCGCAAGACAAAAGAAGCGCGGCCATAACTGCCACGGCTCTACAGGAAAGAAAAAGAAACAATAATCCAAGTTTTTGCTTATAAACGAACAGTAGAAGGAGAAAATCCTGTCATGCTAGGGTTATTGTAGAACTTTAACTGAAAACAGAACTGGAATCATAGAAAGAAAATTCCATAGCAAACAGAAACCCGAACTGAAAATTGCATGCGATATAACACATAAGTATAATGGAGACTAATACAGTGAACCGGAGAGGTTATATGAGCAAATGTTCAAAGTTATAGAAATATCCTTTATCAACACAAACGAAAGAGCTTGCATAAGCCGAATTGTTTATAAGCACATGCAACCATTGAAAACTGTATAATGTGCATAACTTACATAATAACCTTGTCGAGAGGTAACTCCGACTCATTTCACAAATAGAAAAGAAATAGCTAAAGGTTATCATTGTGGCATATCAAAATGTATCTAATAGTAATTCTGGACTGAACCCCAGACGCCACCGGTCTGCATTTGGGCAAAGACAGAACAAGACAAGAAAAGAGTAGCCCCACGGTTTGAGCCGTGCCAAACTTTTATCGACCAGGGTTCGAAACAAAAGCGAATCTGTAAACTCGATGGACAGATTGAGGAGGAGAGCACCTTGAACGGGTTAAATACCTGTGCAAAAAGGGGCACCTTCTTATTAGACGCATCTCACATGATTTCGCCGTTCCAGAAAATGTTAAACCCGATGAGAGGATTGAATCATGGCATACCTGCAACAAACATAACGGTTAAGAACTCTATACGCCCAAGTTCCCCAGGAAATCCCATTAGTAAACCGACAACGTTATTTCCCGAGAAGGCGAATACCCGACAAGATAATAAGAACCTATTCTCTTACCTCGGGAGCAATAACATAGAGATAAAATAGATATAATGATTAAAACATAAGTAAATCCGAGAAGAACTCTTCCGAGCATGAATGGCAATGAAAAGAAAGGAACCGTCTTTACCATCGTGTCTGGTGAATGAGGGTATCGTTGGGAAAGCATCTCGTCACCGG
This sequence comes from Pinus albicaulis, assembly GCA_034641835.2. Lineage (NCBI taxonomy): Eukaryota > Viridiplantae > Streptophyta > Pinopsida > Pinales > Pinaceae > Pinus > Pinus albicaulis. The sequence goes on from JAXQQM020072570.1 coordinate 56,282, forward strand.
TTGAAGCAAACATAGGGTGGCCTATGGCGTGGAAAACCCCGTGCGTAAGATGCATACACCAAAGAACCGCTAACAAGCTAAACAAGAAAAGAAATTACAAATACGTGATGCGTAAGGAAGATAGGTTCGACTCGGCTAGCAAGATAGAAGAAAACCTTGGTTTGCTACCCGGTACCGTGAACTGCTACCTGGTACCATGAGCGTGTTTAATAAACTCCAGGGCGGAATTCGCTAGGCACATCCTCCGGATTGAACTGAAAGTCTTGGAGACATTGAGCGCCGAAGAAGTTACCAGAGAGCTCCGAGTCGGAATTCTGCCGGTGATAGCCATGGAACAACAATGAGAATGGCACCGCCAAGTCTGGCGGGAGTATCAAGTCTGCCGAAGGCGACGGGATCTGCCACGGACGGAAACAATGAATGGAATTGTCAAATGGCGCCAACGCTTATCCCGAGAGATCTGAGAGTAAGCCACAATAAAGCTCGCATGCAGATCGCATGCCACCTCACCGCAAAACCTTGGGTTAATCACGTGGAGGAGACCCATATGGGTATGATCGTAACATCAGAGTTAATGCGATCACGTCGAGGTGTTAATGCGCTAGGGTTTGTAGTTTAAAGTGGGTCTTACAAGACTACAATGTTGACATATAAACAACCATGCGTAGCCTTGTAAACTGTGTATGTTATGTTTGTCATTTAGAATATAATTGAGATTTGATGATTCATATAATAACAATGTGTACCTTGGTAGTTATGATTGGTAATCACGATATAGCTCATGAATCCGATTGAAGCTTTGAGTACTGTCGATGCAATAAAAATTTACTTCCTGTTTTTATTAGGATGAAGTGTAAGTTACCATTGCTTGGAATAGTAAAATATGTACAATTTTTTTTTTGTTATGTAGAATGTATGTGACAAGTGGTATCAGAGCCGGTTACTACACTGGCACCTAAGGGTCTACTAACAAAACTGTGTGTGTATTAGTGCACTGAGAAGAGGAAAGAATATGAGGGAAGATATAGCGTCTCAATCACAACCAAACGAGACTCAAGGTCCAACAGTTATGGACCCAGAGATGTGGGTCCAACTAACTGTGGAACAACATCAAAAAACGAGTAAATTGCTGGAAGAACAGCAGCAACAAAATGTGTTCCTGCTAAACACTGTACATCAGTTACAGGAGGAGATGATGAGAGTCCAAAAGGACAATGAAAAATTGTTGCAAGACCAGGAAAAGATCCTGAAAAGTATATCAGATAAACAAAATCAGGAAATGCGACAACCCAATGTGGAAAAAGAACTATCAACAGAAGTAGAGGACCAGCAAACCAGAAATAACACCACTGGAAAGACTGAAAAGAGTTACTCTCACAGGAGCAAAAACTGTAATAACAATGAAGCAGAATCAGAAAATCTGTCTGATCTGCAGGATCATAAGAGGCAGAAAGTTGAGCTGCAGGGAGAGTTCCGCAAGATTAAGCCACCAATGTTTGATGGCGAGTCGGAGGAGGCCGCAGAAGCATGGTTGATTAACATCAATAAATATTTTCAGGTATATGAGTATAGTTGCAATCTGAAAGCTCGATTGGCTATATATCAGCTGCGAGAGAAAGCCACCCTGTGGTGGGAGGAGGTTAAAAATGTTCGCAGCATTGATGAGCGAGACATTACCTGGGAATCATTCCAGCAGTATTTCAAGGATAAATATCTAACGGAAAGGTTATATGATGATAAAGCTAAGGAATTCCACGATCTTCGGCTGGGTCAAATGACTATGGACGAGTATGTCACAAAATTTACTTCACTACTACGGTACGTACCATATTTTCGAGAGGAAAAGGCCAAGGTACAGAGATTTTTGAGTAGTTTTCCTGCTTCCATGATGGAAAGAATAGAGTTTGTTAACACCCAAATGATGGATGAAGCTGTCCAGAAAGCACGCATGTGTTACCAGCAGTTTAAGACCAAAGGGGATGGTGGAAAGGGTTGGCAGCCTAAGAAAAATCAAAAGAATGCTCCTACTTTTAAAAGCAGTAAACGCAACTTTAAGGGGGTAGGAAGGAACGCTGGCAGCAAGCAGTTTAACAGGAACCATCAAAGAATCAGGTGGCCAGCTAAAGAAAAACCCACAGAAGCATCAAGCAAACCAGAGCAAGGGAAGAATTCTAAGCCTCCCCTACAGTGTTGGGGCTGTGGGGAAGCACATTACTACAAGAACTGTCCACAACGGAAAAAGAATGAGTCTATGGCAAACTTGAAGGAAGCATCGACAGTGGGGGACGTGGCGCGGAATATACCACGTATAAACGCAGCATTGGAGGATCGACAGGCTGACTTTCAACCCACAATGATTGAACTGAAAGGTACTATACTTTCTAAACCTGTCTCGATTTTAGTAGATCCTGGAGCTAGTTTAAGCTATGTAAGTCCTAAACTAGTGGAGATGTGTAAGTTGAAAGAGTAGAGGTTTAAAAACTCCTGGTTAGTTCAACTAGCCACCGGGGCAAAACGCAAAGTGACTGCGAAAATTGCTGATTGCATTCTGGAAGTTGCAGAACAGCAACTGCAGGTAGACCTAAATGTTCTACCATTAGGTTCGTATGATGTATTACTCGGAATGGACTGGCTGGAAAAACATTGGACTTTAGTGGACTATAAGGAAAAGACCATTTATTATAGAGCGCTAGATGGTACGTGTAAGGAAATTAAAGGAATTAAAAAGCCTGTGCAATTACGCCCCATAACAACATCTCAGTTAAGCAAGTGTATCCGAAAAGGGTGTCAGATGTACTTAATTCAAGTAGGGTATGCTGAATCTAAGGGAAAGGCAGCAGACATAAAAAGACATTCCTATAGTACAGGAATTCCTGGATGTGTTTCCAGAAAACATTCCAGGGTTGCCGCCTAAAAGAGATATTGATTTCACTATCGAGTTGCTACCCGGAGCCTCTCCTGTGTCAAGAGCACCTTACAGAATGAGTATACCAGAATTAACAGAGTTAAAGATGCAGCTGCAGGAGTTGTTGGATAAGGGATATATTCGCCCAAGTGTGTCACCTTGGGGAGCACCAGTCCTCTTTGTTAAAAAGAAGGATGGAACCTTACGTATGTGTATGGATTACCGACAACTCAACAAACTGACAGTTAAGAATAAATATCCTCTACCCAGAATCGATGATTTATTCGATCAGGTGAGGGGAGCCAAAGTGTTCTCCAAAATAGATTTGAGATCTGGATATCATCAGATTCGAATCAAGGATGAGGATGTTTGTAAAACAACATTCCGCACTAGGTACGTGCATTATGAATTTGTGGTGTTGCCTTTCGGATTGACAAATGCACCAGAAACCTTTATGAGGTTGATGAATGGCATTTTCCATCAGTTTCTAGATCGCTTTTTATTGGTTTTCATAGATGTCATTTTGATCTACTCAAAGAGTGAGGAAGAACATAAGGAGCATCTGAGAATAGTATTGGAAATATTGAGGAAGCATCAGCTGTACGCTAAATTCAGCAAGTGCGATTTCTTTAAATCAGAGATCCAGTTGGGTCATGTAGTGACAGCTAAAGGGATAGCTGTGGACCCCGAAAAGATTAAAACTATCATGGAGTGGAGAGTACCACAGAATGTGGTAGATATCAGATCGTTTATGGGTCTGGCCGGATACTACAGGCGGTTCATCAAAGGGTTTTCTAAGATTGCCTATCCTATTACATCCTTACAAAAGAAAGGAAAACTTTTCAAATGGACGAATGAATGCCATAACAGCTTTGAGAAGCTGAAGCAACTCTTAACCACAGCACCAGTGCAGAAAGTTGTTGATCCCAGCAAAGACTATGTGGTGTGTACGGATGCCAGCAAGGAGGGAGTTGGTGCAGTGTTAACGCAAGAGGGCAAGGTAATAGCCTACAAATCCAGGAAATTGAGAGAACATGAACAGAAGTATTCAGCTTATGATCTAGAACTCACAACCGTCGTGCATGCTCTCCGGATGTGGAGGCATTATTTACTGGGCAAAAGGTTCGTACTTAAAACAGACCATAGCAGTTTGACCAACTATTTTAAGCAGGTGGATTTAAACTCTAGGCAAGCAAGGTGGAATGCCTTTTTAAGCGAGTTTGACATGGACATACAACATGCTAAGGGAAAATAAAACCGAGTTGCAGATGCCCTGAGCAGGAAATTGCATGGGATTTATGCAATGTACTTCAGCCAACCAGTAAGCCAGTTGTCGGAGCAATTGAGAGAAGAAGCACGAAAGGACCCAGAATACAAGTTTCTATGGCAGCAGATGGAAGCGGACGAAGAGCAAGGTAAGCCATCTGAGTATGGAAGCAATGAAGAACAAATGTTAACTTTTCGCGGAAGAACTTTTGTTCCTAACTGTGCAAGTCTCAAGGAGTTAATTCTAGACGAGTACCATCGCAGCAATTATGCTGGCCATCCCGGCTACCAAAAGATGCTTTAGGCAATTAGAAAGATATATTACTGGCCAGGTATGCGTAGAGACATTGCGGAATATTTAAGCAAGTGCTTAGAATGCCAACAGGTTAAAGTAGAGCATCGGCACCCAGCGGGGCTACTACAGCCCATACCCATTCCTGAATGGAAATGGGAGGTGATCTCTTTGGAATTCATTACAGGTTTACCTCGAACAAGGAAACAGAATGATTCAATAATGGTAGTGGTGGACAGATTAAGTAAATCTGCCCATTTCATACCTGTGCAATCCACTTACAAGACAGTGCAGATTGCAGACATATTTATGAGAGAAATTTTCAGGTTGCATGGTATACCCAAGACTGTGATTTTAGACCGGGATGTTAAATTTACCTCCGCATTTTGAAAAACCCTGTTTTCAGGTTTAGGTACCCAAATACACTTCAGTACTGCCTATCACCCTCATACGGATGGGCAGACGGAACGGGCAAACCAAGTTTTGGAGGATATGCTGCGCATTTATGTGATGCGGCAACCAACTAAATGGGAGGATTACCTGCACCTAGTGGAGTTTGCATATAACAATGGATATCAGGAGTCTCTAAAAATGAGTCCCTTCGAAGCGTTATATGGACGACAGTGTCATACACCAATTAACTGGAGTAGTCCAGAGACAAAATTAATGTTGGGGCCAGAAATGTTGGCTCAACTAGAAGCGGAAGTAAAAAGAATAAGGCAGAATTTGAAAGCTGCTCAGGATCGACAAAAGGTCTTTGCAGATAAGAAAATATCCTATCGCGAATTCGGAGTGGGTGACCATGTGTATGTCAGGATTAAGCCTAAAAGAAGTACCTTAAGGTGGACTTCTTGCGCCAAGTTAGCCCTGAATACTACGGACCCTTCCAAATTACGGAAAGGGTGGGACATTAGCTTACGGCGTGTTGCCTAGCCATATTAAAGTGCATAACCTTAGCATCCATGTCGTTGTTAAGAGTGATACGTGCATGATGAAAACATGTAATTTATTGGCGGAATGTTGGGTAAAGAAAAAAAAAAAAAATATATATATATATATATATATATATATATATATATATTTGATTACTATACAAAGTACTAGCGAGAACACTTGTTTTTCGGGTAGAAATAGGACGGAAGTTTACGGTCGAGCCGCTGCGTATGTTGTTGAAGAGAGAAGCTAGAACTTTATAGCAGTAGTTGTCTAGGTGAAAGTGCAATGGAAGCACTTTGGACTGGATGAGGCTACTTGGGAGGATGAAAAATTCATGCAGGAGGCTTATCCGGAAATTTTCACAGATATGAGCTGAAAAACACCGTGGACGGTGTCACCCTCAGGGGGGGAAGATGTAACAGTCTCGTTAAAAGAAAATTAACTAGTAGGTACTAGTTAAAAGACAATTACTATTTTTACTGTTGGAAAAAGACTAGAGATATTATTTTGAATTAAAAACAAGGAATTAATTATGTTTAGGAAATATTATTAAAAGAGGATTTGAAAATAAAAAGGAAATCTTTTAAAAGCTGATGGTAAAAAGTTTTCTAGAATAGGAGGTGGTTGGGCAGTTAGGAGATACAGCTACTCACCCCTTGAGGATAAAAAGTGAATCTTGGAATGGGGTGAGGGTTCTGAAATTCTTGGAAGAAAGGGGAAAGCATTTTTCTTGAGCTGGAAGGATCCAGTGGAAAAATTGCTACCGAACTCCATTGAATGATCGAACTTCACTGCTGGTGACTGGATTGGCCGTCCAGAGGTCACAGCAGAGGTATCTCCACTGATAACCCGTGGCACCGTCCAGATTTCTAGAGCTTGGGGGTGAGTGGAGGACGTCATCGCCTCCCTTGAAGGTTGGGAGGACATCAGCTAGAAAGAAAGAATTCTATAACCAGATAAGTATATTCCGTGAGTTTGTAAATCAGAAGTGTCTATAGGTGTTCTATAAAGATAAGTAGACAGACTGTTAAGTAAGCCTCAGAGTATTACTGTTAAATAGATGAAATTGATGTATCTGTTGAGTACCTGTAGATGAAATTGATGTATCTGTTAAGTACCTGTAGATGAAATTGACTGGGTCAAATTACTATGGACGAGTATGTCACAAAATTTACTTCATTGTTACGCTATGTACCATATCTCAGAGAGGAAAAGGCCAAGGTACAGAGATTTCTGAGTAGTTTGCCTGCTTCCATGAGGGAAAGAATAGAGTTTGTTAACCCCCAAATGATGGATGAAGCTGTCCGGAAAGCACGCATGTGTTACGAGCAGTTTAAGACCAAAGGGGATGGTGGAAAGGGTTGGCAGCTCAAGAAAAATCAGAAGAATCCTCCTACTTTTAAAAGCAGCAAAAGCAATCACTTTAAAGGGGTAGGACGGAATGCTGGCAGCAAACAGTTTAACAGGAACCATCAAAGGATCAGGTGGCCAACTGAAGAAAAACCCACAGAAGCATCAAGCAAACCAGAGAAAGGGCAGAATTCTAAGCCTCCCCTACAGTGTTGGGGTTGTGGGGAAGCACATTACTATAAGAACTGTCCACAACGGAAAAAGAATGAGTCTGTGGCAAACTTACAGGAAGCATCAACAGTGGGGGACGTGGTGCGGAATATACCACGTATAAACGCAGCGTTGGAGGATCGACAGGCTGACTTTCAACCCACAATGATTGAACTGGAAGGTACTATACTTTCTAAACCTGTCTCGATTTTAATAGATCCTGGAGCTAGTTTAAGCTATGTAAGTCCTAAACTAGTGGAGATGTGTAAGTTGAAAGAGCAGAGGTTTAAAAACTCCTGGTTAGTTCAACTAGCCACCGGGGCAAAACGCAAAGTGACTACGAAAATTGCTGATTGCATACTGGAAGTTGCATAACAGCAACTGCAGGTAGACTTAAATATTCTGCCATTAGGATCGTATGATGTATTACTCGGAATGGACTGGCTGGAAAAACACTGGACTTTAGTGGACTGTAAGGAAAAGACCATTTATTATAGAGCGCTAGATGGTACGCGTAAGGAAATTAAAGGAATTAAAAAGCCTGTGCAATTACACCCCATAACAACATCTCAGTTAAGCAAGTGTATCCGAAAAGGATGTCAGATGTACGCAATTCAAGTAGGGTATGCTGAATCTAAGGGAAAGGCAGCAGACATAAAATACATTCCTATAGTACAGGAATTCCTGGATGTGTTTCCAGAAAACATTCCAGGGTTGCTGCCTAAAAGAGATATTGATTTCACTATCGAGTTGCTACCTGGAGCCTCCGCTGTGTCAAGAGCACCTTACACAATGAGTATACCAGAATTAACAGAGTTAAAGATGCAGCTGCAGGAGTTGTTAGATAAGGGATATATCCGCCCAAGTGTGTCACCTTGGGGAGCACCAGTCCTCTTTGTTAAAAAGAAGGATGGAACCTTACGTATGTGTATGGACTACCGACAACTCAACAAGCTGACAGTTAAGAATAAGTATCTTCTACCCAGAATCGATGATTTATTCGATCAGGTGAGAAGAGCCAAAGTGTTCTCCAAAATAGATTTGAGGTCTGGATATCATCAGATTCAAATCAAGGATGAGGATGTTTGCAAAACAACATTCCGCACCAAGTATGGGCATTATGAATTTGTGGTGTTGCCTTTCGGATTGACAAATGCACCAGCAACCTTTATGAGGTTGATGAATGGCATTTTCCATCAGTTTCTAGATCGCTTTGTATTGGTTTTCATAGATGACATTTTGATCTACTCAAAGAGCAAGGAAGAACATAAGGAGCATCTGAGAATAGTATTGGAAATATTGAGGAAGCATCAGCTGTACGCTAAATTCAGCAAGTGCGATTTCTTTAAATCAGAGATCCAGTTGGGTCATGTAGTGACAGCTGAAGGGATAGCTGTGGACCCCGAAAAGATTAAAACTATCATGGAGTGGAGATTCCCACAGAATGTGGAAGATATCAGATCGTTTATGGGTCTGGCCGGATACTACAGGCGGTTCATCAAAGGGTTTTCTAAGATTGCCTATCCTATTACATCCTTACAAAAGAAAGGCAAACTTTTCAAATAGACGGATGAATGCCAGAACAGCTTTGAGAAGCTGAAGCAGCTCTTAACCACAGTACCAGTGCTGAAAGTTGCTGATCCCAGCAAAGACTATGTGGTGTGTACGGATGCCAGCAAGGAGGGAGTTGGTGCAGTGTTAATGCAAGAGGGCAAGGTAATAGCCTACGAATCCAGGAAATTGAGAGAACATGAACAGAAGTATTCAACTTATGATCTAGAACTCACAGCCGTCGTTCATGCTCTCCGGATGTGGAGGCATTATTTACTGGGCAAAAGGTTCGTACTTAAAACAGACCATAGCAGTTTGACCAACTATTTTAAGCAGGTAGATTTAAACTCTAGGCAAGCAAGGTGGAATGCCTTTTTAAGCGAGTTTGACATGGACATACAACATGTTAAGGGAAAAGAAAACCGAGTTGCAGATGCCCTGAGCAGGAAATTGCATGGGATTTATGCAATGTACTTCAGCCAACCGGTAATCCAGTTGTCGGAGCAATTGAGAGAAGAAGCACGTAAGGATCCAGAATACAAGTTTCTATGGCAGCAGATGGAAGCGGACGAAGAGCAAGGTAAGCCATCTGAGTATGGAAGCAATGAATAACAAATGTTAACTTTTCGCGGAAGAACTTTTGTTCCTAACCGTGCAAGTCTCAAGGAGTTAATTCTAGACGAGTGATACATGTAGAAATTAGAAAGATATTCTGCAGCCGAGTATCTTGCTTGAGAACATTAGAATATTTAAGCAAGTGCTTAGAATTCAACGAGTGTGAGCATCGGCACCAGTGAGGCCTCATACCTGTCTTGAATGGAAATGGGAGGTGGTCTCTTTGGACTTCATCACAGGATTACCTCGAACGAGGAAGCATAATGATTCAATAATGGTAGTGGTGGACAGTTAAGTAATCTGCCCATTTCATCTGCCAATCACCTTTAAGGCAGTGCGATTAGGACATATTTATGAGAGAAATTTTAGTTACATATGATATACCCAAGGCGCGATTTCGAACTAGGGATGTTAAATTTACCTCCGCATTTTGGAAAACCACATTTTCGGAGTTTGAGTACCCAAATACCTTGATCTACGCCTATCACACTTTGAGACGGATGGGCAGACAGAATGGGTAAACCAAGTTTTGGAGGATATGCTGCGTATGTATGTGATGCGGCAGCCAACTAAGTGGGAGGATTACCTGCACCTAGTGGAGTTTGCATATAACAATGGATATCAGGAGTCTCTGAAAATGAGTCCCTTCGAAGCGTTATATGGACGACAGTGTCGCACACCAATTAACTGGAGTAGTCCGGAGACAAAATTAATGTTGGGGCCAGAAATGTTGGCTGATTTAGAAGCGGAAGTAAAAAGAATAAGACAGAATTTGAAAGCCGCTCAGGATCGACAAAAGGTTTTTGCAGATAAGAAAAGATCTTATCGCGAATTCGAAGTGGGTGACCATGTGTATGTTAGGATTAAGCCTAAAAGAAGTACTTTAAGATGGACTTCTTGCACCAAGTTAGCCCCTTGTTACTGTGGACCCTTCCAGATTCTGGAAAGGGTGGGGCCAGTAGCTTACAGACTAGCGCTGCCTAGTCATATTAAAGTGCATAATGTATTTCATGTATCGTTGTTAAAGCGATACGTGCATGATGAGAAACATGTAATTTATTGGCAGAATGTTCAGGTAAAGAAAAGATATATATATATACATATATATATTTGATGATTATATAAAGTACTAACTGAGAACACTTGTTTTCAGGTAGAACTGGACGGAGAGTTTCTGGTCGAGCCGCTACGTATACTTGATCGAAGAGAAATAGAACTCCGCAAAAGAGTAGTTGTCCAGGTGAAAGTCCAATGGAAGCACTTTGGACTGGACGAGGCTACTTGGGAGGATGAAAAATTCATGCAGGAGGCATATCCGGAACTTTTCATAGTTATGAGCTGAAAACACCGAGGACGGTGTCACCCTTAGGGGGGGAAGATGTAACAGTCTAGTTACAAGAAAAATTAACTAGTAGGTACTGGTTAAAGAGACAATTACTATTTTTTTTACTGTTGGAAAAGATTAGAGATATTATTTTGAATTAAAAACAGGAATTAATTATGTTATGAAATTTTATTAAAGAGGGTTTGAAAATAAAAAGGAAATCTTTTCTAAAAAGCTGATGGAAAAAGTTTTCTAGAATGAGAGGTGGTTGGGCAGTTAGGGGATACAGTTATTCACCCCTTGAGGATAAAAAGTGAATCTTGGAAAGGGGTGAAGGTTCTGAAATTCTTGGAAGAAAGGGGAAAAGCATTTTTTCTTGAGCTGGAAGGATCCAGTGGAAAAATGGCTACCAAACTCCATGGAATGGTGAACTTCCTTTCTTGGTATTGGATTGGCAAATCCCGGAGGTCACAACAAAGGTATCTCCCTTTGATAACTTAGTGGCACCATCAGTTACGGAGCTTGGGGGCAAGTGGAGGACGTCATCGCCTCCCTTGAAGGTTAAGGAGGACATGAAGCTAGAAAGAAGAATTATATAACCGAGAGAAATATATTGATGAGTTTGTAAATCGAAGTGTCTATAGGTGTTCTATAAGATAAGTAGGCAATTGTTCAGTATTGCTCGGTATTAACTGTTAAATTGATGAAATTGATGTATACGGTAGTGCACAGATGAAATTGATGTATCATTGAAATTACACCTGTAGATGAAATAGATGTATCTGTTCTCTGTTACTATTAATATGTCAAGATTGGTATGAAAAGTTATGTGTTACTCTGAAGCAGAATACGAAAGGTTACTTATGCATATACCATGTAATCACTCTTTCTTAAACAATATACTTAGAAAGACCTTACTGTAGGCTTAAATAGAACTCAGTAATCTATTTACTTGTTATACATAAACCATCGAAATATTTGATGCAGAGAAAATATATAGGTAACATTTCAAAACTGTTTATGTACATTATGAATGAAATACATGTAGAGAAAGAGTATAAGTTCTGGAAAAAATGCTTTTAGACGAGGAAAAACAACAACAATTCCTTTTTCCCTGACTTAAGGGTTAACAGAGGAAATGATTTGTAAACAAAAAACTATTAGACCGCTAAACTCAACTTCGCAAGACTTAAGAAGCGCGGCCATAACTGCCACGGCTCTACAGGAAAGAAAAAGAAACAAGAATCTGAGTTTTTGCTTATAAGCGAATAGTAGAAGGAGGAAATCCTGTCATGCTAGGGTTATTGTAGAACTTCAACTGAAAACAGAACTGGAATCATAGAAACAAAATTCCATAGCAAACAGAAACCCGAAATGAAAATTGCATGCGATATAACACATAAGTATAATAGAGACTAATACAGTAAACCGGAGAGGATATATGAGCAAATGTTCAAAGTTATAGAAATTTCCATTATCAACACAAACGAAAGAGCTTGCATAAACCGAATCGTTTATAAGCACATGCAACCATTGAAAAACTGTATAATGTGTATAACTTACATAATAACCTTGTCGAGAGGTAACTCCGACTCATTTCACAAATAGAAAAGAAATAGCTAAAGATTATCACTGTGGCATATCAAATGTATCTAATAGTAATTATGGACTGAACCCCAGACACCATCGGTTCGCATTTGGGCAACGACAGAACAAGCCAAGAAAAGAGTAGCCCCACGGTTCGAGCCGTGCCAAACTTTTATCGATCAGGGTTCGAAAGAAAGTGAATCTGTAAACTCGATGGATAGATTGAGGAGGAGAGCACCCTCAATGGGTTAAATACCTGTGCAAAAGGGGCACCTTCTTATTAGACGCATCTCACATGATTTCGCCGTTCCAGAAAATGTTAAACCCGATGAGAGGATTGAGTCATGGCATACCTGCAAACAAACATAACGGTTAAGAACTCTAGATGCCCAAAGGAGTAAGGGAAAATCCCATTAGAAAGCCGACAGCGTTTATTTTCTGAGAAGGCGAATACCTGACAAGAGAATAAGAACCTATTCTTTACCTGGAGCAATAACATAGAGATAGGGTTTAGCTATATTGATTAGAACAGAAGTAAGCAGAGCCGAACTCTTCCGAGGATGAATGGCAACGAAAATAGAGGAAGCATGAGTTACCATCATTCTGAGGAGTGAGGGTACTGTTTGGAAAAGCATCTGTTAGCTGGTTGAAGCGGCGACACAGTGGCCTAAGCATGGAAACCTTGCGGAAGATGCATACACCAGTAAACCAGTTAGCAAGCTAAACAAGAAAAGAAATTACAAATACGTGATAGCAGATGGTAGATAGATTCGATTGCTAGAAAAATAGAAGAAAAACCTTGGTTTCTATCTGGTACTCTGAGCGTGTTTAATAAACTCCAGGGCGGAATTCGCTAGGCACATCCTCCGGATTGTAACTGAAAGTCTTGAAGACATTGACCGCCGAAGAAGTTACCCGAGAGCTCTGAGTCAGAATACTACCGGTGATAGCCATGGGAACAACAATGAGAATGGCACCACCAAGTCTGGCGGGAGTATCAAGTCTGCCGGAGGCGACGGGATCTGCCACGAATAGAAACATTGATTGGAATTGCCAAATGGTGCCAATGCTTATCCCGAGAGATCTGAGAGTAAGCCACAATAAAGCTCGCATGCAGATCGCTTGCCACCTCACACTAAACCTTATGTTAATCATGTGGAGGAGACCCATTACGGGTATATTCATAACATCAGAGTTAAACCGATCACGTCGAGGTGTTAATGTGAAAGAGTTTGTAGTATAGAGAGGGTCATACAAGTCTACAATATTGACAAATAATCACCCTTGTGTAACCTTTGTAAGCTGTGAATGTTATGTTCGTTATATAGATCATAATTAAGATTTGATAATTCGTGTAATAACTATGTGTACCTTTGTAAGCTATGATTGATAATCTCGATATAGCTCATGAATCCGATTGATGATTCGAGTACTGTCGATACATTAAAGATTTACTTCCTGTTTTTAATAGGATGTAGAGTTAAAATTATCATTGCTTGGAATAGTAAAATGTGTGCATAAAAAAAATAAAAAAAAAATTGTTATGTAGAATGTATGTGACAAGTGGTATCAGAGCCGGTTACTACACTGGCAACCTAAGGGTCTACTAACAAAGCTGTGTGTGTATTAGTGCACTGAGAAGAGGAAAGGATATGAGGGAAGATATAGCATCTCAATCACAACCAAACGAGACTCAAGGTCCAACAGTTATGGACCCAGAAATGTGGGTCCAACTAACTGTGGAACAGCATCAAAAAAATGAGTAAATTGCTGGAAGAACAGCAGCAACAAACTGTTTTCCTGCTAAACACTGTACATCAGTTACAGGAGGAGATGATGAGAGTCCGAAAGGAAAATGAAAAATTGTTGCAAGACCAGGAAAACATCCTGAAAAGTATATCAGATAAACAAAATCAGGAAATGCAACAACCCAGTGCGGAAAATGAACTATCAACAGAAGCAGAGGACCAGCAAACCAGAAATAACACCACTGGAAAGACTGAAAAGAGTTACTCTCACAGGAGCAAAAACTATAATAACGATGAAGCAGAATCAAAAAATCTGTCTGATCAGCAGGACCATAAGAGGCAGAAATTTGAACTGCAGGGGGAGTTCCGCAAGATTAAGCCACCAATGTTAGATGGCGAGGCGGAGGAGGCAGCGGAAGCATGGTTGATTAACATCAATAAATATTTTCAGGTATATGAGTATAGTAGCAATCTGAAAGCCCGATTGGCTATATATCAGCTGCGAGAGAAAGCCACCCTGTGGTGGGAGGAGGTTAAAAATTTTCGCAGCATTGATGAGCGAGACATTACCTGGGAATCATTCCAGCAGTACTTCAAGGATAAATATCTAACGGAAAGATTCTATGATGATAAAGCTAAGGAATTCCACGATCTTCGGCTGGGTCAAATGACTATGGACGAGTATGTCACAAAATTTATTTCACTGCTATGCTATGTACCATACCTTAGAGAGGAAAAGGCCAAGGTACAGAGATTTCTGAGTAGTTTGCCTGCTTCCATAAGGGAAAGAATAGAGTTTGTTAACCCCAAAACGATGGATGAAGCTGTCCGGAAAGCACGCATGTGTTACCAGCAGTTTAAGACCAAAGGGGATGGTGGAAAGGGTTGGCAGCTCAAGAAAAATCAGAAGAATTCCTCTACTTTTAAAAGCAGCAAAAGCAACCACTTTAAAGGGGTAGGACGGAACGCTGGCAGCAAACAGTTTAACAGGAACCATCAAAGGATCAGGTGGCTAGCGGAAGAAAAACCCACAGAAGCATCAAGCAAACCAGAGCAAGGGCAGAATTCTAAGCCTCCCCTACAGTGTTGGGGATGTTGGGAAGCACACTACTATAAGAACTGTCCACAACGGAAAAAGAATGAGTCTGTGGCAAACTTGTAGGAAGCATCAACAGTGGGGGACGTGGTGCGGAATATACCACGTATAAATGCAGCGTTGGAGGATTGACAGGCTGACTTTCAACCCACAATGATTGAACTAGAAGGTACTATACTTTCTAAACCTGTCTCGATTTTAGTAGATCCTGGAGCTAGTTTAAGCTATGTAAGTCCTAAACTAGTGGAGATGTGTAAGTTGAAAGAGCAGAGATTTAAAAACTCCTGGTTAGTTCAACTAGCTACCGGGGCAAAACACAAAGTGACTGCGAAAATTGCTGATTGCATACTAGAAGTTGCATAACAGCAACTGCAGGTAGACTTAAATATTCTACCATTAGGATCGTATGATGTATTACTCGGAATGGACTGGCTGGAAAAACACTAGAATTTAGTGGACTATAAGGAAAAGAAAATCTATTATAGAGCGCTAGATGGTACGCGTAAGGAAATTAAAGGAATTAAAAAGCCTGTGCAATTACGCCCCATAACAGCATCTCAGTTAAGCAAGTGTATCCGAAAAGGATGTCAGATGTACGCAATTCAAGTAGGGTATGCTGAATCTAAGGGAAAGGCAGCAGACATAAAAGACATTCCTATAGTAGAGGAATTCCTGGATGTGTTTCCAGAAAACATTCCAGGGTTGCCGCCTAAAAGAGATATTGATTTCACTATCGAGTTGCTACCCGGAGCCTCCCCTGTGTCAAGAGCACCTTACAGAATGAGTATACCAGAATTAACAGAGTTAAAGATGCAGCTGCAGGAGTTGTTAGATAAGGGATATATCCACCCAAGTGTGTCACCTTGGGGAGCACCAGTCCTCTTTGTTAAAAAGAAGGATGGAACCTTACGTATGTGTGTGGACTACCGACAACTCAACAAGCTGATAGTTAAGAATAAGTATCCTCTACCCAGAATCGATGATTTATTCGATCAGGTGAGAGGAGCCAAAGTGTTCTCCAAAATAGATTTGAGGTCTGGATATCATCAGATTTGAATCAAGGATGAGGATGTTTGCAAAACAGCATTCCGCACTAGGTATGGGCATTATGAATTTGTGGTGTTGCCTTTCGGATTGACAAATGCACCAACAACCTTTATGAGGTTGATGAATGGCATTTTCCATCAGTTTCTAGATCGCTTTGTATTGGTTTTCATAGATGAAATTTTGATCTACTCAAAGAGCGAGGAAGAACATAAGGAGCATCTGAGAATAGTATTGGAAATATTGAGGAAGCATCAGCTGTACGCTAAATTCAGCAAGTGCAATTTCTTTAAATCAGAGATCCAGTATTTGGGTCATGTAGTGACAACTGAAGGGATAGCAGTGGACCCCAAAAATATTAAAACTATCATGGAGTGGAGAGTACCACAGAATGTGGCAGATATCAGATCGTTTATGGGTCTGGCCGGATATTACAGGCGGTTCATCAAAGGGTTTTCTAAGATTGCCTATCCTATTACATCCTTACAAAAGAAAGGCAAACTTTTCAAATGGACGGATGAATGCCAGAACAGCTTTGAGAAGCTAAAGCAACTCTTAACCACAGCACCAGTGCTGAAAGTTGCTGACCCCAGCGAAGACTATGTGGTGTGTACGGATGCCAGCAAGGAGGGAGTTGGTGCAGTATTAACGCAAGAGGGCAAGGTAATAGCCTACAAATCCAGGAAATTGAGAGAACATGAACAGAAGTATTCAGCTTATGATCTAGAACTCACAACCGTCGTGCATGCTCTCCGGATGTGGAGGCATTATTTACTGGGCAAAAGGTTCGTACTTAAAACAGACCATAGCAGTTTGACCAACTATTTTAAGCAGGTGGATTTAAACTCTAGGCAAGCAAGGTGGAATGCCTTTTTAAGCGAGTTTGACATGGACATACAACATGTTAAGGGAAAAGAAAACCGAGTTGCAGATGCCCTGAGCAGGAAATTGCATGGGATTTATGCAATGTACTTCAGCCAACCGGTAAGCCAGCTGTTGGAGCAATTGAGAGAAGAAGCACGAAAGGATCCAGAATACAAGTTTCTATGGCAGCAGATGGAAGCGGACGAAGAGCAAGGTAAGCCATTTGAGTATGGAAGCAATGAAGAACAAATGTTAACTTTTCGCGGAAGAAATTTTGTTCCTAACCGTGCAAGTCTCAAGGAGTTAATTCTAGACGAGTACCATCGTAGCAATTATGCTGGCCATCCCGGCTACCAAAACATGCTTTCGGCAATTAGAAAGATATATTACTGGCCAGGTATGCGCAGAGACATTGCGGAATATTTAAGCAAGTGCTTAGAATGCCAACAGGTTAAAGCAGAGCATCGGCACCCAGCGGGATTACTACAGCCGATACCCATTCCTGAATGGAAATGGGAGGTGATCTCTTTGGACTTCATTACAGGTTTACCTCGGACAAGGAAACAGAATGATTCAATAATGGTAGTAGTGGACAGATTAAGTAAATCTGCCCATTTCATACCTGTGCAATCCACTTACAAGACGGTGCAGATTGCAGACATATTTGTGAGAGAAATTTTCAGGTTGCATGGTATACCCAAGACTGTGATTTCAGACCGGGATGTTAAATTTACCTCCGCCTTTTGGAAAACCCTGTTTTCAGGTTTAGGTACCCAAGTACACTTCAGTACTGCCTATCATCCTCAGACGGATGGGCAGACAGAACGGGTAAACCAAGTTTTGGAGGATATGCTGCGTATGTATGTGATGCGGCAGCCAACTAAATGGGAGGATTATCTGCACCTAGTGGAGTTTGCATATAACAATGGATATCAGGAGTCTCTAAAAATGAGTCCCTTCGAAGCATTATATGGACGACAGTGTCGCACACCAGTCCCTTCGAAGCGTTATATGGACGACAGTGTCGCACACCAATTAACTGGAGTGGTCCGGAGACAAAATTAATGTTGGGGTAAGAAATGTTGGCTGAGCTAGAAGCGAAAGTAAAAAGAATAAGGCAGAATTTGAAAGCCGCTCAAGATCGACAAAAGGTCTTTAGAGATAAGAAAAGATCTTATCGCGAATTCGAAGTGGGTGACCATGTGTATGTCAGGATTAAGCCTAAAAGAAGTACCTTAAGGTGGACTTCTTGCGCCAAGTTAGCCCCTTGTTACTGCGGACCCTTCCAAATTCTGGAAAGGGTGGGGCCAGTAGCTTACAGACTGGCGCTGCCTAGTCATATTAAAGTGCATAATGTATTTCATGTGTCGTTGTTAAAGCGATATGTGCATGATGAGAAACATGTAATTTATTGGCAGAATGTTCAGGTAAAAGAAAATATATATATATATAGATATATATATTTGATTACTATACAAAGTACTAACTGAGAACACTTGTTTTTCAGGTAGAACCGGACGGAGAGTTTCTGGTCGAGCCGCTACGTATACTTGATCGAAGAGAAATAGAACTCCGCAAAAGAGTAGTTGTCCAGGTGAAAGTGCAATGGAAGCACTTTGGACCGGACGAGGCTACTTGGGAGGATCAAAAATTCATGCAGGAGGCTTATCCAGAACTTTTCACAGATATGAGCTGAAAACACCGAGGACGGTGTCACCCTCAGGGGGGGAAGATGTAACAGTCTCGTTAAAAGAAAATTAACTAGTAGGTACTAGTTAAAAGACAATTACTATTTTACTGTTGGAAAAAGACTAGAGATATTATTTTGAATTAAAAACAAGGAATTAATTATGTTTATGAAATATTATTAAAAGAGGATTTGAAAATAAAAAGGAAATTTTTTTAAAAGCTGATGGTAAAAAGTTTTCTAGAATAGGAGGTGGTTGGGTAGTTAGGAGATACAGTTACTCACCCCTTGAGGATAAAAAGTGAATCTTGGAAAGGGGTGAGGGTTCTGAAATTCTTGGAAGAGAGGGAAAAGCATTTTTCTTGAGCTGGAAGGATCCAGTGGAAAAATTGCTACCGAACTCCATGGAATGATCGAACTTCACTGCTGGTGACTGGATTGGCCGCCAGAGGTCACAGCAGAGGTATCTCCACTGATAACCCGCGGCACCGACCAGATTTCTGGAGTTTGGGGGAAGTGGAGGACGTCATCGCCTTTCTTGAAGGTTGGGAGGACATCGGCTAGAAAGAAAGAATTCTATAACCAGATAAGTATATTCCGTGAGTTTGTAAATCAGAAGTGTCTTTAGGTGTTCTATAAAGATAAGTAGACAGACTGTTAAGTAAGCCTTAGAGTATTACTGTTAAATAGATGAAATTGATGTATCTCATGGAGTACCGTAGATGAAATTGATATCCGTTAAGTAATTCGTAGGATGAAATAGATGTATCTGCTTTCTGTTACTATTAATATGTCAAGATAGGTATGAAAAGTTCTGTGTTATTCTGAAGCAGAATACGAAAAGTTACTTATGCATTTACCATGTAATCACTATTTCTTAAACAGTATACTTTGAAAGACCTTACTGTAGGCTTAAATAGAACTCAGCAATCTATTTACTTGTTATACATAAACCATCGTAATATTGGATGCAGAGAAAATATACAGGTAACATTTCAAAACTGTTTATGTACATTATGAATGAAATACCTGTAGAGAAAGAGTAAAATCTCTGGCAACAACGCTTTTAGACGAGGAAAAAAAACAACAGTTCCTTTCTCCCTGACTTAAGGGTTAACAGAGGAAATGATTTGTAAACAAAAACTATTAGACCGCTAAACTCATCTTCGCAAGATTTAAGAAGCGTGGCCATAACTGCCACGACTCTACAGGAAAGACAAAGAAACAAGAATCTGAGTTTCTGCTTATAAGCGAATAGTAGAAGGAGAAAATCCTATCATGCTAGGGTTATTGTAGAACTTTAACTGAAAACAGAACTGGAATCATAGAAAGAAAATTCCATAGAAAACAGAAAACCCGAATTGAAATTTGCATGCGATATAACACATAAGTATAATGGAGACTAATACAGTAACCGGAAGGAATATATGAGAAAATGTTCAAAGTTATAGAAATATCCATTATCAACACAAACGGAAGAGCTTGCATAAACCGAATCGTTTATAAGCACATGCAACCATTGAAAAACTATATACTGAGCATAACTCACATAATAACCTTGTCGAGAGGTAACTCCGACTCATTTCACAAATAGGTAAGAAATAGCTGAATATTATAACTGTGGTGTATCAAAATAAAGCTTATAGTAATTATGTACTGAACCCCAGATGCCATCGGTCTGCATTTGGGCATTTACAGAACACGCCAAGAAAAGAGTAACCCCACGGTTCGAGCCGTGCCAGACTTTTATCGACCAGGGTTCGAAACAAAGTGAATCTGTAAACTCGACGGACAGATGGTGGAGGAGAGCACCCTGAATGGGTTAAATACCTGTGCAAAAGGGGCACCTTCCTATTAGACGCATCTCGCATGAATCCGCCGTTCCAGAAAATGTTAAACCCGGTGAGAGGATTGAGTCATGGCATACCTGCAAACAAACATAACGGTTAAGAACTCTATTCGCCCAAAGGAGTAAGGGAAAGTCCCATTAGAAAGCCGACAACGTTTATTTCCTGAGAAGGCGGGTACCTGACAAGAGACGAAGAACATATGCTTTACCTGGAGCAGTAACATAGAGATAGGGTTTAGAAATACTGTTTAGAACCGAAGTAAGCAGAACAAAACTCTTCTGAGCATGAATGGCAACGAAAAGATAGGAACCGTGACTTACCATCATTCTGAGGATTGAGGGTACTGTTTGGGAAAGCATCTGTCAGCTGGTTGAAGCGGCGACAGTGTGTCCTAAGCATGGAAACCCTGCGGAAGTTGCATACCTAGTAAACCCGTTAACAAGCTAAACAAGAAAAGAAATTACAAATACGTGATAGCAGATGATTGATAGATTCGATTGCTAGCAAAACAGAAGAAAAACCTTGGTTGTTATCTGGTACACTGAGCGTGTTTAATAATCTCCAGGGCGGAATTCGCTAGGCACAACCTCCTGAATGTAACTGAAAGTCTTGAAGACATTGAGCGCCGAAGAAGTTCCAGAGAGCTCGAGTCGGAATACTGGCGGTGATAGCCATGGGAACAACAATGAGAATGGCACCGCCAAGTCTGGCAGGAGTATCAAGTCTGCCGGAGGCGACGAGATCTGCCAGGGACGGAAACATTGATTTGAATTGCCAAATGGCGCCAATGCTTATCCCGAGAGATCTGAGAGTAAGCCACAATAAAGCTCGCATGCAGATCGCATGCCACCTCACACAAAACCCTTGGTTAATCACGTGGAGGAGACCTATATGGGTATGGTTGTAACATCAAAGTTAATGCGATCACGTCGAGGTGTTAATGCGCTCAAAGAGGGTTTGTAGTTTAAAGCGGGTCTTACAAGACTACAAAGAAGACATATAAACAACCACATGTAGCCTTGTAAACTGTGTATGTTATGTTCGTCATTTAGAATATAATTGAGATTTGATGATTCATATAATAAACAATGTGTACCTTGGTAGTTATGATTGCAATCACGATATAGCTCATGAATCGATTAAGCTTTGAGTAATTGGTTTATGGTGCAATAAGAAATTTACTTCCTGTATTTAATAGGATGAAGTGTTAAAGTTACCATTGCTTGGATTAGTAAAATATGAAAAAAAAAAAAAAATTGATATGTAGAATGTATGTGACAAGTGGTATCAGAGCCGGTTACTACACTGGCACCTAAGGGTCTACTAACAAAGCTGTGTGTGTATTAGTGCACTAAGAAGAGGAAAGAATATGAAGGAAGATATAACGTCTCAATCACAACCAAATGAGACTCAAGGTCCAACAGTTATGGACCCAGATATGTGGGTCCAACTAACTGTGGAACAACATCAAAAAACGAGTAAATTGCTGGAAGAACAGCAGCAACAAACTGTGTTCCTACTAAACACTGTACAGCAGTTACATGAGGAGATGATGAGAGTCCGAAAGGACAATGAAAAATTGTTACAAGACCAGGAAAAGATCCTGAAAAGTATATCAGATAAACAAAATAAGGAAATGCGACAACCCAGTGTGGAAAAAGAACTATCAACAGAAGCAGAGGACCAGCAAACCAGAAATAACACCACTGGAAAGACTGAAAAGAGTTACTCTCACAGGAGCAAAAACTGTAATAACAATGAAGCAGAATCAGAAAATTTGTCTGATCAGCAGGATCATAAGAGGCAGAAAGTTGAGCTGCAGGGGGAGTTTCGCAAGATTAAGCCACCAATGTTTGATGGCGACGCGGAGGATGCCGCGGAAGCATGGTTGATTAACATCAATAAATATTTTCAGGTATATGAGTATATTAGCAATCTGAAAGCCCGATTGGCTATATATCAGCTGCGAGAGAAAGCCACCTTGTGGTGGGAGGAGGTTAAAAATGTTTGTAGCATTGATGAGCGAGACATTACCTGGGAATCATTCCAGCAGTACTTCAAGGATACATATCTAATGGAAAGGTTCTATGATGATAAAGCTAAGAAATTCCATGATCTTCGGCTGGGTCAAATGACTATGGACGGGTATGTTACAAAATTTACTTCACTATTACGCTATGTACCATATCTCAAAGAGGAAAAGGCCAAGGTACAAAGATTTCTGAGTAGTTTTCTTGCTTCCATGAGGAAAAGAATAGAGTTTGTTAACCCCCAAACGATGGATGAAGCTGTCCGGAAAGCACGCATGTGTTACCAGTAGTTTAAGACCAAAGGGGATGGTGGAAAGGGTTGGCAGCTCAAGAAAAATCAGAAGAATTATCCTACTTTTAAAAGCAGCAAAAGCAATCACTTTAAAGGGGTAGGACGGAACGCTGGCAGTAAACAGTTTAACAGGAATCATCAAAGGATCAGGTGGCCAGCTGAAGATAAACCCACAGAAGCATCAAGAAAACTAGAGCAAGGGCAAAATTCTAAGCCTCCCCTACAGTGTTGGGGCTGTGGGGAAGCACATTACTATAAGAACTGTCCACAACGGAAAAATAATGAGTCTGTGGCAAACTTGCAGGAAGCATCAACAGTGGGGGATGTGGCGCGGAATATACCACGTATAAACACAGCGTTGGAGGATTGACAGGCTGACTTTCAACCCACAATGATTGAACTGGAAGGTACTATACTTTCTAAACCTGTCTCAATTTTAGTAGATCCTGGAGCTAGTTTAAGCTATGTAAGTCCTAAACTAGTGGAGATGTGTAAGTTGAAAGAGCAGAGGTTTAAAAACTCTTGGTTAGTTCAACTAGCCACCGGGGCAAAACTCAAGGTGACTGCGAAAATTGCTGATTGCATACTGGAAGTTGCAGAACATCAACTGCAGGTAGACCTAAATGTTCTACCATTAGGTTCGTATGATGTATTACTCGGAATGGACTGGCTAGAAAAACATTGGACTTTAGTGGACTGTAAGGAAAAGACCATTTATTATAGAGCGCTAGATGGTACACGTAAGGAAATTAAAGGAATTAAAAAGCCTGTGCAATTACGCCCCATAACAGCATCTCAGTTAAGCAAGTGTATTCGAAAAGGATGTCAGATGTACGCAATTCAAGTAGGGTATGCTAAATCTAAGGGAAAGGAAGTAGACATAAAAGACATTCCTATAGTACAGGAATTCCTGGATGTGTTTCCAGAAAACATTCCAGGGTTGCCGCCTAAAAGAGATATTGATTTCACTATTGAATTGCTACCTGGAGCCTCCCCTGTGTCAAGAGCACCTTACAGAATGAGTATACCAGAATTAACAGAGTTAAAGATGCAGCTGCAGGAGTTGTTGGATAAGGGATATATCCGCCCAAGTGTGTCACCTTGGGGAGCACCAGTCCTCTTTGTTAAAAAGAAGGATGGAACCTTACGTATGTGTATGGATTACCGACAACTCAACAAACTGACAGTTAAGAATAATTATCCTCTACCCAGAATCGATGATTTATTCAATCAGGTGAGGGGAGCCAAAGTGTTCTCCAAAATAGATTTGAGATCTGGATATCATCATATTCGAATCAAGGATGAGGATGTTTGCAAAACAGCATTCCGCACCAGGTATGGGCATTATGAATTTGTGGTGTTGCCTTTCGGATTGACAAATGCACCAGCAACCTTTATGAGGTTGATGAATGGCATTTTCCATCAGTTTCTAGATTGCTTTGTATTGTTTTTTATATATGACATTTTGATCTACTCAAAGAGCGAGGAAGAACATAAGAAGCATCTGAGAATAGTATTGGAAATTTTGAGGAAGCACCAGCTGTACGCTAAACTCAGCAACTGCGATTTCTTTAAATCAGAGATCCAGTACTTGGGTCATGTAGTGACAGCTGAAGGGATAGCCGTGGACCCTAAAAATATTAAAACTATCATGGAGTGGAGAGTACCACAGAATGTGGCAGATATCAGATCGTTTATGGGTCTGGCCGGATACTACAAGCGGTTCATCAAAGGGTTTTCAAAGATTGCCTATCCTATTACATCCTTACAAAAGAAAGGCAAACTTTTCAAATGGATGGATGAATGCCAGAACAGCTTTGAGAAGCTGAAGCAGCTCTTAACCACAGCACCAGTGCTGAAAGTTGCTGATCCCAGCAAAGACTATGTGGTGTGTACGGATGCCAGCAAGGAGGGATTTGGTGCAGTGTTAATGCAAGAAGGCAAGGTAATAGCCTATGAATCCAGGAAATTGAGAGAACATGAACAGAAGTATTCAGCTTATGATCTAGAACTCATAGCCTTCGTGCATGCTCTCCAGATGTGGAGGCATTATTTACTGGGTAAAAGGTTCGTACTTAAAACAGACCATAGCAGTTTGACCAACTATTTTAAGCAGGTGGATTTAAACTCTAGGCAAGCAAGGTGGAATGCCTTTTTAAGTGAGTTTGACATGGACATACAAAATGTTAAGGGAAAAGAAAACCGAGTTGCAGATGCCCTGAGCAGGAAATTGCATGGGATTTATGCAATGTACTTCAGCCAACCGGTAAGCCAGTTGTCGGAGCAATTGAGAGAAGAAGCACGAAAGGATCCAGAATACAAGTTTCTATGGCAGCATATGGAAGTGGACAAAGAGCAAGGTAAGCCATCTGAGTATGGAAGCAATGAAGAACAAATGTTAACTTTTCGCAGAAGAACTTTTGTTCCTAACCGTGCAAGTCTCAAGGAGTTGATTCTAGACGAGTACCATCGCAGCAATTATGCTAGCCATTCCGGCTACCAAAAGATGCTCTCGGAAATTAGAAAGATATATTACTGGCCAGGTATGCGCAGAGACATTGTGGAATATTTAAGAAAGTGCTTAGAATGCCAACAGGTTAAAGCAGAGCATCGGCACCCAGCGGGGCTACTACAGCCCATACCCATTCCTGAATGGAAATGGGAGGTGATCTCTTTGGAATTCATTACAGGTTTACCTCGAACAAGGAAACAGAATGATTCAATAATGGTAGTGGTGGACAGATTAAGTAAATCTGCCCATTTCATACCTGTGCAATCCACTTACAAGACAGTGCAGATTGCGGACATATTTATGAGGGAAATTTTCAGGTTGCATGGTATACCCAAGACTGTGATTTCAGACCAAGATGTTAAATTTACCTCCGCATTTTGGAAAACCCTGTTTTCAGGTTTAGGTACCCAAATACACTTCAGTACTGCCTATCACCCTCAGACGAATGGGCAGACAGAACGGGTAAACCAAGTTTTGGAGGATATGCTGCGCATGTATGTGATGTGGCAGCCAACTAAATGGGAGGATTACCTGCACCTAGTGGAGTTTTCATATAACAATGGTTATCATGAGTCTCTAAAAATGAGTCCCTTCGAAGCGTTATATGGACGATAGTGTCGTACACCAATTAACTGGAGTAGTCCGGAGACAAAATTAATGTTGGGGCCAGAAATGTTGGCTGAGCTAGAAGCGGAAGTAAAAAGAATAAGGAAGAATTTGAAAGCCGCTCAGGATCGAGAAAAGGTCTTTGCAGATAAGAAAATATCTTATTGCAAATTCGGAGTGGGTGACCATGTGTATGTCAGGATTAAGCCTAAAAGAAGTACCTTAAGGTGGACTTCTTGCGCCAAGTTAGCCCCTCGTTACTGCGGACCCTTCCAAATTCTGGAAAGGGTGGGGCCAGTAGCTTGCGTATCGGCGTTGCTCTAGCCATATTAAAGTGCATAATGTATTCCATGTATCGTTGTTAAAGAGATACGTGCATGATGAGAAACATGTAATTTATTGCGTAATGTCTGTAAGAATATATATATATATATATATATATATATATATATATATATATTTGATTACCTATTTAAAAGTACTAACCGAGAACACTTGTTTTTCGTAGAACCTGGACGAGAGTTTCCCGGTCGAGCCGCTACGACACTTTGATCGAAGAGAGATAGAACTCCGCAAAGGAGTAGTTGTCCAGGTGAAAGTGCAAATGGAATTTATTTGGACTGATGAGGCTACTTGGGAGGATGAAAAAATTCATGCGTGAGGCTTATCCGGAAATTTTCATCGCATATGAATAAAACACCGAAGCGCGATGATGAAACCTGTGGGGAAGATGTAACAGTCTCGTTAAAAGAAAATTAACTAGTAGGTACTAGTTAAAAGACAATTACTATTTTTATTGTTGGAAAAAGACTAGAGATATTATTTTGAATTAAAAACAAGGAATTAATTATGTTTAGGAAATATTATTAAAAGAGGATTTGAAAATAAAAAGGAAATCTTTTAAAAGCTGATGGTAAAAAGTTTTCTAGAATAGGAGGTGGTTGGGCAGTTAGGAGATACAGTTACTCACCCCTTGAGGATAAAAAATGAATCTTGGAATGGGGTGAGGGTTCTGAAATTCTTGGAAGAAAGGGGAAAGCATTTTTCTTGAGCTGGAAGGATCCAGTGGAAAAATTGCTACCGAACTCCATTGAATGATCGAACTTCACTGCTGGTGACTGGATTGGCCGTCCAGAGGTCACAGCAGAGGTATCTCCACTGATAACCCGTGGCACCGTCCAGATTTCTGGAGATTTGGGGCAAGTGGAGGACGTCATCGCCTCCCTTGAAGGTTGGGAGGACATCAGCTAGAAAGAAAGAATTCTATAACCAGATAAGTATATTCCGTGAGTTTGTAAATCAGAAGTGTCTATAGGTGTTCTATAAAGATAAGTAGACAGACTGTTAAGTAAGCCTCAGAGTATTACTGTTAAATAGATGAAATTGATGTATCTGTTGAGTACCTGTAGATGAAATTGATGTATCTGTTAAGTACCTGTAGATGAAATTGATATATCTGTTCTCTGTTACTATTAATATGTCGAGAATGGTATGAAAAGTTCTGTGTTACTCTAAAGCAGAATACGAAAGGTTACTTATGTATATATCATGTAATCATTCTTTCTTAAACAGTATACTTTGAAAGACCTTACTGTAGGCTTAGATAGATCTCAGCAAACTATTTACTTGTCATATATAAAGCATTGAAATAATTGATGCAGAGAAAATGTACAGGTAACATTTCAAAACTGTTTATGTAAATTATGAATGAAATACCTGTAGAGAAAGAGTATAAGCACTGGCAACAACGATTTTAGACGAGGAAAAACAACAACAATTCCTTTTTCCCTGACTTAAGGGTTAACAGAGGAAATGTTTCGTAAACAAAAAACTATTAGACTGCTAAACTCAACTTCGCAAGACAAAAGAAGCGCGGCCATAACTGCCACGGCTCTACAGGAAAGAAAAAGAAACAATAATCCAAGTTTTTGCTTATAAATATAAACGAATTAAAGAGAAGGAGAAAAATCCCACATGCTAGGGTTATTGTAGAACTTTAACTGAAAACAGAACTGGAATCATAGAAAGAAAATTCCATAGCAAACAGAAACCCGAACTGAAAATTGCATGCGATATAACACATAAGTATAATGGAGACTAATACAGTGACCGGAGAGGTTATATGAGCAAATGTTCAAAGTTATAGAAATATCCTTTATCAACACAAACAAAAGAGCTTGCATAAGCCGAATCGTTTATAAGCACATGCAACCATTGAAAACTGTATAATGTGCATAACTTACATAATAACCTTGTCGAGAGGTAACTCCGACTCATTTCACAAATAGAAAAGAAATAGCTAAAGGTTATCACTGTGGCATATCAAAATGTATCTAATAGTAATTCTGGACTGAACCCCAGACGCCACCGGTCTGCATTTGGGCAACGACAGAACAAGCCAAGAAAAGAGTAGCCCCATGGTTTGAGCCGTGCCAAACTTTTATCGACCAGGGTTCGAAACAAAAGCGAATCTGTAAACTCGATGGACAGATTGAGGAGGAGAGCACCCTGAACGGGTTAAATACCTGTGCAAAAAGGGGCACCTTCTTATTAGACGCATCTCACATGATTTCGCCGTTCCAGAAAATGTTAAACCCGATGAGAGGATTGAATCATGGCATACCTGCAACAAACATAACGGTTAAGAACTCTATACGCCCAAAGGAGTAAGGGAAAATCCCATTAGTAAACCGACAACGTTTATTTCCTGAGAAGGCGAATACCTGACAAGAGAATAAGAACCTATTCTTTACCTGGAGCAATAACATAGAGATAGGGTTTAGATATACTGATTAAAACAGAAGTAAACGGAGAAGAACTCTTCCGAGCATGAATGGCAACGAAAAGAAAGGAACCGTGCCTTACCATCGTTCTGAGGAATGAGGGTACTGCTTGGGAAAGCATCTGTCAGCTGGTTGAAGCGGCGATAGGGTGGCCTATGCGTGGAAACCCTGCAGAAGATGCATACACCAGTAAACCAGTTAACAAGCTAAACAAGAAAAGAAATTACAAATACGTGATAGCAGAAGGAAGATAGGTTCGACTGCTAGCAAGATAGAAGAAAAACCTTGGTTTGCTACCTGGTACCGTGAGCGTGTTTAATAAACTCCAGGGCGGAATTCGCTAGGCACATCCTCCGGATTGAACTGAAAGTCTTGGAGACATTGAGCGCCGAAGAAGTTACCAGAGAGCTCCGAGTCGGAATTCTGCCGGTGATAGCCATGGAACAACAATGAGAATGGCACCGCCAAGTCTGGCGGGAGTATCAAGTCTGCCGAAGGCGACGAGATCTGCCACGGACGGAAACAATGAATGGAATTGCCAAATGGCACCAACGCTTATCCCGAGAGATCTGAGAGCAAGCCACAATAAAGCTCACATGCAGATCGCATGCCACCTCACCGCAAAACCTTGGGTTAATCACGTGGAGGAGACCCATATGGGTATGATCGTAACATCAGAGTTAATGCGATCACGTCGAGGTGTTAATGCACCAGGGTTTGTAGTTTAAAGCGGGTCTTACAAGACTACAGTGTTGACATATAAACAACCATGCGTAACCTTGTAAACTGTGTATGTTATGTTCGTCATTTAGAATATAATTGAGATTTGATGATTCATATAATAACAATGTGTACCTTGGTAGTTATGATTGGTAATCACGATATAGCTCATGAATCCGATTGAAGCTTTGAGTATTGTCGATGCAATAAAAATTTACTTCTTGTTTTTATTAGGATGAAGTGTAAGTTACCATTGCTTGGAATAGTAAAATATGTACAAATTTTTTTTTGTTATGTAGAATGTATGTGACATGTTGGATCCAGATCATTGATTGGAGCACATAAACAATCACATAGGCATCCCTCTCAATCCTTGTTTCTCTTCGAGTAGAAGAAAAGAGATTTGTATCATTAATATTGATAATTACTTTTAAAACCCTGTTATGTGGCTCTTTTCTAACCCAAAAAAATTGAGAATAAAGAATTTGATCTTGTTTAGACATTCTTTTATAATTAATTAATTAAGTAATGTGGTAATTATAAATATATCTTTGTTTTTAATTTTTAATTTTTTTATATTGATTTAAATAAGTAAAATAAAATTAGTTAGTTTTTAGGATCTTCATTGTATTTTTATTTTTTTATTTTTTATGAAATTGTAAAATGATCTATAAAATTGGATAATTGCATAAAAAAGACTAGTCCTAAGAAAAATTTATTTTAAAGGACACAAAATATTTGTATTATTAATATTGATAATTATCTTTAAAACCCTATTATGTAGTTTTTTTCTAACCCAAAAAAAATTAAGAATAAAGAAAAAACTAGAACTAATAAAATTTTATTCAAAGTGATGCAAAATATATGTATCATTAATATTGACAAAAAAATTAAGAATAAATCATTTGATCTTGTTTAGACATTATTTTATAGTTAATTAATTAATTAATGCGGTCATTATAAATATACTTTTGTTTTTACTGTTTTTGTCATATTGTTTTGAATAAGTAAAATAAAATTAGTTAGTTCTTTGAATTTTCATTGTATTTAATTTTATTAAATTTGTTTTTTTATAAAATTGTAAAATAATTTATAAAATTGGATAATGACATAGGATAATGGAAATTGATGATGTCTAGAAAGAAGAAGACTAGCTCTAATAAAATTTTATGTAAAG
The DNA here is from genome assembly GCA_034641835.2 of Pinus albicaulis. NCBI lineage: Eukaryota > Viridiplantae > Streptophyta > Pinopsida > Pinales > Pinaceae > Pinus > Pinus albicaulis. The sequence goes on from JAXQQM020072570.1 coordinate 86,727, forward strand.
GTATACAATATATATATGACTAATATTGATATTTATTTTTAATACTTTGTTATGTAGTTTTTTTCTTAAAAAAAAACTAAGAATAAAGAATGTGATTTTGTTTAGATATTATTTTATAATTAATTAATTAGTGTAATCATTATAAATATAGCTTTGCTTTTATGTTTTTATTATATTGTTGTGAATAACTAAAATAAAATTAGTTAGTTCTTCATTGTATTTAATTTTATTAAATTTATTTTTTATGAAATTGTAAAATAATCTATAAAATTGGATAATAAGATAGACTTATTGAAATTCATAATGAGTGAAAAATAAAAGACTAAACCTAATAAAAGTTTATTCAAAAATATACTATATATATACATAATTATTTTTATTTTGTATATTTTTTACTAAAATATTAACATTACCAAATTGAAATGGAGAATAGCTTTATTTCTATTATAGCATGTTGATGATTATGACTATATGTTTGAATGATTTAGAAAATTAGTATTTTATAGAAAAAATAATGAAATTAAATCTAATCTAAAATTAAAAATAATATTAATAAAATATTTAATATCATTATAAAATTATTTAAAATTAAAAAAATTATAATATATTATATATAACATATATTTTTAATTTAAATCTTTAAAATAAATGTTATTATTTCTGGACAAATCTACGTACCTATCATATGCCTTCGCTCGTTGAGGGTGAAAAAAATTGAGATTGGGATTTCCAACTACCGAAAATGAGATGAATGCTGTAGCGAATGGAAGCAACATCGCGCACATTATCAACCCAAAAAAAAACGATGATGATGACAG
>JAXQQM020086347.1:0-284696 GCA_034641835.2 Pinus albicaulis
AAGTTGGAGAGGATATGGTTATGGAAACCAACTACCTCAGCATATGTACCCTCAACAATATCAATATCAACAACCATACCCTCCATAACCATTTCCTCAATACCAACAATTCCAACAACATCAACCAATGCCATTTCCACACCAAAATCAACCAATGTTAACTCAACCTCAACAGTTTCAGCTGCCTAGTAACCAACCACCTCCTCGACCAACACAATTGCCAACTCAACCAATAACTAATCCAAGTAAAAAAGTGGATAGAACAACATACAATGTGGAAGAGGAAACATATTATCCTACCTATTCTATTCTTCCCATACAAGATGTCCACTTAAGGTCTGGGAAGGTGTTACATAAATATTCTCGTCCAATAATAGAAGAACAAACTGATCAGGGAGAACAAATTCAACAATCTCAACCAGAAAAACAAATTCAGAAGGGTAAATCTATTATGACTCAGACTCCACCATATCCAGATAGGTTAGTACAACAGAAAATCCCAATATCTCTGCTTGAATTTGATATTCTGGATGAATTGAAGAACACATATGTCAAAATTCCTTTGTTGCAGGCAATTAAAGATATCCCAATATATGCAAAGATAATAAAGGAATAATTCATCAAGAAATCTAGCAAAAGAAAAAGAGATCCAACTACAATCCAGGTAATTGGAAGTTTAGATAATATCATGTCTACAAATACAACCATTGAAAAATGTGTTGATCCAGGAATCCCTATGGTTACCATTTCAATCAACATATTTTCAGTGCCAAACACTTTAATAGAATTGGGAGCAACTATAAATGTTATGACTGCACAGAATATGAAACATTTGAATCTGAACAACATTAGACCTACTACTATAGTCTTAGAACTTGCAGATAGATCTAAAGTTGTACCATAAGGTATATTGGAAGATATCATTGTCTCACTGCATTCATGGGAGTATCCTATAGACTTCCTGATTTTGTAGCCAAAAACAAATTTAGGAGGGCATCCATTAATTTTAGGTAGGCCATGGTTAGTCAATGTAGATGCTTAAATTGGATGCAGGTTAAGAAGTATGATTATTGCACATGGAGATGAAAGAAAACATGTTACACTGTATCCTCCTACTCAATCTCCTTCTTTATTATCATGGCTTGATGGAGAAGAAAAACAAGAACTTCAATCTTTTCTTAATATTAATCAAGTCTATAATTTTAGAGAGGAGGAAGAAAATGAGGACTTATTAGATCTTTTCATCTCAGAACCAAACATTTCAGAGCAACTTAGAATAACACAATATGAAGCTCAAAGTCACCTTTTAAATCAATGTTTTTAGGAAAACTATACTATACAATCACTGCAAAATACATTTTAAATTATTTTTCCTGTTAACTTAATTGCCAATTCAAAGAGAAAAATCATTGAGATCAGTCCTGGGAGAAATTTGAATATCGGCAATAACTTACAATCATCACAAGAGCAAGAGGTAATAACACTATTACATAAATACTCAAAAGCTTTTGCCCGGGATTACACAGACATGCAGGGGATTCATCCAAAGACATGTATCCATCACATTTACACTGATGATCAAATTAAACTTGTAAGGCAACCACAAATAAGGATTGATCCTATGATGAATGAAATAGCGAAAGAAGAATTGCAGAAACTGTTACAAGTCGGATTTATCTATCCTACTTCTGCTAGTTAATGGGTTTCACCCTTAGTTGTGGTACCTAAGAAAAATTGAAAGTGGAGAATTTGTGTAGATTACAGAGAGCTCAATAAGGCTACATTAAAAGATCATTTTCCTTTACCATTTATTGATCAAGTTCTAGATTCATTAGTTGGGAAGAAATTATTTTCATTTCTTGATGGATTTAGTGGGTACAATCAATTAAATATAGCATTGGAAGACCAAGATAAGACAAAATTTACATGCCCATAGGGAACATATGCATACAATGTCTTACCCTTTGGTTTATGTAATGCACTTGCTACTTTTCAAAGAGAAGTCCTTGCAATCTTTGTTGATTTGATCCATGAGTGTGTAGAGGTCTACATGGATGATTTCACTGTGTATGGCAGAACATTTGATGATTGTTTACAAAATCTTGATTTTTTTTTTGAAAAGATACATAGAGACAAATCTATCACTCAGTAATGAAAAATGTTTTATGATGTTACTTGAGGGAATAGTGTTGGGATGCCATATTTCTTCTTCAGAAATTAAGGTGGACTCAACAAAAATTTAAGTCATTGTGAATTTAATACCACCCACAACACAAAAATAAGTAAGAAGTTTCTTGGGTTACACAGGCTACTATAGGAGATTTATAGAAAATTTTAGTAAAATAGCTTTGCCTTTATTCAAGTTACTTGTGAAAGATGTGGAATTCCAATGGAAAAATAACTGTCAAAATGCATTCGAAAAATTAAAAGATAAATTGTCAATTGCACCCATTCTTCGAGAACCTAATTGGTCTTTGCCATTTCATATGTCAACTGATGCATCTGACAATGCTATAGGAGCATCACTTGGACAGAAAGAGAATCAATTTAATTATTCCATATATTTCATAAAAAGAATTGAACTATACTGTTATAGAGAAAGAAATGTTAGTTGTAGTACATGCAGTTAATAAATTTAGACATTACATAACAAGTTATCAAGTATTCATCCACACGGATTATTCGGCCATAAAATATTTAATGAAAAAATAAATTACAAATGGAAGAATAACTAGATGGCTATTATTGATGCAAGAATTTAACATCACTGTACAAGATCGACCAGGTAAGGATAATCAAGTTGCAAACTTTCTATCAAGACTTCATTCACCTGGTGATCCAAATCCAGTTTCAGATAATTTTCCAAATGAACATCTATTTGCTATAATTGTCAAAACTCCATGGTTTGCAGGTATATCCAACTGTTTATCATATGGCATCTAACCATCTCATTGCACAAATAAACAAAAAAATAAAGATAATTAGAGAAAGTTCTAGATATAGTTGGGTCAATGGTGACCTCTTTTATACTGGATCTGATCTAATAATAATAAAATTTGTTAGAGAAGACAAGATTATTGATATTTTGAAAGCATTTCATGACGAGCCATGTAGTGGTCATTTTACAGACAAGCAGATGACATACGAAGTGCTGAAACTTGGCTACTACTGGCCGACCATCTTCAAAGACTTCAAGGCTTATGTGAAGAGATGTGACAACGCCAAAGAATTGGAAGACTAGTGGCATCAGATGAAATTCCATTAAAGGCACAAGTACTGATTGAACCATTTGAGAAATGGGCTCTAGAATTGGTGTGACCAATCAACCCTCCATCAAACGGAAAGAAGTACATCCTGGTATGTATAGATTATGTAAATAAGTGGGTGGAGGCAAAGGCAGTAGCACGAACAACAAAAGATATAGTTTTATCTTTTCTATTTGAAGAGATATTTGTAAGGTATGGAGTTCCACGACAGATTGTAACTGACCAAGGCACACAGTTCACATCAAAGCTTGTTTGAGATGTTACGGAGAAGTACAAGATGAAACATAGAAAATAAACTCCGTACCATCCTCAAGCAAACAGACAAGTGGAATCATCAAACAAAGTCCTAGAGAATATCATGACAAAGACTGTACAAATGAATAGAAAGGACTGGTCAGAGAAATTGAGAGATGCACTATGGGCATATAGGATAACATGGAAAAACAAAATTGGGTTCAATCTATATCAGTTGGTGTGTGGAAAATAAGTCTTATTATCCATAGAATTTCAAATACAGACATTCAAGTTAGCAGCAGAGTTGGGGATGGAAGTATTTGAGGCAAAACAAAAAAGAGTCATGGAATTAAATCAACTAGATGGAATAAAAAGTGAATAAACTATTTCAAAAGGGAGATTGGGCACTATTGTTTGACTCCAAGTTTAAAGATTTCAAGGCAAATTTTACGACTCATTGGCTTGGGCCATATGAGATTGATGAAATCTTTGACAATGGAGCTGTAAAGATATAAAAATTTGATGAAGCAGCTATTTCATTTGTCGTTAATGGACATAGGCTTAAAGTTTACAATAAGCCTATAAATAAAGAAGACTTTATGAGAAAAAATTCAACAACTACTGATCTGGAACTAATGGCATAGCATAGCAATATGCCTTCCATAATTCCAAAAGAAAAAGAATAAAAAAAATAAGAAATAAAAAATAAATAAATTCGAATTGTCTTCATGTTTGGTTGCATATAAAATCTTCGATTTCGATTTGAATACAGACATAGAACGGAGTGTTTGATTTGTAACACACAGTGGCTTCATTTGTTGCATTTTTTTATGGATTGTGTAAACAAATTTCCATTTACACACACAGTGAGAAGTTTTGAACCAAGAGAAAATATTTATGGTGAATGTTTGCAATGACAAAGATCGAATTATGGGTTAAGAATCAGTAAAAACATAGTCAAAATGCTTTTGCATAACAGAGAGCAAAGTTTTGTGAATTTTGAAGACACAATGAACCCATTTTTTATGAAATTTTTGATGAAACAGTGAGTCATTCTCCAAATTTTCTTGCACATAGTGAGCTTAGGGCATTTCATATTGAATGTATAATGCTTTTGCCTTAGAAGAGAAGGGATTTTGTGCAAAATTGAAGGATAAAAAGGCACCGTGGTATACATTTTAAATTTTTTTTTTACACAATCAACAAAAGACAGAGAATTCTACAATTAGAGGTAGAGGATTTTTTTTTATGAGACAAAGGATCAAATAAGAAGAGTAGATTAGTAAAAACATGTTTTTTTAATGTTTTTATAATCTTTTCTACATCAAATCTTTTTGTTTGTAGAAGCAGTAAGTTCATTTATTTCAAGAGAAAAGAGGATTGGTTTCACTTCCTTGTCAAAGGCATCAAAAAGAGGTAAGATTCACTAGCATGATGTATATATCAACAGAGATCTAGTGCAAGAAAAAATTTACCAATTAGGTTTGATAGGTTTCCTTCAGAAGTTAAAAGGGCATAATGAAGATACTACAAGGGAATTCATAAATAACTACAGACAAGATAAAACTATGGTGGGCAGTTTAATCATTCCCTTAACTCGAGAATAAATTTCTCAAGCCCTAGATTTCCCATTATCAGGAGAACATTATCACAAAGGGTTTCATTTTAAGGATAAGGGATGGGCCTTCTTCCTAGACAAAAACATAAAGGGATCCTTTGACAGAACTAAGGGGATTCCTTGAGAATGGTTCAATGAGCCTTAGGCTGAGTTAATATTGATCATCAAAATATTCTTCACTTGTGATAGTAGACACAACATAGTGCACCTATACCAAATTAGGTTGCTACAACACTTCAAGGTAGACATAAGAATCAAATTGCCATATTTTTTCTATATAAATTTGATCAGGATGATAGAAAATGTGAAGTCTAAAACCAAACCTAAGGAGGCACAAATCCATCATCAAGGGTTCATTAAAATCCTTGTTGAATATAAGTTGAGAACTAAGGGTGTGATGTGGAGATATTTCCTAATTCAGAATCAGTTTGTAGAACAAGCCATAGAAGACAAATTCAAACCAGTGCAGGAAACAAGGAGTATAATTAATTCACCCCTTTATCCAATAACAAGATCTAAGAAGCAACAAGAGATAGTCATGATAGAAAGAGAGACATCATTCCTGTCTATTCATAAGAGGCAAAGAAGGAATAATTCAACAAATATAAGCAGTAAGGAAAGATAACCAGAAGTGCAAATCGATGGGACATCTCCCTTGACCAAACAAGCTAATGAATTTCTGGAAATATTGCAGAAGGAGGTTTATGAAAACCCATTAGGAAAATACTCATATTTTGACATTGAGGGACATGTACAGGATCAACATCAGAACTCAGGAGGTCTAAAAGGAAGAAGCAAGCACGAGGACATGCTTGAAAATTAGCTTGGGGGAGATGTTGGCCCTTGTTTTTTTATCTCTTTTTGTTTATGAAAATACACTTTATTTACCATGCTATTGTTACACTAAAATTTGTCACCATGACATTTTATTGTCTATATGGGTTCATCATTACTCATATATTACTTCTTTAGAAGTCTACAACATCAAGTTCCTAAAACCAAGCCTTGAAATTGAGAGAAAAAGCTTATAAAAGTCATAAAAATACTTGTACCGCACTTTCTCTTAGTATTACTTGCGGTGACGCATTTGTTTGTTCTAGAACATGCGGAACCAACCGCACCTTTTCTTCATTAAAGGTGCAGATTCCTGTAAAAGGTAAAATGAAAGTGGAAGTAAAATTTGGAAACCCAACTGGTTGAATTTGGAAGCTTCTAGAAGCAATTATTCGGTGGAAAGTTCGCTCCTTTCATGTACATTCATCCCTCCATTAAAGGAGCCTACCCCTTGGTATGTGGAACTTAATCCCTTTGAAAGAGGATTATATCCCTTCTTATTTGGAGCTGCAACCTCTTCTCTTTTGCTATAAATTGAGGCCATCGTTCAACATCAAGGGGAGTTAGACTTCGAGATTTTTTGAGGAGAATTGCTGGAAAATCTCAGACTCTCTTAATTGATTACCATATGGTAATGATTACACACTCATGTGTATGTTAGTTGAGAAAGTGCAAAGGCTTGTCAAAGTAGAGGAAACACTTGTTCCGGACCCCGGAAGGACTTGTACGAAATCAAGGCGAACACAGTGGTAAGGCTCCTTCTTTCATTAAAGATAATACAAATGGATCCTGTTTTCTCAATGAGTTGTTTATTTAAATGGCTTATTTCTTGAATTCCTTAATCATCAAGATAGATTTATGGTTTGTGAATTAATCTATATTATGCAGGTGCTTCTGATTCTTTCATGTTTTTGATTGCAGATCCTGAAAGGAGACGTATTCAAAGCGACGGGAAAGAAGACTACGATCAATGTTGGACTACAGGTAAATCCTAAATCCTTCATTATAGATAATTCTAGATCAAATATAATCTAGATAAAGTAGTTTACATCTATCTGTTTGTTGCTAGTTATCGTAGGATACTAGGGAGATCTGTCTTGTCCGCAAGAACGATTTATCCGCCCAACAAAATGGCGACTCCACTGGGGATTGGATCTTGAACTTAGTTTTCTTTTATTTTTGACTTGTGAAACTATTTTTCTGATTTTGATTCATTGATACTGGCTTGGGTAATTTATTCCTGCAGAATCCCTGAAAAGTGCTTTAAATTTTTTTATTTTTCTTTAAGTTTTCTGGTCTCTGCACTTTGTCTTTAGGAATAGTGCGGTCATCTCCGCTGTTTTCCTGTATACATAGTGTGGCACTGCACCTGTTTACACTGAAACCTGCAGACCCAAGAAAATTTTTGAAAAATTTAAGATTCTCTTTTCTGGAACCAGCTTACATGATTCTTTGTATTTTCCCAGACTTGTCTTGACTGTCAAAAGCCTTGTGTGAATTTCTTTTCAGCAACTCTTACAATCTCATTAGTCTCTGTTAAGTTAATTAGGTGTTTTGAATATTATTTTTTGAGAAATTCTTAATTTGATTTCCTTTGGTCATTACTTCGAGGTTTGTCTCAGTCTCTTAACAATTTTGCATCTTTTTGCTTTTGATTTTGCAAAAAAATTTCCCCCTCATTCTGTCTGAGTGTTAATTGCCTTTGAGTGTTTTTATTTTTTGATCTTTGGAAATCTCACCCAATTTTGTTTACTTACACTTGATTGGTTCTTAGATTACATTAGAATCATCTTGTGTTTGATAATTCTCTTGCATAGATCACATTTTCATAATTAGAATTCTCATTTTCAGAATATGAATAAAAAATGTGCATATATTACATTTGCATAGTTTTCAAGTGAATTGTGCATAGGTTACAATTGCATAGTTTACATTCTGGAAAAATCAATCGTAGATTTAGATTAGTTTCTTTGATTTGAATTTACATGTTTTTATGCTTGTTTTAAAAACATAAAAATAATTTTTTTTGGAATTGATTAGCATTAGTTTTTCTTGATGAAATTAGTGCATTAGAGAATTTGTTATATTTTCTCTCACTGATCAATTTTTGCATTGTTGGAAGTGAATGGAAACTCTCTCCTTAATTTATTTAGGATTCATCGAATTGAAAAGATTGCATTATCATATTCGATTGCATTCAGTTTTGGGTCGGGTCATAACACCATTGATTTCGTATCCATTTACCCTTTGAGTAATAACAACCCAAATAACACAGTGCTTAATTAAATTCATCTAGTAATTTTTACATTTTTAGGGCTCTTTCCACCAATCTAGCTCAGTATTAGGGCTTTGGAATAGGTTGTAGTTAAATTTCCAAAGCAACTAAAACAAACAAGTAGTCGATCTTGCGGTAGGAAAAATTTCCAATTGTTGCATGTATGCTCTGGGAAGCTCCTCCTAAAGGAGTAAAGCACGAGATCATATATAAACCAGTGAGGTAATCAATCCTTCCTCATTGGGAATGATATAAGATATACACGTATTAAAAATGGTAAAACTCGGATTGACCATTGTCGAGGAGCCTGGGGTCACTTGTTGTTAAACCTTGGATTATGTCAAGGAGCCTTCAAGGGGATTGAGCTTTGTTACTCTGCCCTTGCGTGTGTATCGGATCGTAGACTGTTCCCCCAAGTATATTTTTTCCTGTTGGTGACCTTAGTGGCTATTAACTTTAGGATTCTTTCCCAAGGTGACGGTGGAGGGAAGGTCCCACTGTACCTGGAGCAGACGTCGACTAGACTCACTTGGACTCCCTGGAGGGTTCTCTTCACTCGAGATGGCATAGTGGAGAAACTTGCACCGGTCTATTTCATTAAGCATGTTGTCGGAGTAACTGTTCCAACCGCCATTTCTGCATTAAAATTCTACAATGTTGGATTTCATCACCAGCTAGTGTTTTTTAGTGCGGGAATCTACTGTTTGTGTGTGGTTTGACTCCTAGATTTGTTAGCGCATGTTCATTTGTTTGTTTTTAATTTTTAGAGACCATAGGTGTGAATTGTTAATTGTTAATTTTAGTTTTAAATTGTTAATAAAATTCACTGAAGTTGAATATAATGGCAACTGTTCCGGAATTTACCAACCCAGGAACCCCTCTTAATGAGAATCCTAGTACTTTTCCTTGCTTTGGAAATATTGGTCCTCCTTATATAGCTACATTTTCATTACCTGTATTTACAATAGGTTTACCGGTATGGTTATTTTCAACTTCGTTGGCCCCGAATACTCAAATTGTTCCACCTCAACCGAATGCTTCACCTCAACAGAGTTCACCATCTCAACATCACCAACCTTCTGTTGACCCTTTACCTTCTTCGCCTAATATGTCTTCCTCCCTTTCTTCCTTTTCTCTTGGTAAAAGCCTTGACGCTAGTAACCAGGTGGCTAAGAAGAAAAAGAAAGGGAAGAAGAAGAAGAAGCAAGATAAGAAAGAAGTCAACCAGTCAACCATGGCTGTAAGTTTTAGTAATGTTGCGAAAACCTCCAACATGCATCATAAACCCAAATTCCCTTACAAGCTTTGTAAGGGTGACCACTTCCTTATCAATTGTCCTGGTATTCAAAAGGTCTTGGAAGTATGGTCAGAAAAATATCATCAACTTATTGTTGATCCATCAACCAGTGATAGTCAGGTTCCTGGGAAAAAGGGTAAAGTTAGGTTTCCTTGTAGGTTATGCAAAGGAAGTCATCAAACTCACATTTTCCCTCACATGGATGAAGCTTCAAAATTGTTGGAAAACCTTACTGTTCCACAGCAAGAACTTCCAACTGGTTACCGTCAACTTTCTCCCAACCTACCGTCAAATGACGGAGGGATTGATCTAATTCCAAGTACAGTCAATCCCACTCTTCCATTAAAGAGTGAAACTGATATCATTCAGGTTGATGATTCATTAGTTGATCAAGTGGTCAAATCAATTTCACATTCGGTTGATCCCACTCTCCATGTAGAGATGAAATTCATACCGCTCAGGTTCTTCTTGTTACATCAGATTCTTCTACGCCAGGGGGCATTTCACCTGTTCCTATAGAACCCCCTCTAAGTACTGAGGTCTTTTCCTTTGAATGGAATAGACTGACATAACCTCGTCTTCCTTCCTCCATCCCTTTCCAAATCATTGTGAAGGATTGTGGTACGAATGTATGCCGCACACATGTAGATGAAGGTGCTTCTGTTAGTATTTTATCCTCAATTGCTTGGCAAGCTTTGGGTTCCCCTCAGTTTGTGCCTGTTACACAGAATCTGAAAGCTTTTAACAAAACCATTAGTGAACCTTTAGGGATTCTTCCTAAGTTTTCTGTTACTATGGAAGGTAAAACTGTCTGTATTGATCTTATGGTAGTTTGAGGCCCCTTGGATTTCAATTTACTCCTTGGGCGAGACTATGTTTATGCAATGAAAGCTGTCGTATCGACACTCTTTCGCGTGATGTATTTCCCTCACAATGGAAACATTGTGACTGTTGACCAACTTTCATTCGCTAGTCTTGATCCGACTACCAATAATCCGACACCCCTAAATGTTCCTTATACAGAAGTGGTATCTACCCTGCCACGGGTTAATTATGTGGCAACCAGTCCCATGTTTTAATTTACCGATACAAGCGAGCCTCTCACTGTTTGCTCGACTTACTTTGACTTAGATCCGATAATTGACATGGAAAACTCTATGGGATTATTTGAACGTGATTTTCCTATCCCTTTTAAGTCCCTTGACATGTGTTCCTTCTAGAGAATTGTTCTTCCATCTGATGAAGACCTTTTGGAAGCCATGATTAAGGAGTGTCCCTTGACATGTCTTTCTTCCAGTTGGAAGCCATGACAAAGATTCAATGAGGATAGTTCCTTTTACTGTGTCAACCTCGTTAAAAAATGAATCAATTATTCAGAGGATAGTTCCTGTTACTGAGTCATCCTCGTTAAAAAATGAATTAGGTATGAGGAAAGTGTTGGCAATATGATGCTGAGTGTTGTCCTTGATGGCAACCCACTTGATGAAGATGATGGAAACCTACTTGATGAAGTTGTTATTTACTTGATGGACTTGGTAATGATGAAAATCTGATGTGATATGATGTAATGATGAAACGAATTTCAGTATGTGTTGAAACAATGATGAAAAGAGTGTGTCTCAAGGCATACGCAGATTTTTCTAGACCAAGTAGCGTATGCACGCGGGAAACAACGTGCCAAGTCGCGTATGGGCAAAAGCGCTCTAAATATGTAAAACCAGGGGTAACCACCATGGTATTGACCCATTATATTGAGTAATGATTCGTCTATGTGACCCCGTCCAGGAATACCATAAAAAATAATATGGTTTTGGCTCATGGTATTGATAAAGGGTAATCCTATATAAGGAGAAGAAATTCATTGTGCAAAGGGTGTGCGTGTGTCTGGGCTTTAATGAATACTTCACTCTGAAGTATATCTGCATGGTTTAAACTCTGCTCTTAATTGATAGACCTGAATCTATGAAGCATCTACGAGCATAATGAAGGTTCAAGATCTCTAGATCTTGAAATGGTGAATCTCTTGGATGATCTGAAAAGAAGTGATGAAGACCTGGCGTAAATCAGTTGAAGAAATCTGGGTAAGTTCAGAAATCTGATCTGCTGTGCAAAATTTGTCTTTTATAGATCCATACGCAGGTTCGTTTCGTGAAAAGCACGTGTATAGCTCTGTTAAGGGAAAAGCGCGTATGGGCAGTTAGGGTTTATTTGAAGAATTTACTGAAGTATACGTGGGTTAGTCTTATGAAATGCGCGTACATACGCGGGTCTGATATACTAAAAGCGCGTATGGAATTTGAATTAATGGGGTCTCAAAGTTGAATGTGTTTCTGAATGTCTGATCTGAAGTCTGGGTTAACTCTGATATTCTGGTTACAGTGGGTTCACTGTTCTGTAGCATTGGGCAAAGTATGTTTTTTGAAAAGTGAAGGGTTGTGTTGGAGCTGTTGGATCCAGTTTGAAAATTGATGAAACATGGTCTGCAGTGGATCTGAGGGTTGAAGCCTTCAGTCTGATAATAAAAGCTTTATGTCAGTAGAGGATCAGGGGGTAGTAGCTCCCTTGCAGGTGAGACTGGTAAACGAGAGCAGGGGGTTGAAGCTCCCTTCCAGGAGAGGCTGGTAAACAAGAGAAGGTTGTAGCCTTCTGCAGGTGGGTGCCTGCGTGCTGGTATAAGTCTGCACCAGTACATGATTGTAAGAAGTTTTTCTTTATAATAAAATATTGAAGGCTGAGCAATGGCAGCGGTGGTTTTCTCCCGACTTGGGTTTCCACCTAAAAATCATGGTGTTCATATGTGATGCTTTTGTGTGATGTTTCATTCTATTATTACTGCACATGTATACTGCTATATAAACATCTGATGAATGAATACATGCAAGGATCTTAGTAAAGAATTGATTGTTTATTAATATCTCTGTGCATACGCGAGTTTCATAAAGGGTATCCGCGTATATACGCGAGTCTGTATCAGGAAAGTAGCGTATGAGTTTTAGAAGCAAGAAAAAGTAAAATTTTTGAATATGCAGTAAATACTGATTCACCCCCCCCTCTCAGTATTTTTCCCAACAATTGGTATCAGAACTAGGTCCTTCTGAAAAAGCTTAACCGCTAGAAGGAAGATCAAGCAGGATGAGCAATCACGAGGGAACAACATCTATCAAACCTCCGCTCTTCAACGGAAGCAATTTAATCTTCTGGAAAATAAGGATGAGATCCTATCTTCAGTATATGGGAGCAGATATATGGGCCATTGTTGAACAAGGATATCAATATCCAGCTGCTACACCAACAGATCCAACTGAAAGAAAGAATTATGAATCAAATGAAAAAGCGGTCAATGCTATAACTGGAAGTCTAACTGAAGCAGAATTTGTAAAATTCATGCAGCTAAATATAGCAAAGGAGATATGGGACAAAATCATCCTAAGCTATGAAGGTGATGCAAAGGTAAAAAGTGCAAAACTTCAATCTCTCAGAATTGAGTATGAAAATTTAAAAATGCATAGTGATGAGAATATTGTTGGTTTCTTTTTACGTGTTGATGATGTTGTAAACCGTATGAGAAATATGGGAGAAACAATAACCGAATCCACTTTGGTTGAGAAAATTTTGAGATCACTAACGGCCAAGTTTGAGTCAAAAGTTTCTGCCCTTGAAGAAAAACAGGACCTTCAAAATCTTACTATGGTGCAACTTCATGGCATATTGACTGCATATGAAATGAGGAGAGGAGGACCATCTGAAGTCAAAGAAGCTATTTTTAAAGCTTCTACAAAAGGGAAAGAAGTTCAAAAACCAGAAGGGTCAGGATATATCTCAGAAGAAGATGAGGCAAACTTTGTGAGAAAACTCCAACTAGGAACCGGAAGATTCAAAGGTAAGCTTCCTTTCAAATGTTTTAATTGTGGAAGAGTTGGTCACTATGCTGCAAAATGTCCTTATAAAGAAACATCTGCTAAAGAGAAAGAAGTAGCAAGAAGAAATAAGAACCGGTCTAGCACTAAGAAAAGTTACTATACAAATGAAGATAGTGATGGGGTATCTGACAGTGAGGAAGAATGTGAACAAGATCTTAGACTTCTCATGGCTTTCGAAAATAATTCTAGAGACGATAAGGATGCTTTTATGGATGCTCTAGATGACAATGATTTTCTTGATCAAAACAATCAACTCAAAATATGCTTGGAAGAAAGTAAAATAATCATAGAGACTCTGAAAAAGCAGAATGAAGAAGCAAAGAAACATAATGAAAAATTAGAATGTGAAGTAGTAAGTTTAAGAAAAGAACTTGAGAAAGTAAAGACTCTGAATCTTAGATTTGCTAAAGGATCTGAAACCTTAGATGAGATTATCAAGGTTCAACGATCTCCTCTGATTAAGACAGGTCTTGGATATACCGGAGAATCCTCTCAGGCTTCAGCACCAAACTATCTAAAAGCAGCTACAACTGGTTTACTTCATTCAGCCACACAACAAGGGAATAAAGAAGCTTCATAGGTAAAGCATGATCATCACAATACAAGGAACACTAACAGGGATATCTCTCAAAAAGGCAACAATCAACAGGTAAATTCAAATAGAAGATTTCATGATCGCAGAAATTTCTACTTCAATGGACAATGTTTCTCATGTCACAATTTTGGTCATAAATTTGTTCAATGTGTTGCATATAAAACCATCATGACAAGAGAAGCAAGAAAGAAAAGGATGGATATTGAACCAAAGAAGAACACCTATAACAACTTTTCTCCTCTTCAAAATGAAGTTGAATGTGCTTATTGCAATAACTTTGGCCATGAAGAATATGAATGCAGGAGCAAAGTCCAGCCAAAACAACATTTTCCTTCAAGTTCCAAAGTATGGAAAAAGAAGGAATCACAGGTTGAAAATTGTGGGATAGCGTTATTTGCAGAAGGTGAAGAAAATCAATGGTACATTGATAGTGGGTGCTCAAGACACATGACAGGTGACAAAAGCAAACTTCTTTCATATAATGCTCTAGAAAAGGAAAAGAAAGTTACTTTTGGAAATGATAATCCTGTTGTAATTAAAGGAAAAGGGTCCGTGTTTCTAAAAGAAAAAGTGAAGGCTAATGATGTCATGTATGTGGATGGATTAAGGCATAACCTGTTAAGTGTAAGTCAAATGTGTGATCAAGGTACAGAAGTTGTCTTCAGTTCAAAAGAATGTGTGGTTCGTGATCTAGATACAGGTAGAACTATTATAAAAGGGAAAAGAACTCCAAGAAACCTATATGTAATGAAGAATTGCAAAGATCAATGTTACTTGAGCAAATCTTCAGAAAATTGGCTATGGCATAGAAGGCTGGGGCATCTAAGCTTCTCTCAAATCAACAAAGCAAGCAGACTACAAGTTGTTCATGGTCTTCCCAAAATTACTCTACCAGAAAGTATCATATGCAAATCTTGCCAATTTGGTAAGCAGACCAGAGTTCAATTTAATGCCAAAGAAGGATCATCAAGTAGGCCTCTTGAACTTGTTCATACTGACATTTGTGGACCTATGAGGAAAAAGTCACCACGTGGAGAAGAATACTATATCTTATTTATTGATGATTTCTCTAGAATGTGTTGGATTGGGTTGCTTAAACACAAAGATGAAGCATTTGAGAAATTTCAGATCTTCAAAGCACTGGTTGAAAATGAATTGGATCTAAAATCAAATGTCTTAGATCTGATCAAGGAGGAGAATATACATCAAATGAATTCTTTGAATTTTGTGAACAACATGGCATAAAGAGACAGTTCTCTGTAGCAGGCACTCCACAACAAAATGGCGTAGCAGAAAGAATGAATAGAACAATTCAACAAATGGCTAGAGCCATGCTTGATTATTCTGGAACTCCTGACATGTTCTGGGGAGAAGCAGCACATACAGCAGCAAATATTCTCAACAAGGCACATGTTCGGGTAAATAGTGACAAAACTCCATATGAACTCTAGTATGGTAATTCTCCCTCTGTGAAGCATTTTAGAATTTTTGGAAGTAAATGCTTTATCAAAAATAATGATGAAAAGCTTGGCAAGTTTGAACCTAGATCAGATGAAGGTATACTTCTTGGTTACTCATCTACAAGCAGAGCATACAAATGTTACAATAAAAGGCTTCAAAAGATTGTTGAATGTATTGATGTTGTCATTGATGATTTTCCTACAGCTCCTAAAGAAGAAAAACAAGCAACAGAAGAAGATGACGGTGATTTTGGTCCTTCCACATCAAATGGAAATGATATAGACAGTGGATCCAATGAAGAACCTGAAGATGATTTATCAGAGAAATCTCCCTCCAGATATGTTCAAAAGAATCATCCTGAATCTCAAATTTTGGGAAACAAGGAATCAGGTGTACAAACAAGGAGGACTCTTGTGGGATCTTCTAGCTATTTGGCATTCCTGTCCACAATTGAACCCCAAAATGTCAATCAAGCTAGCAAAGATGAATGTGGGATAAAAGCCATGAATGAAGAGCTTGATCAAATTGAAAAAAATCACACTTGGGAATTGGTACCAAGACCACATGATAAAAATGTCATTGGAACCAAATGGATATTCAAGAACAAGTTAAATGAAAATGGGGATGTTATAAGAAACAAAGCCAGATTGGTTTGCAAAGGGTACACTCAACAAGAAGGGATAGACTTTGAAGAAACTTTTGCTCCTGTAGCTAGACTTGAAGCCATAAGAATGTTTCTTGCTTTTTCAAGTGCTCAACAAATCAAAGTCTATCAAATGGATGTCAAATCTGCTTTCCTCAATGGTGATCTTGAAGAAGAAGTTTATATAGAACAACCAGAGGGATTCATTTTGGGAAATGACAAGAATCTTGTTTGTAAACTTAAAAAGGCTCTATATGGTCTCAAACAAGCTCCAAGGGCATGGTACTATCGGCTTGATAAATATCTCCATCAACAAGGTTTTTCAAAGGGGTCTGCTGATAGCAACTTATACACAAAAATTGAACATGACAAACTATTGATTGTGATTGTATATGTTGATGATATCATTTTTTGGAGTAATGAAGAATCCTTGAGTCAAAAATTTGCTTCAGTTATGCAGCAAGAATTTGAGATGTCTTTACTTGGGGAACTAACTTTCTTTCTTGGCTTGCAAGTGCATCAAACTATAGATGGTATATTCCTATCACAAGAAAAATATCTTAAGCAAATTTTGAATAAGTATGGCATGGAAGAATGCAAGCCTGTAAATACACCAATGATAACCGGATGCAATCTCAGTTCTCATGATGATTCTCCCATAGTGAATCAACCTGAATACAGATCAATGATAGGAAGTCTACTTTATCTCACAGGGACTAGACCGGACATTATGCATGCTGTTGGGATTGTTGGATGATTCCAAGCTAATCCAAAAGAGTCTCATCTTCAGGCCGTCAAAAGAATATTCAAATATCTGCAAGGAACTCAAGACTTTGGACTATGGTATCCAAAGAATGCTGATCTTACTCTTCATGCTTACTCTGATGCAGATTGGGCTGGAAATGTTGATGATCAAAAAAGCACAAGTGGTGGTGCATTCTATATGGGGCCTCGATTGGTATCTTGGTTCAGTAAGAAGCAAATTTCTATTGCCTTATCTACTGCTAAAGTAGAATATGTGGTTGCTGCATCTAGTTGCACTAAAATCCTTTGGATGATGCAAACCTTGGGAGATTTTCAAATCAAATGTACTTCTCCTATCTCCATTATGTGTGATAATACAAGTGCCATCAGTATCTCAAAGAATCCTATTATGCATTCGAAGACCAAGCACATTCCCATCAAGTATCACTTCTTACGTGAACAAGTTCTTGAAAAAAAGGTGAAGTTGGAGTATATTCCCTCCAAAGAACAAGTTGCTGATATCTTTACCAAACCTCTGCCCAGGGAAGCATTCGAATATCTCAGACATAAGTTGGGTGTTGTCTCTGCCTCTCAGAAGATCAAATCTGATTAAATTCAAAAGATTAAATTGTATACGCGTGTTTCGTGAAGCACAGTCGCGTATATACGCGAGTATATGAACAGCAATCTGCGTATGGATAGTTGCTGACATTTTTTTTTTTGTCAGCATTTCTTAGTACTTTTTGGTTATTATGGTTATATGTATTTCTGACAAAGCATCTGATATGAAGAAGACAGGTACAGGAAGGACACGTTCAGGGGAAACGAAGGAATGTGAAATTTCTATGCTTCACTTTCCATATACGAGTTCCATAAACAAAAGTCGCGTATACACGCGAGTTTCAGCAGAAACAGTCGTGTATGCATTAATGATAAGAAATTTGGAATGACAGCTGAAGATCAGGAGCAAAGGTTCAAGGGGAGCATCAGTCTGACTGCTAATGATTTTTCTTTCATGCAGAAGTTGTTGATGATGACTTGCTGTTGAAGGTGTTCAGGTTGCACAAGCTAAGGAGAAGCCTTGGTCATATGGAAAGGATGTTTGGATGCACACTTTCAGGGGGAGCCCTAGCCTTGCTGAATGTAATGAATTGTTGGAATTATGATGATTCTGAAATGTGATCTCTTTCTTGAGGTCTTTTTTTGATAGTGGTCATAAAAAGTCATATTTGTAATTTGATGAAAAGGTCATGTTGAGACCCATGATGTAAAATTGTAATATTCAGTCATGTAAGGACTTGTCAAGATGTGAAAACCCACTTGGTTGGGTATTTGAGTCTCATATGTAACTCCACTTGGATGGATCTTTGATGTATGTATGAGTCTTTGGTGATAGGAAGGTCATAGAGTCATGTAATTCATTGAAAAATATGTTTGAAGATTCAGCATGAGCTCAGGGGGAGCTTGGTCACTTCAGTGTACATCAGATCTGCAGAACGCTTCCTTCTCCATGAGGAGAAAACCTTGTGTCGGTTTTGATCCACCCTTTGCCATTGATGACAAAGGGGGAGAGTGACATGGTGTTTGCATTCTTAAAGTATCTATCTGTTGTGGTGATCAAACACCATCGTGGTTGCCATCAAGTCCAAAGGGGGAGATTGTTGGCAATATGATGCTGAGTGTTGTCCTTGATGGCAAACCACTTGATGAAGATGATGGAAATCTACTTGTTGAAGGTGTGCTTGATAGAATTAGTCTTGATGATGTATCTACAGTGAGTACAGAAGGTAATGAAGAAAGGAAATCAATATGTGTTAGTTCCATGATGAAAAGAGTATGTCTCAAGGCATACGTGGATTTGTCTAGGAGAAGTCGCGTATGCACGCGGAAAACAACGTGCCAAGTCGCGTATGGGCAAAAAGCGCTCTATTTATGTAAAACCAGGGGTAATCACCATGGTATTGACCCATTTTTTTGATTAATGATTCGCCTATGTGACCCCGTCCAGGAATACCATCAAAAGTAATGTGGTTTTGACTCATGGTATTGATAAAGGGTAATCCTATATAAGGAGAAGAAATTCATTGTGCAAGGGTGTGTGTGCGTTTGGGCTTTAATGAATACTTCACTCTGAAGTATATCTGCATGGTTAAATTATGCTCTTAATTGATAGCCCTGAATCTATGATGCATCTATGAACATAATGAAGGTTCAAGATCTCTAAATCTTGAAATGGAGAATCTCTTGGATGATCTGAAAAGAAGTGATGAAGACTTGGCGCAAATCAGTTGAAGAAGTCGAAGAAATATGGGTAAGTTCATAGATCTGATCTGTTGTGCAAAGTTTATCTTTTGGAGATCCATACACAGGTTGGTTTCGTGAAAAGCGCGTGTATACACGGCTTTGTTCAGGGAAAGGCGCGTATGTGCAGTTAGAATTTGTTTGAAAATTTACTGAAGTATACGCGGGTTTGTCTTATGAAATGCGCGTACATACGCGAGTCTGATATACTAAAAGCGCGTATGGAATTTGAATTAATGGGGTCTCAAAGTAGAATGTGTTTCTAAATATCTGATCTGAAGTCTGGGTTAACACTGATATTCTGGTTACAGTGGGTTCACTGTTCTGTTTGTAGCATTGGGAAAAGTATGTTTGTTGAAGTGTGAAGGGTTGTGTTGGAGCTGTTGGATACAGTTTGAAAATTGATGAAACGTGGTCTGCAGTGGATCTGAGGGTTGAAGCCTTCAGTCTGATAATAGAAGCTTTCTGTCAGCTGAGGCTGGTACTAATATCAGGGGGTAGTTTCTCCCTTCCAGGTGAGACTGGTAAACGAGAGCAGAGGGTTGAAGCTCCCTTCCAGGAGAGGCTGGTAAACGAAAGAAGGTTTTAGCCTTTTGCAGGTGGGTGCCTGCGTGCTGGTATAAGTCTACACCAGTACATGATTGTAAGAATTTTTTCTCTATAATAAAATATTGAAGGCTGAGACAATGGCAGTGGTGGTTTTCTCCCGACTTGGGTTTCCACCTAAAAATCATGGTGTTCATATGTGATGCTTTTGTGTGATGGTTTATTCTGTTATTACTGCACATGTTTACTGATAACTTAACTTCAGATGAATGAATGTTGCAAAAACTAAGTTAATAAATATCTGCATATTTAGATCTCTGCTAATACGCGAGTTGTATGAAGGATATCTGCATGTATACGCGATTTTACTAAAGGAAAGTAGTGTATGGGTTTTAAGGAATGAAAAGGTAAAAATTGTTGAATATGTAGTAAATACGTTTCAACCCCCCACTATAGGTATTTTTTTCCAACATTATTGGATGAATTACATGGAGCAATTTATTTTACCAAGTTGGATCTTCGTTCAGGATATCATCAAATTAGAATGAAGACTGAAGATATTCAAAAAATAGCATTTCGAACTCATGAGGGTCATTATGAATTTTTGGTCATGCCTTTTGGCCTTACCAATGCACCTTCTACATTTCAAGGGTTGATGAATTCATTTTCAAACCCTTCCTTAGAAAATTTGTGCTAGTATTTTTTGATGATATACTAATCTACAGCAGGTCTTGGAAGGATCATGTTGAACATGTTGACAGGGTGCTCAAACTATTGCGGGAGAAACAATTATATGCAAAAACATCCAAATGTTTCTTTGGAGTACAAGAGGTGGAATATCTGGGTCATATTGTATCTCACGAGGGTGTTAAGGTAGACCCTAACAAAATTAAAGCCATTAAGGAATGGAAAGTCCCAACAACCATAAAGCAGTTGCGAGGATTTCTCGGGTTAACAGGGTATTATCGCAAGTTTGTTAAGAATTATGGGAGAATAGCAGCACCTCTAACAACATTATTGAAGAAAAATGCATTTTCATGGACTCCTGAAGCAACTAAGGCCTTTGAACGTCTTAAAGAGGAAATGTGCCTAGCACCGGTCTTAGCTACACCAGACTTCACAAAAACCTTTATTGTGGAATGTGATGCCTCAGGATATGGAATTGGTGCAGTTTTAATGTAGGAAGGAAGACCCATTGCTTTTGAAAGTCGTCCAATCAAAGGAAAGTATTTACAAAAATCTATTTATGAGAAGGAAATGTTAGCAATACTACATGCACTAAAGAAATGGCGAACTTACCTAATGGGAAGACACTTCAAGGTAAAAACTAATCATGATAGTCTTAAACACTTTTTGTAACAAAGACTATTGTCAAAAGAGCAACAAAAATGGGTCACAAAGATGTTGGGTTATGACTTTGAAATAATCTACAAAAAAGGAAAGCTTAATGTTGTTGCAGATGCACTCTCAAGAAAGAATGAAGAGGTGGAAGCATTGCTTTGTGCCATTTCTATTATCCAACGAGATTGGATAACCGAAGCAAGAGATGAATGGAAGAAGGACAAAGATGTATGGACACTCATTCAAAAATTGCAGCAAGATCCTAGTACATCTGATACATTTAGTTGGAAAAATGATTCCTTATGGTACAAAGATCGCTTATATCTTTGTAAGAATTCCCAACTAAAACAAAGATTCTTCTGGAATTGCACACTTCTCCTTTAGGAGGACACTCAGGATTTTTAAAAACTTACCACAGGGTGAAGAAAGAAATTTTTTGGGATGGCCTTAAATCTGATATTCAAAAGTTTGTGGCGGAATGTTTGGTTTGCCAGCAGAATAAAGTGGAAACAATTAAGACCCCGGGACTTCTACAACCTTTATCCATTTCAAGTCAACGTTGGGAGGAGATTTCAATGGATTTTATCACAGGTTTACCTAAGTCCGAAGGAAAGAGTGTCATCATGGTGGTAGTTGATAGACTCACCAAGTATGCACACTTTTGTGCATTATCTCATCCATTTAAAGCAAGTACAATTGCTACTACATTTATGGACAAAATTCAAAAGCTACATGGAAGCCCAAGGGTTATTGTGAGCGACAGAGATCCCATTTTTACTAGAAATTTTTGGACGGAGTTATTTTCTTGTTTGGGTAATCAATTAGCTCATAGCTCATCTTATCATCCTCAATCTGATGGTCAAACTAAGATAGTAAATAAATGTTTGGAAGGATATCTTCATTGTTTTGTATCTGATGAACAAACACAATGGGTCAAGTGGTTACCTCTTGCTGAATGGTGGTATAACACTTCCTTCCATACTGCAGCAAAAATGACCCCATTTATGGCACTTTATGGATATCATCCACCATCCATCACATCATCTTTAAGGGAAAATTCGAAGGTTCAAGCAGTGGAAGATCACATCGAGCATCGGCAAGAAGTTCTCCAACTCTTAAAGGATAACCTGAATTTGGCACAAAATCGAATGAAACAACAGGCAGATCAACATCGTAGCGAGAGAAGTTTTGATGTAGGAGATTGGGTATTTTTACGGCTACAACCATACAAACAAATGTCCCTCAAGCAAGCAAAGAATGATAATAAATTATCGCCAAAGTACTATGGTCCTTACAAGGTGTTGCAAAAGATTGGTACTATGGCATACAAATTGGAGCTTCCTGCTTCTTCGCGAGTACATCCAATTTTCCATGTTTCATGGTTAAAGAAGGTTATTGGTGAAAATATTCTAGTTCAAACAATATTACCAGAAATTGATGAGGAAGGAAAAATCATATTGGAACCTGAAGCAGTCACAGAAACAAGAACTCGACAACTACGGAATCGATCAATTTCAGAATATCTCATCAAGTGGAAGAACTTACCCACTGAAGATTCTACATGGGAGGATGAGAATTTTATACAGAAGCACCCAGAGCTACTCAAGTGTTGAGGACAACACGTTTTTGAAGGAGAGGGGCATGTTAGGTCCCTATATTACTAGTATAGTCCCTTATTGTTGTTAGTGTAACCCCCTTATTGTTATTATTGTACCCTTGTAACCCCCTTTTTATTATTATTGTGCCCTTAAATTATTATTGTTAGGTCGGCTAGGATTACATTGTGGCCCACTAGGATTACATTATGGCCCCATGGACTCCTATATATAGAAAGGAGGTTTTGTAAATTGGATCATCCAAGAATTGTTCATTTATGTAATGTATTGGAGGTTGCCCCCTCGAAGTGGCTCATTTCTAAGGCGTTGATATCTCTCTTCTTCTCTTTTTGGAGTTGGTTACACAACAGCCCAGCAAGAAACCATAAGAAAACCAAATATAACACTGATACATTCATGGTTTTTACGCTGGAAAATTATGGGTTGTGCCTTGTCTTGTGGCCGTGATGCACCTGTTGTAGCAAAATATGAAGAAATATAGAGTTAATACATAAAAAGGTAAAACCTCCATGACGAGTACATCATTAATCAAATATCCAATAAAATATAGGAAGAAGGGTTTTACCTCATTCTTTTAAGATGATTAATGGCACAAAGAGATAGAAAGGCAGGGTAAAAATGGGAGAAGAAAATATACAAATCTGGTGCCCAACACCAGTCACGATTACAAATCCACTACAAATCCAAGATGAGCCTTAGGCTCTACTACCAAATGATGCCAGGATAATGGGTTAAATCAGATCCAAGCATGTACAAACTCATGTGCTTCCTTTAAAATTAAAATTCTTCATTAAAACCACAAATATGTTTAGCTCAAAAATACATATGAAGGAAAGAGAGCCATACAAATAAAATACTGATATAAAAACATAAAAAAAACTCTTTGGCCAAATATTACAATGGGCAGCCTCTTGGCTCTCGTCCCTTCAAACCATTTCTCTTACTCTCTGTATTCCTCACTTCCTGACTTCCTCGCTTGTCTCTTCTCACCTTCACAAGCTACATATTTATACATAAATATAGTTTATTCCATTCCATAATTTCCTCCACACAAATCTCAACTTAAAATCTAATTTATATTTATCTTTTTTTGGACTTAACTAAGTCTCGTTTATGGAATTCCTAATCCCTAGATTATTTTCCTAATTCAACTCCACTCATATCCCTAATTATTTAAGGAATATTTACAATAATCCTCACATTTATATTTTCTCTCCTAATTTAATAAAAAAGAGAAAATTAATTAATAAAATAATTAAAAACCATCACCCCCTTAATTACATAATTGAATAACGCAAATTTAGCTTTGATGTTCCTGAATCATGTAGTTTTACATTCAGGCAACCTGACTAAGTCCCAAGTCTGGTTATGTATTAAGGAGTCCATCTGTTCTAGGTCAATTTTGGCACCATTCCCAATGACCTGGTTAACTGGGAATCATCTCCAAGACTGATGATCAAGGGTCTATCATTCCCTATCATCTCAGTTGCTACATTCCCTAAGACAAGAAACAAGATAAATCAAGCAAGACTTTCATCAAGCAAAGGTTTCCATGGTTTGAAGCTTATTGTATAACATATGAGAGCTCACCAACGCAGGCTCTAAGGGGCCTAAGTGCATTGCATATGCAGGTAGCCCCATGCAAGGCTGCTCTACAAAGCACTTCCCGACATTCAAAGGTGTGTCGGTCACATTAGGAGCGAAATTCTCATTGTTCCAGAATCTCCACTTGGCCAGTGCCTTCTAGAAGAGTTCACATGTGTCAAGCTTCGGATCCAAGTGTCTATTTGATATCTACATGACTGGAAACATGTCTTGCCTATTTTTGGAAAGTTATTGATTGCAAAACAACCTACAGTTCATCTATAAATTGAGCATAGATCTAAGTGCTTGAGGAGGAAGAATTTTAGTAGAGAAATGTTGGAGAATTTTCAATTGAGAGTTTGATTTGCGGAGCTTCTGCTGGAGAGATTTATGCTACAATGAGACTTGGGAACTCTGCTAGAAGGTCACTTCAAATCAGTCACTAGGTTGTAATCTCTCCTTCTATAATCAATAAAGAGTACTTCTTATTTTTCCCTACATGCATCTATGTTAACTTTTATTTTCCATATTGTAAGATCTTGGTTGATGAATGTAGTTTATGCTTTACTGATTTAACTAACTAGATTGAATATATATCTATATTATTTCATATTCTGTTGTTTTAGTGTTCTTTCTTACAGGAAGCATTCAACTCATAAACTGCTTGAATTTGAAGCTGCAGTGGAAGCGATAGAAGGAGCCATTTGGAAGCGACTGAACAAGTAAGCCTCCAATCCTCTCTATGTATCTATTCTGAGTTAGGAGAAATGGTAGTATAGTCTTTCACCTGTTGTTCTAGACTAGCATCTATCTAGGGAAGCGTAATTTATCCGTAGATTACAATTCTGGCCCAACAAACTGGCGACATGACTGGGGAGAATTTCTCTTAGTTCTAGGTGTTTTAGTCTCTGATTTGCTTTCTAAATCCACTGTTGGGGCCCTTGTTTTGAATTTTGAATAAAGAACAGATTTTTGGGTTGCGGATCGACACATGGCAGCCGCAACTAAGCCGCAACTACTATGAGTAGCGGAGCTACCGAGGTTACGAGGGAACAGGAGATAGCTGATGAAGCTGGCGCATATAAGTGCAGACGAAGAGAAGATAAGGCAGAGGAAGGATAGCGGAACTCATAGACAACAGAGAGAAGCCGAAAGCGGCTGAAGAAGAATGCAAGAGGAACTAGCAGTTGCGATGGCGGGTCAATAAATAGCCGTCACCCAGCCGAAAGAAGAGACACACGGATGCAGAAGGATTGGAGAGGATCGAGCGGATGCTGCAGAAGAGATCTATCCTGGGCATGATATCCTTGTAGTTTCTAGGCTTCTATTATCTATCTCTCTTTCCTATGGGATGTCTGTAACAAAATTGTAAGCTCTTCCTGTTGAAGCGATGTAACTATGGATCCAGCTGAAGGTTATCAATATACTTGCATGTTGCTATCTTGTTATGTGATTTATATGCATGCATGATGTTTTTGGTACCCTAAAATTTTATTTTCTTAGTATCTGCACAATGTTCTGAAATGCTCTTGCGTATATGATGTTATTTATTCAACTGATTCTATGTTAATCTCGAGTTGCAGAACCATCCGCCACTATCGATCTGTTCCCCTTCTGCATGTGGTCGCGGCATGCCTCGGGTGAGACTCTCTGCTCTCCGAACTAGGGTGACAATGCTGACGTGGTTCTAGACTACAACAGACTCCCTTGTTGGCCCCAATATCTGAACCTAGGTCTTGCCCGCGAGACCTGTTTTCTCGCCAACAAATGGTTTCGTTGCCGGGACCCTACACGTTATGAGGGGAACTAGATCATGGTATCAAGGGTCTTCGAAGGAGAAATACAGAGATGGTCGGATAACCATTTGGACCAGTTTATCGCTCAGCAAGCAGAGCTGGCGAATCAAAAGGAGAAGGTGCTCAAGGATCTCGTCCTTTTCTTGGATTCCACCAGTGATACCTACGAGATCCTCTGGGGAAAATTCCCGAGCGACCTATACAATTGGTTGCGGAGGTTGCAGACCAAGGTGACTAGGGACACCTCACAGAAGATCCAACGCAAGTGGGTGCACGGAGATCTGGTGGCCCTGCATCGGTTGGATACTGAGTTGACCCATGCTGTGGATTTCTGGGTAGAGACCACTTTGGACGGGTATATTGTGGATTTTGCCGCAAAGTGCTACCAATCCTTCTTTAAGGCTGAGGCTATCTTCTGATCCAGGCTAAGAGGGAAGCTGCTTAAGGAAATTCCATTGTGGATTAAGGCCCTGATGGTGGACGAAGGGCTGATGGAATTCTAGAAAGCGAGCATGGAATCGTAAACCTCCAGTGCTGGGGGAAGGGCCGAAGGGACAGATGCTACGTGAAGTGTGAAGCAGGGGAGTGGGGAATGGATGCCGAGACCGCAAGGAGGTTGAGGGAGCGACGTGCATATTGGAGGGCATATATCACTGATAGTTGGCGAGAAAGGGTGATGCGAGAGTTGAAACAACGAAGGAACAATAGGAAGGATCAAGAGGAGGCGCCTCAGAGGATAGAAAATATGAACGGCCAGGTGGATACCCTGGAGATGGAAGGGACCATTGTGGGAGTGCAGCAGGTGCATGGGAGCCTAGTAGGAGAAAGAGGGAGATGGCGTCTGATGAAGACGATGCAGGTGTGTAGCCCAAAGAAGGTTCTGATGGAAAATGGTACATCGTGATGCAGCGGTTATTCCAAGAACGGACGACATTCATATCTCCAGGTATTCCTACTTCCCAAAGTTTGAATGACAAGGATCCCTACCTTCCCCTGGTACTCTATAAACCATTAAGTAATATTTTTTTTAAGTTACAAGCATTGAGTCGATTGCACAACAGTTCATTGTCAGTAGCAACACGCGTTAATAGCAGCGTTACTAGTAATATTGCAATTCCTAGTGGTATAGTCACACATCCAGGATCCGGAGGGTTTATTCTAGTCACACCTTCGCAAGTAAATATGGCGGGGTCATTCACCTAGCACCCAGAATTTTCCGTCTGGGGTAACAATGATGTGGAGCAACACTGGTACCTCTGTGAAGCCATATGGAGGGCTCGACAGATGCCAGACGCAGGGAAGCTAATAGAATTCCAAACCATGCTGAGGGAAAGGGCATTGCGATGGTTCATAAAGTGGTCAGAGGCCCACCCGAATCCAGCAATCGCAGATGTCAAGCAGGATTTTGTCCGAGAATTTAAGCTTCCCCAAACAGACCAACAGGTCTGTCCAAATTATGGGAGATTAAGCAGAAAGAAGGAGAGACTGCGTGGGAGCTGATGCACAGGTTCAAGGACGCGATCGGGAAACTCAGCTACCGGATCAACCCAAACCATCAGAGTGACTGGTTCATCAAGGCTCTGCTTCCCTTGACACGAACCCCCCTCACCCAACAGAAGATCGACAACTTGTAGGATGCTCTGGAGCAGGCTGTGAAGATAGAGACAATGGCGGGCTACCCTTAGGAATATCGGGGAGGGACGGCCCCGTAGGATCCTTCCTTATTGGGATTGCAACATGTTGTGGCCAGCAACAACCCCCCCTTTTTATTTAATATTATCAATAATGCTAAATAAATGGGGACCCTTATTCAAAAATTTTAAAAAATATTTTCTTTTTTAGAACTTGTTTTTTCCTTTCTTCAAAATAAAACTTACTATCATAAACTTAGGAAGATATTCATTGAAAAATGTAAAATAACTTAATTTTTGTGACAGTATAGAATAAATTCACTCTTTAAGGAATATCGCATCGCAAAAAAGGTAATAAATGCCTCTTTATAAGCAGAACACTAAAATTGCGAGATCGTGATACGAAAACTATGCACTATAAGAACATTCATCGCATCGCATGCTTAGAATGTCATATCTTATGATGAAAAACCTCAAACCGCCGATGCGCGATAACATATATCGCAAATCGCATGTCACATAAAATGCATTAACGGATGTTTTTCATATGTTATGTCTTGTGATTTTGCGATGTTGCGATATTACACTTTTACAATTTCATGAAATTGCGATTTGCGATATTGCGATTTTGCGATATTGCGAAGCAAATAGCAGATCGCATTATCGCAGATCCTTAGGGCTCATTGTACAAAAAATCTTTCTCCATAAATCGAGAACCCTTTATGCGCTTTAATGTGAAATTAATAAATTGGTTGTCATTCATTAATGAAAAATGGTTTTGTTCTAATCAAAGGGTTATTTCACGTAAGGTGGTATATTTTATACATCTTCAGCATTTAAAACCTTCCTGTCACCTTTTTCATGTCATTATTCTCACTTAATGCATGAAATGTAGGAGCGAAGAACTGAGAACTATACAAAGCAGTATTCAGAATAAAATGGGAAGGAAATACAAGGCTCCAAGTTCTGAAGATAAAGAGATGACGCCCTTATACACAGACACTGCTTGTAACAAAGACACCGGTATCACTACTTGGGAGGGCATGTATAATCTACTTGAGGAAAAGAAACCTCTGAACACTCTAAGAGTGAAGGGTCAGTAAAAGATACTGCCCAGTATAAAGAACTCTCACAGCAACAGATTTCAACCTCTCCACAGTTAAATATTCCCCCTCTCATTGCACAGCAATCATCAGTCATAATTGAATTGGATAAGGAATGGGAAACATTCAATGATTTGATTAATATTGAAGCACAAAACACACAGACTCCTGTGAGCAATGTACAAACAACAATAAATATAGTTATAGGAATAACTACCAATGTCTCAGAAACAGAACACATTCCTATAACCCCATCCTCTGAACTCATGCTCAAGATAGAGGAAATTCCTCCTCTTGATGTGTTCTATAGTCCACAACAGAAAGCAGTGGTAAGGAGACAAAGGAAGAAAAGGAAATTAGAAAATGTGCTTTCTCACGATGCAGAACACCTAGATGTTCTATGGAAAGATCCTACTACTGATCCAACTGAGAATATCACTAAATTATCTCAGATTACAGGAGTTTATGCCTCCGCAGCCATTGACAAAGCATCTGAGGTACGGAAATTATTGAATGATAAAGAAGATCAGGTACAGGTCTTGCAACAATAGCTGCAAAAGGAAAATGCTAACAGTGAAGCTCAGAAACAACTTGAAAAATTACAACAAGATTTTCAACAAATGCAGATTGGATATCAGAACAGTTTGGTCGAAAAAGAGAAACATCTACAAATTATGCAAGAAATACACAAAGATGATCCCAGCCTCACAGAATTTATCATAGAGTCTATTTCCTTAAATGACCAACTACTGCAACAACAGGAAATATTTTGCCAAATAATATCAGAATGGAACTCTTATTATGAAGAAAGTGATAAAATCACTAATCATGTTGTAGAATTACGACATGATTATGATTTAACTGAAAAAAGAGTTAATGACTATTTGTCTTGGCAAAAAATAGAGGAAGGGAAGAAAGCAGGTGCACTTATAATCAATGAAAACCACAAAGAAATGCTTTTTAATAATTGGGATGAACAGATAAAAAAGGCAGAGCAAGCAGCAGAAGAGGCAGCAACAACAACCAACAATATTATAGATTGTATAAATGAAAATTTACACAAGGAAAATTTGATCTCTGAAACTACTCCAGGATATTGATTAAAGGATTAACAAAGTTAAATTGGGATTCTTACTGGACATATCTGGTAAAACCACATAGCCAGTGTATGACTCTCAAGTGCATCATCAATTCTGCAGAGAAAATAGAGCTAGCTCTTGCTGATTCCATTTTCAGTGGACAGTTAAATTCTGAAGTCAGCCAGCCTATTCTTCTCAGATCAATGCTGAATGCTTGCAATTCCAAAGAACAGATTCACAATTAGTTAGTTGTTAAATTTTAATTTTAGATTTAGTACTAGTTTTGCTTTATTTTTGCCTAAAAAGAGGACGGTCATTTAAACCAAATCCTACATTTTTGTAATAATTTATTTTTTGAATTAGTTAATAGTATTTAAACCCTTCTCATGCATTTAGAGAAGGGTCCTGAAATTTGTCAAAAAACTTGTCCTCAGAACATGCACTTCTGTACCCTTAGAGGAGGTTTTGATGAATGAATGGAACGAGATTTATTGATATCTGCATTTAATATCTACTACTGATGTTGCACTTTTGTACTCTTGGTGGGCTTGAAGCTCATGAGTAGAACTAGTTATAAATGGTACTTTTATCTCTTAACTATTTTTGCCTTTGTGTTAAAGTGATATTCATGTTTAGTTATTTATATATTGATGCTTGAATGCTTAAGTTATCATTTGGCACTTTTGTACAGTGATAGCTATTTATTTATACTTAATGTATGAATAGCGTATTATGTGATATGTTTTTCACAACTGTTTCGTCTAACTTTTTATACGAAGTGGCTTATCTTTATTGAATTCTTTTCTTATAACAGTTGAATGATCTTTATTACCAATTGTTATTTGAAATCATTTTAGATCACATAATAGAAAGATTACATCATGGGTTAGTTTAGAATTAGATATTTCTGTTTAAATTATAATACAATTTGCATGTTATTAGATTAGAAATAGAATAAAAGCATTTCACTTAGGAACCTTTTTAGAAAGGAAATATCTATTCTCAACACACACACACACATATTGGGAAACTGGTCCCATTATCCCCAGTCAGACCCACTACACCAAACGGAAAAGGAGCTGCTAACCAAGGTCCGGACCAAGTGGGTATCCCCCTTGTTGTAGACCCGATTTTCAGGGCTTAAACACAACATCAGATTGCCAATCTGACTGAAAAACTTAAGGAGATGCAGCCTATAAGACCAGCCAGGCCGAACATTTGGTGCACACACTGCCTGGTCGAAGGGCATGTGGCAACTGAGTGTCCTCGGTTATGTAGCCTGGGTGTGGGGCCCTTAGTCACGAAAATACAGGGGGGTCTGCCTAGTGGGGGTGGTGTGCCGATGAATTCACAGGGGGTCTATCAGCCGCAACAACCTTACGCAGGGTTCCCACCTCAACCAAACCAAACCGCCACAGAGTATTGCGAAATTTTCCGGATGATGGGTCATCAACCTCGGACGTGTCTGATTTTGCAGAAGTACTCCAATGTCCCAAACAACGTATACTGTGAATTTTGTGCTTCCACGACTCACAACACCGAACAATGCAGAGCTCTCGACACATTGGCGGACCGATTGGACTAACCTTCCTACAGGGTGAACAAGGCTTCCAGGGGCATAGGAGGCAGTATGCGCGGAGGCCGCACAGGGGGACGGGGTCCGCTGAAATGCTACAGCTGCGACCAGGAGGGTCACGTGGCCCAGTAATGCCCCCTACCCAGACGACCATGGTGTTCCCAGTTCCGCGTGAACACTCATGTGATCGAGGACTGCCCTGAACTTATCAAGAAGTGGGAGGAACAAGCATGGCAGAGGGGCATAAATCTGGTAAACTCAGAACCTCGGGGGACAGCAACTCCAGCCATGCAGAACGTAGCTATAGTGACACGAGGAGGAAAGAAAATGGGGGAGGATGTGCATGAGAAGGAGCCGGTACGAGGGATCTGGCCCGCCTCCCCGAAACAAATGATCAGGCTGGAAGCACAGAAGAAGTACTTCCAATAGGTGGTGGAGACATTTTCTCAGCTGGGGGGAGACAAAGGTCTTGAGGTACCCATGACGACCGATACCTGGGAAAAAAGCGCTACGGGGGCCTTGATTGAGGAGTGGCTCCAGCTATTCCTCAAAATTGTTGACAATGCTTAAATGCAGGAACAACTCAAGCATACCTTGGAGGGCGTACTGCAGGGGAACACAGGGCCGAGGGAACCCTCGAACATAGCACCCTAGTGCATACAGTGGGTCAAGCGGAACAAACGAAGAACAGGAAAAGAGTTCCAGCTCAACACGCAGGTTGCGGGATTTCAGATTAGAGACACCATGCTCGACTTAGGATCTAACGTCAATATCCTACCATGTAAGATGTGGGAGGCTCTTGGGCGGCCACGGCTAACCTACTCGCCTATCTAGATTAGGATGGCGAACTAGTACTGCATTGTGATGATCAGACGACTCGAAGATGTCAAGGTTGACATTGTAGGGGTGAAGACTTACACGGACTTTGAGGTTATTGATATCATGAGAGACAAGGATCCCTACCCTGCATTGCTAGGAATCAATTGGGCTTTTGAAAATTATGCCATCATCGACCTCAAAAAGGAGCTGATGATTTTTGAGGACGGAGAGGTTCGAGTCACTTAGCCTCTTGACCCGTATCAAGGTCCGAGGTATACAAAAACTGTGGATAACAGGGAGGATGCTCAGATGTTGGACAACCTCTATCAGATGACAGTGGGCAAGCAAGAGGATTATATTAACTCGATAGCGACCAACTCCATGAGTTGGCACAGTGTCCAGAGCTCGGAGCTGGGATCAGAACTAGCCTGGGAAAACTGGCAGCACGGGGGGTATGAGAATAGCACGCGGAGATGTGCCAACATTTCAAGAGTCCGTTGGATTGGAGCAGAGATAAGGGAGTACCCCACCCTGTCCAACATGTACGCAGTCAACACATTCATTGCCAAGATGGAAGACAAGGTATCGGAGGAGAATGGATACCACTTCTAGACATAGAACACCAGTCCACATCCACAAGGTGGTGGAAAAATCACCGCAACTCCATGTCCCAGTGGAGTTCTGTAGCGGTGGCTCTGAGAGCGCAGTTCAAGGAAGACGAAGGACCTCAGAGCAAGTACAGGTACCAGGGAACCTCTGATCCGAGAAACCACCTGAAAACCTATTGTTGAGCCCTAAAAATGTCTTTTCTTTTTCACCAAACTCCACTTCATTCCATTTATCCTTATCAGTTATAGGCCTAAAAGATCAATAAGAATGATTAAAATCACTTTAAGAATACATGTAATGACTGAATTATTATACTTTTATGGTTTTGTTGTCGTAGTGATTTTTGAGCAGACTTAGCTACATAATGCAATCATTCTATAGCTAGTCGTATGTTCCATAGCCATCTTTGTGTTCAAACAGGTTACATGTTTCATCTAAGGGAAAAATGTATATGGTTAGACTCCAAAACTCTCCTGCATCATTCCTTGTCCTCCATGAGGGATGAGAAAAAATCTAGCAGTGGTCATGCACATGGACAAAGCCAAAACCAAGAAGCAGACTTCTACAAGGATAAGGAATCTTGAGGTGTCTTCAGCAAAATACGAGTCCTCAACAGGAGTTTTAGTTCGATTTTGATTATAAAAGACACCTATGCCTATTTCTACTCAATGTCAGTTATGTATTTGCTTATAAAAATAACTCGGTGAACCGAGAAACAGTTAGTTGATGTTTTGTTTTTAGCTTTCAAAGACTGTGATACTCTGTTTCTGAGTGTTTTCCTCTAATGAAAGAAGTATAACTTTGATGCATGATCTGAAGCAACTTTAAGGAGTTAAGGATTCGTGTGCCAATCTGATGGTAGAGGGCCCCTACTATATGAAAAGGCTTTTGCATATTTTCTAGATAAGTGACCTTTAACTCTGTTTTTTTCTTAATTTAGGCAGATTTCCGAGTTTATCTTCTTGCATCATATTTTATGTCATTTACTTATATCGAATATTACAGTAAATCTTGTTCTCATAAGCTGTTCCAATATATCACTAATACGTGAATGAGATCTAGCTGTAGTACTTTGAGTTAATTGCATTTCAGTTCTGTTAATTGGATTTCAGTCTTGTTAGTTAATTGCATTTCAGTCCTGTTAGTTAGATTTATAAGGCCCTCATTATTTTATAAGCTACTCTTGTTCTAAATTTTTTTTAACACATCACTATTATATGAACAAGAATTATTTATATCATTTTGAGTTCTTAATTGTTCTGCAATTATGTAAGATATTCTCATGATTTTACAAACAATATTTTTCCCAGGTTGTTCCAAGAAATCTCTAATCCTTGAATGAGGCTTAATAGTAACATTGTGAGTTGCAGAATGAATTAATTCTAGTTTCATAAGTTATTTTAGCATAGGATTCTTTACTATATTACAGATGATCTTTTTCTCAAAATGTTCCAACAGATTTCTAACAACGAATAAGATTTCTCTGTGATGTTTTAAGTTGTTGTTTACTAAGAGAACCTCATTACATTTGTTAGCGTCAGTCTTTGCAGCCTTCCTACAGTGATCAAAAATTCTCTTACAAAGTGATTTTAAAGTGTCAAGGTCTAATTTTTCATTTCAGTGAGCCTTCAAGAAAAATTTGGTCGCTAAGTATCAAGTCTAGGGTTTTGTAAATTTTGTTTTCAAAACGCCCAATAATACCAGCAAACACATGAGGGAGGTTCCAAATCAGTTTCCATGGCAAAATCCCATCGTCAAAAAATGCTTGAAAACGATTCTTCTTCAAAACTCTGTTTTGAAGAAGAAATCATTAAATTTGTTTTTAAAATATGTAATTTTTCAGAGTTTTTCAGTCATGACATGTTTCAGGCGCCGCTCTGATCCTTTGCCGAAAGTCCAACACCACCAATTCCTGTAGAAAATCAACCAAGAAAAGCCATCATTTCAAGTTTAAATCAAAAAGGAAATTGAGTTGTGTTAAAATGTGAAAAGGTGCCAATGTGAAACATTATTAAAAATGGGTCTTTACAAAGAGCCATGATTCGATATAGATATTTCTATGCTTATAAATGCCATCAAGAGATCATGTGAAAGCCAAATCGAGCTTTGGAAGGGCGCAAATTTCATTTTGGAGCCAAGTTTGTGGGGAAGTATCTGCGCGGCACATTGGGAGCAAGCACGACGCATAGGCGCGACACGACGCATAGAGAGGTTGTCCGCAGTGTAAATTTGCTTTGGCACGACGCATTCAGCCCGCGCAGCGCACTGGGTGTGCGCGCGGCGCACAAGGCCGGAACTCCCAATTTTCACCTCTGCTTCATTAAATTTCAAATTAACTTGACGTCCTCGCTCCGGGTAAGGGCGAAGATGCAGGTCATACATTGCTTCCAGAACAGACTCCATTTTACAA
Source organism: Pinus albicaulis (assembly GCA_034641835.2). Taxonomy (NCBI): domain Eukaryota; kingdom Viridiplantae; phylum Streptophyta; class Pinopsida; order Pinales; family Pinaceae; genus Pinus; species Pinus albicaulis. The sequence goes on from JAXQQM020086347.1 coordinate 35,299, forward strand.
GGATCTGGCTGCTGTGGCTTTTTAAACATGTCTCTGCATTGATATTTGTTGTTACAAATGAATACACAGACTTGGCTTCACTCAAGTTTTTGAGTATTGAAAGTGGTGGTTCGTTGTTTTTATTTTCAAACGCAGATGATTCAACACTTCCCCGGGAGTTATATTGAATGTTGAGTCGTCCATATGCTTTTGCTTGTGTATTGAGGCTCTGAACATCACCCGAAATCAGACCTGGTCATTCACATGGACGCTTTTTCTAGATCCGCAGTATGAGAATGTGCTACATATCATCTATTGTGATACGTATGCCACTTATGCCTATGATTTTAAGTTCGAGAACAACAATGGCTTTAGCAGCAAACTCAGATGCTTCCCCTCTTTTGTAATTTGCATTTCAATATACAATCATTGTACCACCTGAAGAAATTGTCAAGACAGGTCAAAGTATTCACTTAAACAGAGATGTGTTCACTGGTATTGAAAGAGGTATTGTTGAGTTTAGCAAAATTGCCAGCTGGGATCGTTCATTTTTCCCGTCATCAAAGGCAGAATTCAAAACTATCTTTATTTAAAATTAGTTTTTATTCAAACAGCAAAGGTCAAAAGCCAAATTAAATGAAGAATATCTACCACAGCAGAGAGATAGGAACGTATTGCCTATTTTTTACTTCAGTTGCAATTCAAAGGCTCTACGCTCCAAATTTGGTCTTTTAGTTGGTCATCAGAGAAATTCAAGGGGAACGCTGTTCTGTCTTTAGAACAGATGATTGGCTTTTCAGCTTTTGTTTGTTATTGATGATTAAAAAATTCCCTTTTTTGGGTCGATCTATTTTCTCATAGCAAATTTTATTTATTGTATTGAAAAAAACATTTGTAAGGGAGAGTTCTGGGAAACGTGTGGGAGAAAAACTTAGTGCTTCACCGTACAGTCTTGACAGAGAATTAATGAAATGATACAACTCTGATTCATGAGATTCATGTGGTGTGAGTTTAGCATTTGTTTTTTATTTTTGTTTCATATGTATCTTGTTATGTTTTATAGTTCATTCATAATCATTTCCAGTTGAATGCTTTTAAGTAAGAAAGGTAGAATCCAATTTATTGCTCTGCCTTGGGAAAGCATTCATTTTCTGTGTGTCTTCTTCTATTGAAAAGGATTCATTATATATGCCCTTTTCAAAACTCTCAACAGTCTTTCCACTCCATATTATTTCAGATTTGATTGCTAAACCTCTTGCCTATCTTGCCTCGTGAGATATTCTGTGTCTTGGATTTAATCTCTCAGCTCATGCTGTTCTTTGTCCCATACATCCCTGAAACCCAGTCATTCATCAAAATACCTCTTTCCTATTTATTTACTAGCCTAAAATCAGTATTCATTATAGGTCATCTCAGGCCCTATTGGACATTTTTGCCGAGATAGACCCGGAGATAGCCCTCTCCTGTCCTCGTAGGGCTAGCTACGAGGATGAGTGTGGTTTGGTGTTGTCCTTCTTCTGCCTTATTTTAGCCTGAGGTGGATTTAGGATCTAATATAGTGGCAACCATACTGGGGAAGAAAATGGTTTTCTTGTGAATGTGACACTTGAATTGTAGATTGTCTTGCCCCAGTACGTGTATCAAGTTCATATCTGATCGTTGATGGTGAACAACGATCAGACATCAGAAGGATGAAATTATTCACCCGGCGATTTCATTGAAGAATCCAGAAATCAATCCTTCATGGTGACTCCACTGCAGAGAGATCAGTAGCTTTAATATTTTCAAGATGGATTGGGTTGCAAGAAGTTACACTCCCATGAGCCGAGATCACATCGCAGGTTTTCCAAATAAAATGCCCAAGGTGGATTGGCTTCAGAATTTGCCTATGTTCAGAAATGTGGAAGCTAATGACACTGCTGTTCATCTGGTTAAATTTCACATCCATGTGCATAAATTAAAGATCGACTTCCCTGAGGACTGTTTAATGAAGATGTTCATGGCCACTCTGGAAGATGAAGCCCGATCTTGGTATGAAAGTTTGCCTCCTGCTTCTATTTATTGTCTAAAGGATTTTCATACAATATTCTTTGAAAGGTACAGAGAATCTTGTCCATCTTTAATGTTAGTGCAGAATTGTTGTGAACACATTAGTAGTTTCATTGAAGATCTTGAGAAATTTTATGGGGATAATGAATTGATGGATGGAGAAATCATGCAAGCATTATATGAAAATCCGTTAGAGCAGCATACAGAAATCTTGAAGGATACTTATCTAGATCAGGAGGTTGAAGATTTCCATATGGCCGAAAATGATGAAAGAAGTAGTTTTTTTTTCAGATCTGTCCATAGAAGAAGACAGCATGTAGGGAAGTCAAGTTTCAATTTCGGAATGTGATAATGTCAATTCAGCCATTTCAGATCTAGACTCAGATTGTGATGACCAAGAAAACCTTGTGCTGAATCCCATGAAAGAGAACTCTGTTGTTGAAATCATCTCAAATGAAGAAAACAGAGTTATAGACCTAAATGATCTCATCCCACCAAAACTAGTTCTTCACGAGGAGGTAGTTCATTCCCTCTATGAAAAACAAGACGAGATCTTCATTCAAGTAAGTGAAAAAGTTTCCTTGGATGAATCATTGGTAGATAATAGAAATGATAGTGTTGGGTTTCAAGAATCAACTGAAGTTTCTTTTCTTATGATTGATGAATGTAATGAGAATCTGGCTGTCATATCATATGAAGATGACCTACAATATATTCAGACTATGGAAAATAAGACCATTCAGGATTCCATTTCAGATTCTTCTTCATATGTCTCATGTTTTGAATTGTTTTTCCAAGAGGAGATCTGCTCATCTACTTGTTCAGAATTTTTTGACGACCAGGAACATACTTTTACTGAAGTACATTATGAAGGAAGATCAGAATCAGAAGAGAAAGACACCTTGTTTCTTCAGCAGGAGGTAAATCTTCATGTTTTTCAGGATCCACTGGTAAATCTGTTGCAGTCGGCAGTGAAGGTGATTATTGCAGTATTCAGTGATGAAGGAGATCATGGTCAATTAGGTTTTTGGATGCCCAGTTACAAGTACCTATTGTTGACCAGGAAATCTGATCAGGAGAATTAATCAAGAAGGCATTTGCTTGATTGGTTACATTGGCATTTTGATATAGTTTGATGGTATATTGTCTTGTAAGAAGCACAGGTGGTCATATAATGCCATCAAGCTTTAAGTTTTAAGTTCAGGTCTTAGTCATTTTGAGTTAGTTTGTTAGAGTCAATTTTTTCAGTCATTTCAATTTGCATCGAGTTAGTTTGAGTTGGATTTTTAGTCAATAAATCGGTCAACAGTCATTGTGTCAATTTGTCAAATAATGGATTCCATCGCCCAATGGAAGAAGGCACTGTCTGTTCTCCCAAAGATTTACCGTTCTTGGCACCTCCAAGGAGCTACCATCCCCATTGGAGCCAATGTTAGCGTCAGTCTTTGCAACCTTCCTCCAGTGATCAAACATGCTCTTACAAAGTGATTTTAAAGTGTCAAGGTCTAATTTTTTCATTTCAGTGAGCCTTCAAGCAAAATTTGGTCGCTAGGTATCAGGTCTAGGGTTCTATAAATTTGGTTTTCAAAACGCCCAAAAATACCAGCAAACGCATGAGGGAGGTTCCAAATCAGTTTCCATGGCAAAATCCCATCGTCAAAAAATGCTTGAAAACGATTCTTCTTCAAAACTCTGTTTTGAAGAAGAAATCATTAAATTTGTTTCTAAAACATGTAAATTTTCAGAGTTTTTCAGTCATGACATGTTTCAGGCGCCACTCTGATCCTTTGCCGAAAGTCCAACGCCACCAATCCCTGCAGAAAATCATCCAAGAAAAGCCATCATTTCAAGTTTAAATCAAAAAGGAAATTGAGTTGTGTTAAAATGTGAAAAGGTGCCAATGTGAAACATTATTAAAAATGGGTCTTTACAAAGAGCCATGATTCGATATAGATATTTCTATGCTTATAAATGCCATCAAGAGATCATGTGAAAGCCAAATCGAGCTTTGGAAGGGCGCAACTTTCATTTTGGAGCCAATTTTATGGGTAGGTAAGTATCCGCGCGACGCGGCGCGTTGGGAAGTTTTACACCGTGTGTTTTTTTAAGGGCGCGGCGCACATAACCCCAAAGGCCAAAACTCGTCTTGCTTCATCAAAAAATCAGTTTGATTCAGTTCTTTTGTTACCCAATGCACACATTGATGGCATGGTATAACATACTTGAACAAGAAGATGAGACGATAAGCCCTTGTATTCTAATCGTGCCACCATGGGAAGGATTTTCTCAACGCCCCCACTCTCGAGAAAAGAATGATTAATGGCTTACAACGGAACTTTCAAATTGTGATTGAAGGTCTAAATATGAAAAAATCCAAGCAATTGAACAAAAACTTCTCACATTTGATAGGGATGATTCAGTGAGAACAATTTGTTTTGCAAGATCTGCTACATAGGCGTAGTTTTTTTTTCTTTGGCACACATGTCAAACCTTGTGTTATACCACAATGGAGTGGAAGAAACTGGGGAAAAGTAACCGTGGAGGTTCTCTGATGGCCCCTGCAATGGACTGTATGAAACTTGGCAGCGTTTTCATGAGTAGGAGGACTGCAATGTTCGCCTCTGCATTTGCCTCTGCATTTATTGTGTGTTCTATATATATGGCCTGCAATTATCACAACAAGATGATGGTCAATCCCATATTGATTCAAAGGCAGACATGGTTCCATTGGTCTCCTAATTCCTCCTCGGCCCTGTTATCGTTCATTTTCAGCAACTCTGGTTTATCTCCATCCTCTGATAAATTAACTCATGATGCTAACCATGTGAAGCAAATTCGTGTCACGGGCAAATCCAAGGCCAACATGATTGATCAGAATGCATCCCCGTCTACAAATAGGAAGAATGGACCAACAAATTCTCCAGAACATTGCAGAAACACTACAGTTTCCACTGTTCCCATGAAGAGAAATGACGCAGAGCTTACTGGGTATGATCACAAATCCATGAATTTTGTTCATGTAAGTGCCAACATAATCGATGGACATAATGGTATAGAAACTGATAAGCCTCTGCAATTGATATCATTTGTGCCCAATAGAGAAACAGAACGTAATGGCACAGATGCAGATTATTTGGCGCTGAATGAAACGGTTTCAAGGACAGAGAAGAGTGGCTCTGTATCAGTATCAAGGTTGCAGGAAAAGCAATGTAATATTTTCTCTGGACGGTGGGTTAGAGATAATTCCTACCCATACTATCCCGCAGGCTCATGCCCTCATATAGATGAGTCATTCAATTGTTTCAAGAATAACAGACCTGATAATGAATATGAGAAGTGGAGATGGCAGCCACATGATTGCAGTATACCCAGGTGGAATGCAACTGATATGCTGGAAAGATTGAGAGGCATGAGATTGACATTTTTTGGTGACTCGTTGGATAGAAACATGTGGGAATCTCTTGTCTGCATTCTTCGTCATTCTGTGGAAGACAAGGGACGGGTCTATGAGATATCCGATAGACATAATTTCAAGACACCAGGATTCTATGCATTTAGATTTGAGGACTACAATTGCAGTGTGGAATTTGTGAGGGCACCTTTCTTAGTTCAAGAAAGGAAAATGCCTGTCGGGAATGGTAGCATGAAAACTTGGAGTATAAGAAGCAACAAGGGAGGAAGAATAGGAAACCGTTGTACATGAACATGAAAACAGATAATGTAATGTTTGTTGCAGGTTCTTTCTTGTTTTTTTCCCTAGGTGGTATTATTGCTACAGTAGTCCATACATTGAGAAAGCCTTGACTTACTATTGATGGTTTAACAAAATTGCCAGCTGGGATCGTTCATTTTTCCCGTCATCAAAAGCAGAATTCAAAACTATTTTTATTTAAAGTTATTTGTTATTCAAAACGGTAAAGGGAAGGTGAAAAGTCAAAGCCAAAATTAAACGAAGAGTATCTACCACAGCAGAGAGATAGGAACAGATTTCCTATTTTCGACTTCAGTTGCAATTCAAAGGCTCTACGCTCCAGATTTGGTCTTTTAGTTGGTCATCAGAGAAATTCAAGGGGAACGTTGTTCTGTCTTCAGAAAAGATGATTGGCTCTTCAGCTTTTGTTTGTTAGTGATGATTAAACAACTCCCTATTTTGATCGATCTGTTTTTAACATCTGAAACTATTTATTGTATTGAAAATCATTTGTAAGGGGAGAGAGTTCTGGGAGAAGTGTGAAGGAAAACTTAGCTGTACAGTTTTTTGACAGAGAATTAATGAAAGGTTGCAGCTCTGGTTCATGAGATTCCTGTGGTGTGAGTTTAGCAAATGTTTTTTCTTTCTGTCTCATATGTATCTCGTTATGTTTTACTAGTCATTCATAATCATTTCTAGATGAATGCTTTTAAGTAAGAAAGGTAGAATCCAGTTTACTGCTCTGCCTTGGGAAAGTGTTCATGTTCTATGTTTTCTTCTGTTGAAAAGGATTCATGTATTTATGCCCTTTTCACCCTCTCAACAATCTTTTCACTTCATATTATTTCAAATCTAATTGCTAGACTTTCTGCCTGTCTTGCCTCACGAAATAATCTGTGTCTTTGATTTAACTTCTCTTCTCATGTTGTTCCTTGGTCCCATACAGCCCAGAAAACCCAGCCTAAAAAACAAATACCTCTTTCATATCTATTTACTAGCCTAAAATCAGTATTCATTATAGGTCATCTCAGGCCCTATTGGACATCTTTTGACGAGATAGACCCGGAGAGAGCCCTCTCCTGTCCTCGTAGGGCTAGCTATGAGGCTGAGCGTGGTTTGGTGTTGTTCTTCTTCTGCCTTATTTCAGCCTGAGGTGGATTTGGGAACTAACACTACCCTCTGCTGCACCTTTCTTTGCTTTTCTGCCGTAGAAAGTCTGATCCTTTGCAACCCTTGACAACACATGATCTAGCTTTTTCTTGCCTTCTAGGAGCTTGATATTGAATCTGGTGTATCTCTGTCACTTCAGATCCTCAATATCTTATTTTCTATCCTATAGTATTCCTATGAGTCTTCTTTCAAATGCCATAGGTCTGACCCAATTTGGATTCTTCAAGAAAGAGTTATGCCCAATCTCTCACAATTCCCTAATTATGGACTATTTCAGAAGAGCGCACTTGTACGGCATGCCAAGTGTCATTGTTTCTTCATTTGGCTCTGAAATTGATAGATAGAATAGTACACACAATGCACTATCTTCCACTTTTTACAGAATTCCAATCCGATACTCAGAGAGAGAGTTATGACTATTTTACCAAGGTTACTTCTTTGAGATGAATTTCAGGAGCCTGAAAAAACCCTGACTTCCACAGATCATATCTCCAAAACTATTGCGCACCTTGATCTGAAATTTTTACTACAGCTTCCTTAGGATTTCAGCTTCTGAACCTTCATAGAAAAAAATTTAGAGCGAAAGTTCCACGATGACCTGTTTCAGATGGCCGAATCCCTTGCATAAGTAGGAAATGAAGATCACAATTTATATGAATGCTTAAGTTGAGAGGGGCTTCAACAAGTGAACGTGGGAGGGATGTTAGGAGCATAAAAAATATTAATTATGACTTTTCAATGACCCATGCCCTAACCCCATGGGGTTTTAACCCACTAACTGGGGTTACAAACTTCAAACATGAATATCTCTCAAACCGTGAAGAATTACATGGCGTGCCATATATCAATGGAAACATCTCGACAAGTAGAAACCATAAAAATCATTATTGAACCAGAATATATTAATTTGGTAGGTAAAAATTCCCATGCAATATTGGGTTAGCCCCTGGTGCTGCTTGGGTTGACATCAATGACAACCGCTAATCAACAACCTGTGGCATTGGAAAGAAGACTCGGAGGACTACTACAGGACCGAAAATAAAATATTTGGGATCTTAAATAACAGAGATACACCAGATTCAATATTGAGATCCTAGAAGGAAAGAAAATGCTAGATCATGTGTTGTCAAGGGTTGTAAAGGACCAAACTTTCTAGGACAACAAATCAAAGTAAGATGCAACAGAGGGTAGCATGACAAGAGTAGAAATAAAGGTGCAGAACAACAACAATAATTTCACCACATGAAGTCTTCAAGTGGGCAGCACTACATACAATCATTATAAAGGTAAGATTGTACTAAGTCATTGTAACTGAATCATTGTAAAAATTGTACGTGTCTATCTGCCAAGAGTTGAAGAGGCAGTGTCAAGAGGTCTAGGATCATCATTAGGTGCCTGTGCCATAGTTGGGGTTATGTTTTAGTGTGCCTTCTTCTTATACATCATTCTATATCATTGTAAAGTGGACCATTTTCCCTGGTACGAGAGTCCATTCTTCTTTTATTCTTCTATAGGGTGGTAGGGTGGTGTTAGGCTGGTGCATGAAGTCACAAACCGGTTCAAGCCTGTGAAAACTTCAGGGTGGTAGGGTGGTGCTAGGGTGAGTTGTAGCTCATTGGGTGTTGGGGCATCTATTCAATTACTGAAGAATCTCAGCCATTGGAGCGTCCATCCAATGGGAGCTGGAGAAGAATGTTTTTCTAGATTCTAGGAAGTTGGAGCTTTATTTTCAATTGGATTTGAATATTGAAGAATTATTAGAAAAAAATTCAGGTGGTTTTTGTCCCGGAGAGGGTTTCCACCTTAAAAACTGGGTGCATTTGTGTTCCTTTTTTTTACTGTTATTATTGTACAAACACTGGTAATAATTGATGACTAACTAATGCTCTGAAAGATTAATAATAATACTAATTGAAAGGAATATTGATTCACCCTCCCCTCAGTATTTCCAACAAACTATGTGTTGCATGATCATGAGTTGGTAGCGATCATCCATGGGTTGAATATGTGGAGACACTATCTTCTTGGCAGGAGGTTCATATTGATGAGTGATCACATTGGATTGAGATATTTATTTGACCAACTTAATCTGAATTCCAAGAAATCTAGGTGGTTGGATACGATCAGTGAATTTGACTTAGAGATCAGGTACATTAAGGGTAAAGAGAACAAGGTTGCAAATGCCCTTAGTATATGGATAGAGGTAAATCATATAAAAACTATGAGTTCTTATGGGACATATTTACAATATTGGATCTTGTAGGTAGGTACCAACAACTTAAGCACATGTTATAGCAGCAGGGTACAGGTGAACAGGATGAGGATTATCATTTCACGACAAATGGTTTGGTGAGATTTAGGGATAGGATGTATGTGCTAGAAAATAGTGAGCTCAAGAGGCTTCTCTTGTGGGAATTTCATGTTAAGTCATATTCAAGTCACTTGAAATATCAAATGACATTGAAAACAGTTAAAAAATTCTACCATATGATGAATTTGAAGAAAGAGGAGGCAGATTTTGTAGCGAGATGTTTGGATTTTCAATAGGTAAAAGAAAAGTGTAAACATTCAAGTGGTTAGCTACAGTCGATGCCAATTCTAGAGTGTAAATGGGAGGTCATTTCTATGGAATTCATTAAACGTTTACCGAGGACATCTAGAAAACATGATTCTATCATGGTTGTGGTTGACAGGTTTACTAAAGTAGCTCACTTCATTCCACTGAAGTCTACTCATTCAACTAGTGAGGTAGCACATGTATTCATCAGGGAGATAATGAGGTGACATGGTATTCCTAGGAATATTGTGTCAGACAGAGATGCCAAGTTCACTTCCAGGTTCTTGAAAAAGTTATTTATAGGTTTGGGTACATAGTTGGCCTTCAATACATTTTATCATCCACAGACATATGGACATATAAAGAGGTTCAACAAGATTTTGGAGGACATGTTGAGGATGTATGGTATGCATCAACAACGAAAGTGGGAGGCGTATCTTCTAGTAGTGGAGTTTGATTACACCAATGGGTATCAGGAACCTTTGAGGATGATTCTATTTGAGGAACGTTATGGGCAGAGTTGTATCCCTCCATCAGATCAAGTGATCTAGTTAATAGTGTATTGATTGGATTGGACATGCTGGCACATATGGAACAGGAAATGCAGGTTATCAAGAAGAATTTAAAGGTAGCATAGGATAGGAAGAAGATTTATGTAGATCAACATAGGACATTTAAGGATTTTTAGGTTGGGGAACATGTGTGTTTTCATATCAATATAAAAAAGAGCTCCTTGAGGATTAGATCATGTGCCAAGTTGGCACATCTGTATTGTGTACCTTTCAAGATTCTTGAGAGGATTGGAACAGTATCCTACTAACTTGCACTGACTTCGACAATGAATGTCCATGATTTTTTCCATGTTTCATTGCTTAAGAAGTATGTGAAATATTTTTATCATTTGACTGACAAGTCTGTATTGTAAGTGGAACCCAAAGGAGAATTCCATCTGGAACCTCAGTGCATTTTGTATTGAAATATTCCCATGCTCCAGAATCGAGCAATCGAGCAAGTTAAAGTGAAATGGAATCACTTTGGGCCTAAAGAAGCTACATAGGAGATGGCTAATCAAATGCGATCTATGTATACTCCTCTATTCACTAGTTGAGAGAATGTCTTTTGGTATATATTTTGGTATTGTGTTTTGATTATGTCTATGTATATGCATATGTTAGTTGTAAATACCACATCGATTTGTGTTATAAATCTCCAATAATTTGTATGGTGGTTATGATATGTTTGTTTTGTTTTCAGCAGTATGATATGATGTAAATGTTTCATCGAGCTATGTTATAAAGCTCCATGGGAAACATGTGTTTTTCTAGTTTTTTAAGTTTCATTGAACACCGAGGAATATGTTCCCCCAAGGGGGAGGGTTATGTAACAACCTTGGTTAAAAACCCATGTAATAAAGTTAATAAAGGAAAAAAAATGAGACCAAGGTCATGTGACACATATTCCAAGATGAATGTTGGGAAAAAACATAGTGATGGGGATCACTGGTGATTAATAAATGGCTATGGAAATTGGAAAAGGAAATGGCAAAGACAAAGAGGCATTAATTGGCATTTTATTTATGAAAATAATGGAAAATGGGAGAAAAGGAAGGTGAAGGTCACAAATTTTCATGAGGAGGAAATTGAAGGAAAATTAAAGATTCGTGAAGAAAATAGAGGCCTCAATGATAAAAAGGCTTCTAAGGACCAGTTCATGGCTTTTTGTTAGGTTTACCTTGGATATCTCTCTCTATAATATTTCTCACACACTCTTACACACTTAGAGTTTTATTGAAGCATTCTTGGAGCACATTGGAATTGTCGAAAGGAGGCAATGAAAGTAGGAAAGTACAGTGGTACAACAGGATCAGTAGCTACATCTAGATTTCTTTGTAGGTACTAAGTTGCATGTATGAATTAATTGTTATGTTTGGCATTGATGGTTTATGCATGTGGCTATTTGGTTATGATATGCCATTGACATAGAGGATTGCCTAGATAAACAGTGGTTTTTCCTAGCCTTGCCATTTCCTGGATAGCGATGGTGTTGTGGGTTTTTCCCTTCTTCTTTTTTATTGTTGGTGCTCATGTTCCTCATGGTTGTGGGCTAATTTATTAGTTCCTGGAGCCTTGTTTGGAAAAACACTTTGGAAGCACTGGAATAACTTGGGTTGAGTTACTAGTCTTGGACCCCTTGGTTTAACAAATGCTTAAAATCCCTTGGTAGGTTGAGTTACTAGTCCTAGCGCCTTTGTTGGAAAAATGCTTTGGATCCCTACGAAAACTGTGGGTTGAATTAATAGTCCTAGATTTGAGTTGTAACAAACACTCTAGAGCCCTATATAGCTTGGATAGTGATATGAAAGGATTGTATTAGTTTTGTTGTGCTAAGTGTCTTTTTAGTTTATAAACATGTGCATACTTTTCTCATTAGTTTTCTTAAGGATTGAGGATTTTAACCATGAATTGTAGATGATTTCAGTGAATTAGAAGCATGAAGTAAGCACAAATAAAACTGAAAAAAAGTGTAAAATAGAGAAATAAATCACCACATAACATTTACATAGTAGGCATGATGAAGCAGTTCACCCCTAATGGGCTACATTTGCTGGTCTAACTCCCAATGGCATGTCCATCTTTCATTATGCTCAAAATTTTGCAAATGCATGTAGTTACATTCATCTAATGGATTTTTTTCTCTATACCAATGGCTCCATAATGCTTCAATTAGTCAAAATGACTCTTCATTCACTCTGAACGGGAAAAAATTGAGTCTCCTACTCATTGTCTCAGTTACACCTAGAAAAAGTCCACTAAATGTGGAGGACTCCACTTAATTGGAGTCAAAATAGCCAACTCCGCCAAAATTTAGGCGCGCTCCATAAATCCCCCCAGAACTAACCATGGAATTTAATGGTTAGTGGTTGGGTTGCCACATGCCAACCCAAACCACGCGGCCTAATCGTGATGGTCGACGGAACCACAGGAGGAAACCATGGTGTTAACTATGGATAAGGTTTAAACCTGAGTTGTTGAACTGTCATAGGTTGTAACTGTGGATTTTAATGTTTAAAACATATCCATGTGACAACATAACGAAAACGGTTGTGGAGACTATCGATTAAGCCGTCGGTTGTGAATTTTCTTGTTACGTTTACATGTTGTAATGTGACCATGATCGCGGGAACCGCTGGTGGGTTGGGACTGCCAGTGGTCCCCAACCCCCACACCTAAACGTATTATAACATAAATAAAAGTCACCTCCAATGATAGTTAAGAACCATCATGCAACTCAAGTGGTTTTGTTGTGTGCTTGCTCTGCCACAGGTCACGGAGTCGAACCCTGCGGACCTCTCCCCAAAATTTTACAGAGTGGTTCAAGGGCCATGTGGTGGCCTCGAGGCTAGCCACGTGACACCTTATGATTGGCCTTCAAAAAGAATGTACAACCCTTCAAACGATAATATCGCACCATTTTTCAACCTGTGGTTGGCTCTTAAAGAAGGAATATTCCTCAGAATAATCCTTTTTTTGACTATGCAATCCACCTTGCTAACTGTGCATCCTAGTCAAACATGTCTCAATTTTACCTATTTAGCATTTTGATCAGAATGAAATATCTCTCTCATAAAACATCGATTTTTCGAACCATTCGTGGTGTCGAAATCAAGAAAACGAGATATATGCAACCATCCTAGTTTCAATGCAATCCTGTAACTTTTAATTTTGAGAAAAATTTATGAACTCTAGATCACTCCTCCCCGTTGGGAAGCTTTTGGACCCCAAAAGACTTGATTACATGTTTAGAAGATGAGGTACAACTCCCTCACCTTTCCAACCTCCATCCACTTTTCCTTACTTAGCTCAGTGCCTTTGATCCCAACTCGAAGGTAGTCAACACTTCCCCTCTTGGATGCTCTTGTCCTCCTGTCAATAATTGTATCTTCTTTGAGCTCATCTAGAAATTCTTGCGAGAAATATTCAATAGAAGGTAGCTAAACATCACTTCCTTGATCATCGATCAAAGGTGGCTCATAAAAACATAAGTTTTCAACATTAACAACTGAACACATTTTCATATAAGAAGGAAAGTCAAGTTGAAATGCATTATTGCCAACTTGCTTTATGATCTTAAATGGACCATAGCGAATGGGTTTGAGATTTTTACCTTCCCCTTGTATCCTTTCTTTGCTAATGTGCAACCATACCTCATCTCCCTCTTGAAACTTGTGATCAAATCTATGTTTTTAATGCCTTTCTTTGTATTTTCTTTGAATTTTCTCAAGATGTTCTTGAACTTGTTGATGTATAATCTAAATTTTCTCAATGAAATTTCAAGCCTTATCAATGTCACTATGGCCATCAATTGCAACATCCTCTTCAAAGATGAAGTCTAATGGTGATTTTGGAAAATAACCAAAGCATACTTAAAAAGGTGATGTTTGCGTTGAAGAGTGCTTTTCCCGATTGTAAGCGTGCTAAATATAATTCAGTTGCTCATCCCACAATTTAGGATGTTTGCTGCAATATCCTCTCAATATATGCACAACGATTATGTTCACCACCTCGGTTTTTCCATCGGTTTGCGGATGAAAAGCAATACTTTTTTTCAACGTTGTGTCCATCATACTCCATAGATTGGACCAAAAATTCCTAATGAACCTTGAATCCATGTCACTAACAATAGAAGTGGGCAATCCAAAATGAACCCAAACATGTTGAAAATAAAGTTCAATAGTTTGTTTAGCAGTAATGGTTTTCTTACATGGCATAATTATACACATTTTATTGAATCTATCCACAAATACATAAATATAATCATGTTGTTTTCTTGACATAGGTAGACCTCCAACAATATCCATGGATACACTCTCCCATGGCCTTGATGGTACTGGTAGTGGCATGTACAACCCAAGCTTCCTATTACTAGGCTTACTTGTTGCACATATAGAACAACCTCTTATAAAACATGACACACTATCTATCATGCGAGGCCAATAGAAAAACCTTTGTAGATGTGCCATTGTTTTGCTTACCCCAAAGTGTCCAAAAATAAGAGATGAATGAGCTTCTCTCATGACACTTAGCCTCTCTCCTTGTGGTATACACAACTTTCCAAAATGAAACAAAAAATTGTTATGCATGTGATAATATTTTTCTTTAACTTGATTTCCTTCACTCAAACTAGCATGCACGTATTGAAAATAAACATCATGTGTATATTGTTGTATGTAACTCTCATGTACAATAGAATCATTTTTGAGTAAAGTAGATGCACTAATGATTGGTCTTTAAATAATATCAACAAATTTATTAAAAATACCTTTATTGTACCTATAACCAAGTGAAACTGCTGAAGAAATCCCATCCACCTGAAATGTCTTGATTTCTGCAATTTTGTTTGCAACTGCAAGTACTGTAATGGTTGGTGATCGGTATGCACAATAGTCTCTTTACCCATCAAGTAGTTTTTCCACTTCTTGACACTTTGTACCAATGCATATAGTTCTTTTTCATATGTAGGATAATTTTTCACAACACCATTAAATGTTTCAGAATGAAAAGTGATAGGCTTACCATGCTGCAAAAGTACTGCACCCATCGCATAAACACTAGCATCAGTTTGAATCTTGAATGGTTGTCTCAAATTTGGTAATGCAAGGACTAGATCTGAACTGATATTGTATTTTAAAGATTCAAAAGCTTGTTGTTGTTTGCCTCCCCATTGGAAGCCTTTCTTCACACTTGTCACTGTATGCATAGGAGCTGCGATGGAAGAAAAGTTAGCAATAAAATTTCTCCAATACTGAGCTGCACCTAAGAAACTTCTTACCTTGGTTTCTATTTTGGGTGTGGGCTAATTCATAATGGCTTCCACTTTATAAGGAGCAATTCTCAACTCTCCTCCTCCTACATTATGTCCCAAATAGACCAAATAAGTCTTTCCAAACTCACACTTTGACATTTTAAGAAACAATTTCTCTTTCTTCAAAATATCAAGCACTCTATTTGCATGCAAGACATGATATTCTCTTGTTTTTCTGAAAATCAATATGTCATATAAGTACACAATCACAAAGTCATCAAGGAATGGACGCAAAACACTATCCATAACACGCATGAAATTTTCCGGTGCATTACACAAACCAAATGGCATAACTAACCAGTCAAAGAATCCTTGTTTTATTTTGAATGCAGTTTTCCATATGTCACTTTATGCAATTGTTACTTGATGATATCCACTTCGTAAATATAACTTAGTGAAAAAAAATTATTCTTTTAGCTGATCAAGCAAATCATCTATCCTTGGGAGTGGGTAATGATTCTTTACCATAATCTTGTTCAAAGCTCTGAAATCTACACACATGCGCCAAGTTCCATCTTTCTTTGGAATCAAGACTATGGGTGAACCACATGGCAAGGTTCTTGGACTTATGATTCCTTTGTCCAACATATTTTTGATTTGCCTCTTTATTTCAGCATTCTCCATTATCGACATGTGATACATACCGATGTTTGGAAGAGGACAATCTTGATGCAACTGAATCTCATGTTGAATCTCTCTTTTTCGAGGCAATCCTATTGGCTCCTGAAACATATCATGATGTGCATTAACTACATCATATAAATATGATTTCAACTTAGGATCACATCCCTCAAATGATTCATGATTAACATAATCTTTAGGCTTAATCATTAGAAGAACACAATTCTTACTTGAATTTACCAGCCTCTTTACCTGTCCAGTATTTACCATAGAAATGTTTGTCTTCTTGCGATGTGCTCTAAAAATGTACTCCTTGCCATATTTGAATAAATTATATTTGTTCTCATGGCGATGGAAGATCGATTTCCTGTCATACAAGTAAGGACTCCCCAAAAAAATACCTGTTATATATGTTAAGCGGAACCACATCTAATTCAACTATGTCAACAAAATGTGCAGTGATTGCAAACTGCAATATGCATTTCTTTGAAACGTGTAAATTTGCATCCTTACAAATCCAACCTACTGGATATGGTTTTGGATGTGGTATGGTCTCCAGGATAAGTTTCTTGACCAATTCTTCAGAGATTAATTTTTCTTGTGACCCACTTTCAAACAATGTGTCAATATTGGTATGATTGGATATGACTCTTACATGAAACAGTTCAAAACTTTCTTCTTCATTTGGAGCATGTATGTGATAGTTAGATGTACTAGTATTGGGTTTAGTTTCAATTTATTTCCCCTTCATGTTCTTCAATCCCATGGCTATAATCCTAGATTCATCACTTGAATCATCTCCTAAATCATGTTGAGTTGTAGCTACAGTTTTCTGTTTCCCTTTGTTATTGTATTTCTTTGGTGTCATTTCAGGATGTAATTTCTAGCAATGAGTTTCATCGTGGCCTTCTTTTGAAAAATGTTTTCAAACCAATTTTTCTCCCTCTTTCTTCACAGATGCATTCCTTTTGCTTTTACCTTTTGAGGTATTCTGTTTGTTTTTACCCTTAAAACGTTTCTTTCTACCCTCTTCAGAAATTTTCTTCCCTCTAGCTTCTAGATGTGTGGCCCAAACACATACTTCATCTAGACTTGTGGGGTTAAACATGAGAATAGTATGTTTTAGGTAGCTATGTAAGCCTCCTATGTACTTGATAAAAGTATCTTGGCTCTGCAAATCTACCCCTAATAAGAGAGCTCTTCTCCTAAATTCTTGGGTGTATTCTTACACGTTCTGTCCCTTCAATTGCCTAAAGTTTTTCCAGTTCATTATTCCTTTCTGCATATGAGCTAATGGATAAAACTATTGTTTTACAGAAGTAATGAAATCTAACCATGATAGAATAATATTACCATGTTTCTTTATCTCCTCATGTTTGTCTTGGCTTCCTACCAAACAGGTGTTGAACCTTCCATTCTCAATTAAGCTAATTGGATTTTGGTATCATCATCTTGAAGGTTTTGGATTCTCAAATAGACCTCCAATTTCCTGATCCAATTATCAAGATTTTTTTCATTAACTTCACCATTAAACATTGGTAATTAAAACTTAACATCAAGTTTTAAAAATAGACTTTTACCTGTGTTCTTTGACTTGTGTGGCTAATGTATTGAAGTAGAAGTAGAGGATGATGATAATGAGGGTGAGGATGATGGCTCTCCACTGCCTCCATTCCCTCCATTGCCCTTCTTTGACTTATCTTCATCATTGTGACCTCCTGAAGATCTTTGTCCTTCCTTGTGAAGTTTGGATCCTTCTCCTTCCACCTTCTCCTTCCAGTCTCTCATTCCTTTCTTGATAAAGGATTCTAACCATCTTATTCATGTCAAGAAATGATTTCCTAAAAACTCTTTCTTCCTCTTTTGGATCAACTTCTTCATGGATTTCTCCTTCTTTATGAGACATGCTTAATGTAGCTTTTGTTTCCTTATGAGGTGAACTAGATGGTGGAGATTGTGGAAATCTTGCTCTCCTTTGATTTGGCTCTTCTTGAGGCCCTTCTGCTCGCACCAATTTGCCTTCTCCTCTTTTGAGCTTGAGCCTTGTAAGCATCTAAAAACTTGCAAATAGTTAAACAATTCTTTGCACTAAACGACACCATAGAATAAACTCTAGCTCTGATACCAATCTGATCTGAAATGATTGTATTAGTTTTGTTGTGCTAAGTGTCTTTTCAGTTTATAAACATGTGCATAATTGTCTCATTAGTTTGCTTAAGGATTGAGGATTTTAACCATGAATTGTAGATGATTTCAGTGAATTAGAAGCATGAAATGAGCACAAATAACACTGAACAACAGTGTAAAACAGAGAAATAAGTCACCACATAACATTTACATTGGAAGTTACAGGTTGACCAGATAATGGGATGGTTGCGTCTTAACTGTGGCATTAAAGGTTTATGTTTTGAGTGGCCACATTCAAACCCCAAACCTCGTGGCTAACACAATGGTTAGCGGAACCATCGACAAAACCCTAGCAATAAACCACAGTGATAAGGGTTGAACCGGGTTTGAATTGTGGGTTTCGTTAATCGTGCGGAGAATGGTTGTTAACCATTGCATGTGACACAAAATCGGAACATTGGCGGATTGTTGAACTATCGAAGGTTACGTTTTATGTTGGATTTTTTTTAATGCCATGTGAACACCACGCGAGGACCTCTAGAATACATATTGTAACAAACGTTAAACAAAAGCTGACTGCTATACATGTTAAGTAACACTTGTAGATCAGAAGGTGAAGACCTATGCGTGCCCACGGGAGGTCCGAGGGTCAATTCCTACGACCTCCACAAAAATTTTGATATGTCGTTTCGGGGACACGTGGTGGCCTCAGGGCTAGCCACGTGACTTTTGGTCACTTTAATTGTTTTCACAATTCAAGCTCCACATAAACTGTCAACCCGAGGAAGTCTGTTTATTCCAAAGACAATCACGCACTGGATATGCTCAATTTCAAAAGAAAAAACAATGTTGTAGTAAAAAGCCACACAATTATCAATCATACAAATCTAATCATTCACACTCTGTTTAATCAAAGATGAAGTCAATTATGTTATAGCAGAAGTAATTCCTAGGTTGCAGTTTAGAATCCAAATAAAGGGAAATCAATCTGCAGGAAAGGAAACCAATCAACCATAACAAGAACAGCACCCTATTCCTTTAAATAGGAACTTCAGCACCTGCTGCTTGACACTAATCACTTTGTAGAAAAGATAACTCAACAGAGCAAGACCCTATTCCCATGAACAGGAACCTTCAGCACTTGTCTCCTGTTTCTAATCACACTGCAGGAAAAGAAAGGCAATTAGTGGGAGCAGGACCCTATTCCTTTGTACACGAACCTTCAGCACCTGCTTCCCAACATCATACATTCAAAAAATTAACAGAAATAGATCTCTCAACTTCTTAAGAATGAATGTACTAAACACATGCAGCGTTAAGGAAACAGAGTACTTAATGAACTACAGAACTGTGTAACTGGTGTTCAGCAATCAGAATTAAAGTGAAGTGCAAACAACATAAAGAAATTAAGCAAACTACAGGGACAGAAGGGTGAATCCTGTGAGGAAGGTGGGCCCTTTCCCTCTCACAAGATTCCCCAGGGAAAGAATTAAATTGGAGCGCTCAAAAGGAAATTTTATTCATCTGTCAAAAGAAATGATACACTACAAATGGAGTCTAGCTCCAGTCTCTCAAATACAATGTTCTCCTGTACCTTTCAAACTCAAACTCCCTCCTAATGATAATGTCTCCTCTTTTTAAATAGGAGACATATCTTACAATTACATGAGAGTGAATCTGTGTTTATCCCAATTCTGTTCTTCTTTCTTAAAACAGGACTATTCTGTTCTTCCATAAAAAGATATTGTTACAACAGATACAACAAGAATGCTATCTTCAGAATAATCCGTGTAACCATGTCTTCATGCTGTTGCCTTTTTTCCACAAAATGTTCCACAAAATAATATTCCAGAATCGCAAATTACGAGTGATGGAATTTGCGTGCCGGCTGGCTGTTTCAGCAACGGAGTCGACTGTTTCAGCAACGGAGTCGACTATTTCAGCAACGAAGTTTGACTGTTTCAGCAACGGCCGTTTGTTCCAGCACAACATATAACTTATCTGCGATATTTAGACTTATGTTAGCAACAATCTACTTCGATTAATGATAAAATATAAGAGTAATATGGAATTATATGTAAACAGCTTAAACATATAATAAAGAAGAGGATTTTATATACCTTGGGATAAAGTAAATGAAAATGATGATGGAATCCTTTTTAAGCATGGTTATAAAGGTAAGGTGGTGTCAAAATATATAGTAAAAATGATACATAGTGAGGTCCTAACATCCCCCCCAGCTGAAAATGTTGCATGTCCTCAGGCAACTCCTAGTCTGAGTCAGAGTCTGAGTACTGAATTTGTGCATGCAAGTTGCTCAAGCAGTAGCTGGAGAAGGTGGCCTCTTCCGGAGCTCGGAATCCTCTATTGTTCTGCAATTGTTGCCATGCTACAGCTTCATCTCTGCCAGCCAATTGGTAATGACACTGATATTTCTCTGAAGGCAGCCATAGAATTGGAAAATGAAAACGGTATCCAATCCAATTTGCTCCACAATGCCGAATGCATCTGATGTAATTAGGTACCCTGGAAAGTGAAGCTTGGAGATTATCAGGGCTAAAAGGGTGATAGTCTTGTCTTTATTTACATGACTGCTGCCAAAACATAGTGTTGGCCTTCAATGCAGCAACCTCCTTTACTCTGATTTGCTGTTGACACTTCAAAAGTGTTGAAGCCTGTAGTTGTTGCATGTACCTATGCATTCCTGGCTTCTGTAAGAATTGGTGATATTGTGCTATAAACATGGTTGGACTTAAAGGTTCCGGTCTAATCCAAAGGAGCCTATTCTCCTCATTATGACTACTTGCAATAAACGCAGTTTGCCAGGTGAGCTGATTGGCCAAAAATGAAACAAATGCCCTTATTTGTATATCACCTGCAATTGGAATGAGATTGACTCTTGTATTCTCGGGAATGGCCTCGTTATGGAGATAAAGTTCACACAACAAATGTTGGTCACTTTCAGGGGCCTCAGCAAAAGTCTCAACAAATTGTTCTGAAGTAAGCAATTCATGAGGTCTGCCATCCTTTATTGCCTTCAATTGAAAATAAACTAAACGTTCAGAAAGGAAGAGAGAATAATTTACAGAGGGTTTGCAGGTAGCCATCAACTTCTGCACTAATGAAAACATCGAAAGCATCTTTTCCTTTGATTCCTTGACTTCCTTTTTGGAACCCTGAGTTTTTGCAATGTCTATTCCCAACTATCCCAGTTGGCATACATGTGATTCTGCCATGCTAACTTATGCTGCTGTAATATTGTATCTTGTTCTTCAGCATATTGTTTCTTCCATTTATTCATCAGTTCTAATTGATTCCATGGCAGGGTCTGTGTCCTGGCATTAGAGGTACTGGGTTGGGACATTGTTTGAGTGGCTGCACTGACTAACTCAGGGCAAGATATCTGTGGTTGTGGTACTGTCTGAGTGGCTGAGCTGACTAGCTCAGGACAAGATATCTGTGGTTGTGGTACTGTCTGAGTGGCTGAGCTGACAAGCACAGGGCAAGATATCTGTGGTTTAGTTTCTTTTTCTAAATTTATTGAGAGCCCTACTGGTTCTTGTGGAGCAGTAGGGCATTCTTCTTTAATTGCAGCTGATGTAGATGCCTTAGATCCCTAAATTTTGACTACTTTGTAGCCTGCCTGCTACTAAATATTACCACACTCATGGCACATGTATTCCCTGCATGGCTCCCTATTTTGTGATGATGCTGTGTGTGCTAGCATATAGAGATTCAATTCTCTATAAAAGGCTTCTCGTGCCACGATTAATTCATTCTTATAGGCTTCTAGCTCAGACTTCAAAAAATCATTTTCTTCCAATAAAGATGCCATAGTATGTGAACCCTGTGTGTTGGTTGATTCTACTGGAGTTGTCTTCCGATCCACAGCTGTAGCTAGTTCTTGTGGAGCAGCTACAACTGGTTTCCTTGTATCATCATGCTTGGTGTATGATTTTTGTACCACAGTGGCTGGTTCTTGTGTTTCAGCCTCTGGGTAAGTGACTGGTTCTTGTGTAACAGTCACTGTTTGAGCCATAAACGATGTCGTATTATCCCGGGGCACTGGTTCTTGTGTGGCAGTGCCACCAGACGAGACGGGTTGGGGAATTTGAAATGGGGATGAGGATTGCAGTTTTAACAGGAATAGTGGCAGGGTCAGGGGAAATGGGAGTAACTCCTGTTTCAACAGTCATCTTCATTTTCCTTTTTGGTAGGAAAGCAGAGAAGTCACTTTCTTTCCTTTTCTTTGCAGGGGAAGATTCTTTTCTGGGGGAAGGGCTTTCGGAAGAAGTGAAAATTTGGAATTTTTCCCTTGTTCGTTGTTTTGAGACAGAGACTGTTGGGGTTCTTTTCTTCCTTTTATGAGTAGGCGGGGATGGGGGTGTTAGAGAGTCATCGCTAGGGATAGAAATAGTGGGAATGGTTGACTCTACTAAGTGGGACGAGCTTGGGGTTGGGTCAACTAGCTCTGAGGATGGAATTACTGGGGAGTCTGGGATATCGTCTAATTGCCCTTCATAAGGAATCTCAGGAGTTTCTTGGGAACTTTCGGCTTGTTGGGGGATTTGGGCCTGCTGAGGAATTGCAGCCTGTTGGGGAATAAGGAGTGGATTATTCAGAGGGATGTTTTGCTGAGCAAAACCCCTCTGAATTAACAATTGGCATAAACGAGGATGGGTGAGGGATAAAAATGGGAATTTAGCCCGTCTGCAATAATAGGACATGTTTTTGATACAACCAAGCAGATAATAGGGAATATTAATTAATTGACCATTCCTTAAATGATTCATCAAAACGAAGTCGTGTTGGTAGACTACCTGGTAACGCCCTTCGCATGTCAAGTAGTGCTTGATGAATTCTTCTACTGTTGGCCATGGTCGAGGAAGTGAATGCAGACTTACACCATGGCCTTTAAGTTAAACTGGTTCATTTGGACGAAGAAAATCTTGCTGTGCATTTAGAATCACTTGCTTCCTACTGAACCAGCGAGTCCCAATAACTGGCAAACCTGAAGCTTGAGCTATGTCCTCCTCTGTAACTGAAATGCGGACCCCTTGAACCACTGATAAATTCCCCTGAAGGTTCTGTGCGAACTCTAAAACTTGCTGCTGATCAAATTCTCCTAACCTTTCAAAATATGCTGTCCATCCTGCTTGTTGTAAAATTTGATAGGCTTCCGGGAACATTTGAAGAAGATTTATTGAACCAGGCTCGTGTCTGATAGCTGACCCTCCCATGGCTACTAGCTTGAGTTACATGCAGAGGCACAGAAGACAGAAACACAGGCTTTGGTCAAGCTAATTGTTGCAACAGAGGATGCGGAGTCTCAATGACGGCGGAAATGGAATGAAAAATGACGGAGGATTGGTTGATGTGAAATGATTATTCAGTTTTCGAAATTCCCCCCCCCCTACGTATGGTGCAATGATGATTGAGCGTGTGGAGATTACAATCATTATGAGCGAGATCCTCTCTTTAAAATATAATTTAACTGCATTACATTAAAACCACATACCTTACATTTTTACCTTTGGTTTAATAATTCAAAGTGTAGAGTGCTTCATAATGGCTTGATATTAAATGGAAGAATCTGTAGATTTTTCAGAAATTTAGAACAGGAGTATAACATGATCTGCTTAGTACTGAATGATTTTCACCCAAAGGATCTAAAGAGTAAAAGTGGAGAACTAAAAAGCTTGTATAGCAGGAAAGAAATGATGTTTTAATGATGAAAAGATGAATGACAGGTTGCTGAAACTGGTGTTTCAGCAACGGAAAAATGGATGACGCGTTGCTGAAACTGGTGTTTCAGCAACGGAAAAAAATCAGGAAAATGGGATATAATGACTTGGGTTTAGAACAAGTGGGGAAAGTATTGATAGGGGATAACTTCAGTAGTAAGGGATAGGAAATACTAGCTGAAGTATGATATTTCAGGAATGGTAGGAGTGGGAAAAATGGAAAAAAAGGGCAATAATGTAGAAATGGGATGAAGGGATTATTGCTAGGAAATGGGGTAAAATGAAGGGAACAAGCTTCTGTGATTGAAGCTTCAGATCTTCTTATGATGGATATGTCCTCCTCAATGAGCTTTTCCAGAATCTGCAAAATTCAATTGTAATATGCCAACCCTTGATAGGGATTATTAGACTTAAATCTAATCTAGTCTAATACTAAAAAAAACAGTGCAGAAAATTAAATGCTGTGAGGAGCAGAAGACTCCCCTAGAAAAAGATAATGAATATCAGTCATGCAAGAAGTCTTGAAATCCTCTTTAGAAACAGGGCGCTGATATAAATGAAGCCTATGACCATTGACTAGTAAAGGTGTTTTAGAATCATCAATTGTTAAAATTCTTACCGTTCCATTAGAAAAAACAACATCTACCTCATATGGTCCAAGCCAACGTGTACGTAGCTTACCCTGAAAATTTTCAAACCAAGAGTCATACAACAAGGCCCAATTACCTTTTTGGAACTGCTTGTGTTTGATAATTTTGTCATGCCACTTCATTCTCTGTTGTTGAATCATGGTTGTTTGGTGAATGGCATCTAATCTCTTTTCATCCAACTCAAGAAGCTGCTGCAACCTAGCTGTCTGTACATCAGTCAAATCAAGATTAACAGCTAAAGCAGTTCTTAGAGTTTTGATTTCAAATTCCACAGGAAAAACAACATTTTTACCATAGACCAATTCATAGGGAGAGAAACCTGTAGTGTTTCTCCAAGTAGTTCTGTAAGGCCATAATGCTTCAGGCAGCCTTTGAGACCAATCCTTCCGGTTGTCCTTCACTGTTTTAGTTAGAATGGCTTCTAATACTTTATTTGTGCTTTCCACCTGCCCATTGGCCTGGGGTGGTATGGTGTAGTCATTCTATGATGAATATGATATTTATGAAGGGTAGACTTAAAACCATGAGAATTGAATGGAGGTCCTCCATCTGTAACTAGCTCTCTAGGAATTCCAAATCTAGTGAAGATTTCTTCAAATAATAAATCTAGGACAGCCTCTTCATTGGCTCTAATAAGTGCTTTGGCCTCCACCCATTTAGTCATATAGTCTGTACAGACTAATATATAAGTTCTTTGATTGGATGGAGGATTAATGGGTCCTATGAAATCCAAGGCCCATCTTTCAAATGGTTAAGAAACTACCTGGGGGTTTAATGGCATTTGATCTCTATGATTGGGTTGACCCATTCTCTGGCAGCTGTCACAAGCCCTCACATATTTCTTTGCATCCTTAAATAATGAGGGCCAATAGTAACCCATCCTCAGAATTTTGTGTGTTGTTCTCTTATCAGCAAAATGCCCTGCACAAGGGCCATCATGACAAGCTTTCAATATGTCATACACTTCATCTTCCCTAATGCATCTTCGGATTTCCTGATCAAGCCCTGTGTAGAAAATACACCCACTTATCCAGCTATACCTGGCACTTTGTTGAACAATTCTTCTCTTTTCTCTGTATGACAGGTGTGATGGTAATTTTCCCGCAACCAAATAATTAGCAATATCTGCATACCATGGAGAGTGAGCAGAAACTGCAAACAAATACTCATCAGGAAAAGAATCATCTACTGGAATATCATTGTCAGTTTTTAACCGTGAAAGGAAATCAGCCACCACATTTTCTTTACCAGACCGATCTACAATTGTGATATCAAATTCCTGCAGTAATAATAGCCATATGGTAACTCTAGCATTTGTAACAGATTTGTTCATTAAATACTTGATAGCTGAGTGGTCAGTGTGCACAAAAGTAGAATAACCAGTGATATAATGTCGAAATTTATTAATGGCATAAATTACTGCAAGAAACTCCTTTTCAGTAACTATATAATTAAGCTCAGTAGGGGTCATATTCTTACTAATAAAGTAGATAGCATAAGGAATATGATTTTCCTCTTGTCCCAAGACAGCTCCAATTGCAGCGTCTGAAGCATTAGAAGATATATGAAAATGGAGGGCCCAATCGGCCCCCCTCAAAATAGGAGCAGTAGATAATTGATGCTTGAGTTCTTCAAAAGCTTTCTGACAAGAGTTAGTCCACTTAAATTCAACATTTTTCATAAGCAACACAAATAATGGAGAGGCTATCTTAGAAAAATCTTTAATAAATCTTCTGTAGTATCCAGCATGTCCTAGAAAACTTCTCACATCAGTTTGTGTTTTAGGAACAGAAAGATTCTGAATGACCAATATTTTAGATGGATCTACCCGAATACCTTGAGATGAAATAAAATGTCCAAGCACTACTCCTTCACTCATCATCATATGACATTTTTCAGTACTTAGGGAGAGGTGAGCTTGTATACATCGTTTAAGTACCTTCTCAAGATTTTGTAATGCATCTTCGAAAGACAGACCATAAGGAGTAAATTCATCCATAAATATTTCCATAGAGTCATTCAGCATATCAGAAAAAATTCCTATAACATCCCTCTGAAAAGTTGCTGGTGCATTACATAGCCCAAATGGAAGAACTCTATAAGAAAAATTTCCCCAAGGGCTAGTGAAAGTGGTCTTGTCTTGGTCTTGGGGTGCAATTCTAATCTGATTATACCCACTTAATCCATCTAGAAAAGAAAAGAATTTCTTCCCTGCCAAACTATCCAACACCTGATCAATGAAAGGTAAAGGAAAGTGATCCTTTTGAGTAGCTTTGTTCAAGGCTCTGTAGTCAACACATACTCTCCATTTCCCGTTTTTCTTAGGGAAAATTACCAATGGGGAAACCCATTCACTGTCAGATATAGGGTATATAAATCCTGCATTAAGCAATTTCTGAAGTTCTTCTTTAACAATTTCTCGTAAATTAGGGTTCATTCGTCTTTGGGGTTGACAGACTGGTCGGCATCCCTCTTTAATGTAAATTTGGTGAGTACATAATTCAGAAGAGATCCCTTTCAGATCTGTGTAATCCCATGCAAATGCTTCCTTATATTCATGCAATAACTTCATTAACTGTTGTGTTTCATCAACTGTTAGATCAGGATTTATGTTTAATGTCTTGCCAGGTTCAATTTCAACTGTTATGCTTTTAGATGAGATGGTGGTTAATGTCTGAGATAAGTCTTCAGATTCAATCTTTTCTTGGGTATCTGTTTCAAAAATTGCAGTCAATTGATTGTGTGTTTTAGCAATTACAGAAGAAGGTTCACAGATAAAATTATTAATTACTTCATCCTCTGTATTGTCTTTAAGAGTTAAAGCTTGCCCACTAGTTAGAATAGGCTGAACAGCATTATCATCATAATCCATCCACATAGAATCTTCATTATTAATTATGGGTGTAGCATGACGATAAAGAGTAAGCTGTTTGGTTTCATAACCATTAGAAATTGTCATTGAACCAGATCTGCAACTGATAAAAGCATCAGCTGTGGCCAGCCATGGCCTCCCTAGAATTAAGGGGTGTCCCCCCAGCTTTGTTTTAGTCTGCAATACAACAAAGTCAGCTGGGTAATTCCAGGATTCAACTGAGATAAGTAGATCTTCAACAACTCCTTCAGGTTTAATTGTAGAACGGTCAGCCAACTCTAAAATGGTGGGTGTATCTCTAATTGTGTTATTCAGCTGTAACATTTGTGAAGTTTCAAGAGTCATTATGTTTATTGCAGCACCTAAATCTACCAGAACTTGAGGAATCATTGTTTTACCAATCTGAACTATTACGGTAGGATGGCCGGGATCACCATATTTCACAGGAGGGGTTTTTCTGGACATTAATGCAGATAAGTCACCCATCACATGTACTGTAAGGGGATCTTTAGTTTTACTACCAGGTTTCTTAACACAAATATCCCTTATTGTTCTGGCATAAATTGGTACATCTCTTAATGCTTGTAAAAGTGGAATTTTAACATACAAATTTTGCAATTCCCCTAAAATATTAAAAGCAGGTGTTTCAGGCGTTCTAGTTAAAACCAAATGCTCGGGGAATGGTGGTTCAGTTATTTCAACATTTTTGTTAGAAGGTGGTTGTGATTTCTTATGTTTCTCAGTTTCCTCTTTATCAGAATCAGAATAAGTTATGTCATCAATAATAGGCTCTACTATTTTCCCAGATCTTAAATGAATATCATTACATTGCATAGTAGGAAATATAGACTGATTCTGAATATCAATGACTTGCACAAATTTATTATTGGGGTTAGGATTTGGTTGCACAGGTAGCTGGGGTCTCATTTGGTTATTTGGCGGAGCATTTGATGGCAGAGGAAGTGGTTGTTGGAATTGAGGCAATTGATTTGGGTATGGGAGTTGTTGGCTTCTCCAATTTGAATTCCAAGGGTTAAAAGAAGATGGCTGCTATGGGGGCCAAGGAGTCCACATTGAAGGATCAAAAAAGGGAGGGTTTGATTGCTACATGGGTGGGAAATTCATTTGATTGAAGGGTGGGTATTGCATTTGATTAAAGGGAGGGTAATTTGTTTAACCGAAAGCAGAATAATTTTCCAACGATTAAATGGCATACTAGAGTTCATACCTTGTCCTTTTGGTTGCCATTGTCTTCTTTGAGTTAGCAGGTAAACTGCTTCAGCTTCTTATTCCGTTGGTTGTAATGCTGCCTTTATTCCTGGTAGAGATGTACATTGTTTTGTTTCATGATATTTCTCACAAAGGGTACAGATTGGTATTTTGTCCATTGCGCATTCCCTTAGTGGATGTTTGTCTCTGCACTTCGGGCAAAAGATATCCAGAGTTGCTTCTGCTTCAGCCTGCTTCTTCTTAACCTAAAAAGTGTCAATTTCTGAAGCAAAAGAACTTAACATCTCAGTTTTAAATTCTTCAAGTAAATTACCTATTTCAGCTCTTGTTGCTCCTCCACTGGCTGATTTCTGCACTCTTGAATAGGTGGGATCTCTATTACTTACTCTGTTCCTTGCAGCTCCCCTTGAACACCTCTTGGAAAGTTAAACAATCTCATCATATGATTCTTTAGATATATCTCCCTTGCCAAGCATATTTAACATATCTAAACAATCATCCCTTAACCCTCTAAGTAATATTGTTTTGCGAATTTCCTTACTTATATTCGGATGATCAGATCTCTGTATATTGTACTGCAGCCTTTCTACATAATCCTCCAGATTCTCTTCCGGCTTTTGTGCCATATTGAATAGTTAATCCTTATTTTCTCTCGTCCGGCAATAGTCTTGATATTTAAGCAGAAATTTTTGTTTCATCTGCTCCCAAGTTGTGATTACCTGACTCCCAAGGCTCATGAACCATCTTAAAGCATTTCCTTTTAAGGTTGCTGGAAACAGTTTCAAATTTTGAGCATTAGTAACATAATCATAACTTCTGCATAATATATCAAATTCAAAAAGAAATTCATCCGGATCTTCAGAGGATAAACCATGAAAGTTAGGTAAAGCTGACAATGGAATGTTTTTCATAGGAGTTTTTCCTGCAGGGAGATCACTGATAGGAAATCCCAAGGTAGAGAGAGAATTTTCATCCCTTCCTTCTCCTTCAGGATCTACACGTCCTCCACCAAAGAAATATTCATTGTTTCCTTCCATTGTCTGTTCTCCTACTGCACTTGCTCGATCGTCAAGATCTTCTACTGGCTCCTCAATGTTTTCCACTGGTCGTCCAACACTCTCTATTATTTCCTCAATGTGCTCTGCTGATTTACTAACACTTTCTTCTGACTCTCCAGCACTGACTGCTGGTTCTTTAATCATTGGCTCCTCTATATTTTCAGGGCCCACAACTTCCTCTATTTTGTAATCTGATTGAGGGGAGTACTGAAGTTTTGGTCTTCGAGAACTTAATCTCTGTGATGATTCAACCTTTGACACAATCTCGTCAATAAAAGTCTTTCTTCCTCCCCTTCCTTTGCCTTTGCCACCTGTGGGGTTATTTTTCTTCTGGTTTCCGCGTCCTCTCATACAATCTGCACATTTAAAAAAAGAAAATATTAATGCTTTTGAAATCTATAATTGCCTTCCCCGGCAACGGTGCCAAAATGTTGGTCGCTTTAATTGTTTTCACAATTCAAGCTCCACATAAATTGTCAACCCGAGGAATTATGTTTATTCCAAAGACAATCACGCACTGGATATGCTCAATTTCAAAAGAAAAAACAATGTTGTAGTAAAAAGCCACACAATTATCAATCATACAAATCTAATCATTCACACTCTGTTTAATCAAAGCTGAAGTCAATTATGTTATAGTAGAAGTAATTCCTAGGTTGCAGTTTAGAATCCAAATAAAGGGAAATCAATCTGAAGGAAAGGAAACCAATAAACCATAACAGGAACAGGACCCTATTCCTTTAAATAGGAACTTCAGCATCTGCTGCCTGACACTAATCACTCTATGGAAAAGATAAGTCAAGAGAGCAAGACCCTATTCCCATGAACAGGAACCTTCAGCACTTGTCTCTTGTTTCTAATCACACTGCAGGAAAAGAAAGGCAATTAGTGGGAGAAGGACCCTATTCCTTTGTACAGGAACCTTTAGCACCTGCTTCCCAACATCATACATTCAAACAATTAACAGAAATAGATCTCTCAACTTCTTAAGAATGAATGTACTAAACACATGCAGCATTAAGGAAACAGAGTACTTAATGAACTACAGAACTGTGTAACTGGTGTTCAGCAAACAGAATTAAAGTGAAGTGAAAACAACATAAAGAAATTAAGCAAAATACAGGGACAGAAGGGCGAATCTTGTGAGGAAGGCGGGCCCTTTCCCTCTCACAAGATTCCCCAGGGAAAGAATTAAATTGGAGCGCTCAAAAGGAAATTTTATTCATCTGTCAAAAGAAATGATACACTACAAATGGAGTCTAGCTCCAGTCTCTCAAATACAATGTTCTCCTGTAGCTTTCAAACTCAAACTCCCTCCTAATGATGATGTCTCCTCTTTTTAAAGAGGAGACATCTCTTACAATTACATGAGAGCGAATCTGTGTTTATCCCAATTCTGTTCTTCTTTCTTAAAACAAGACTATTCTGTTCTTCCATAAAAAGATATTGTTACAACAGATACAACAAGAATGATATCTTCAGAATAATCTGTGTAACCACGTCTTCATGCTGTTGCCATTGTTCCACAAAATACTCTTCCAGAATCGAAAATTACGAGTGACAGAATTTGCGTGCCGGCTGGCTGTTTCAGCAACGGAGTCGACTGTTTCAGCAACGAAGTTTGACTGTTTCAGCAACGGCCGTTTGTTCCAGCACAACATATAACTTATCTGCGATCTTTAGACTTATGTTAGCAACAATCTACTTCGATTAATGATAAAATATAAGAGTAATATGGAATTAAATGTAAACAGATTAAACATATAATAAATAAGAGGATTTTATATACCTTGGGATAAAGTAAATGAAAATGATGATGGAATCCTTTTTAAGCATGGTTATAAAGGTAAGGTGGTGTCAAAATATATAGTAAAAATGATACATAGTGAGGTCTTAAGAGTGACACCCTATGATTGGCACTTAAAACAGAATGTACAAACGCGTTCAACAAATAGCACCTTGACACATGTCATCCCATGATTGGCCTGGTGAAAAGGAATATTCTTCAAAATATTCCTTTTTGCTGACTGTACATCCACCTTGCTAACTAGGCATCCCAGTCAACCCTGGTAAAACTATTTCAAAATTTACCCGATTGGAAATTCGATCAGAACCCAATATCTCCCTCATACAACATCATTTTTTTGAACCGTTCACAGTGCCAGAATCAGGAAGATGAGATCAATGCAAAAATACTAGTCTCAACCCAATCCTGTAACTTTGAATTTTGAGAAAAATTTTATGAACTCCTTATCAATTAACATCTTAGTACGTGTCACCCACACATATGCATTGGGCCGATACAAGGTCCATCCACTGACGTCATTAAGGTGTAAAGCATCACCCTGCCGTTAAGGTGTTAAAACACATTGGGCCGTTAAGTTATAAAACTACACCAGCGTGTTAAAGGCAAACCATATCGGTGCATGAAACACCTATCTGCGTGGGTTGTAGTCATTGTTAAAGCACACCAGGTGTTCTAATGGGTATTGGTATTTGGTGTAGTGCTCATAGGTCACAGAAATGCACTGGTGCACAGTATCATAAAAACGTATCGGTGTGCAATATCATACACACGCACTGCTGTTCATTTTATATTTCTAGAAACATCAACCTGTGACAATGACAATTATTGTGATTTTTTAAAATTCATTATTCATCAAAATTTCTCACATATATTATGACAATATTCATATAAATTAAATTTTTATTCGTGCATTTGAATGTGATGTTTGGGTGAATTTGTTATATCATCTCATCATATTTTGCATCTCTTCATTATAATATTTAATCTTCCATATATTTAATCAATGCATGGAAAATTTTAGGGGCTAATATTTGCAGGTGGGCTAATTTTCAATGGTTTTTCCAAAAAAAATACTTGCCCATTTCCGTTTTTTTATAAAATTGATTCGCCCAAATTTTATAATATAAAATTATTTCATTTTAAAAATCGCCAAAATTATATAGACAGTATATATAACATCATTATAAATTTGAATAACTTTACAAATACATCAATAAACATTTTATAATTTGCATATTAGGGACTAGTGAGATTCACCAAATTTTTAAACTTCAAGATAATTTTCCGTCCTTCAAATTTTCCTTGAATCAATGGTATAACATTTCACAGTAACAATGGAGAACACAATAGAATAAATTAAAAGGTATTTTATTATATACATATGAATAAGTCACTCTTTGTCATACAAAAAGGGAAAGTTATTGGTATCCCTTTTTCTTTTAGTTGGGACACTATGTCCATTACATTAAACAAAATGTCTAATTTCATAGACAAATATTTCAAAAAATACAACACCTTGCTTTGATATCCAAACTTATTGATCATCATTCTTCGGTGGAACTGTTGTCGCTGCTCAAGCTACATCCATGACTTGGGTTATTTGGAGGAATGTTTTGTTCATTATGTTGATTGTTTTGTTCTTCTTCAAGTTTCATCTACAAACATAAAAATAAAGTGTAATGAGTGTATATACATTGGTGAGAATAATGAAAACTGCAATAATAAATAATATACATCAATGTAAATCGAAAAGAAATGTATCATAGAAATAATTGACTCGTGAACTATACACATTCTTTCAAAATAAAATTTCATGCCATATTTCAATATTTCATTTTTTGGCGTAGTTCCATACTTTGTTTCTTGCAAGCTTTATAGCCCATAGTAACTCGTAGATCTAATATAAA
The DNA here is from genome assembly GCA_034641835.2 of Pinus albicaulis. Lineage (NCBI taxonomy): Eukaryota > Viridiplantae > Streptophyta > Pinopsida > Pinales > Pinaceae > Pinus > Pinus albicaulis. Next base: position 68,623 of record JAXQQM020086347.1, read on the forward strand.
ATATTTTTTTGTTCTATTAATTATAGATGGAGCTAAGTAAAACATGATATATACTTACAAATTCCACAATTAATTTCTGATATGCCTACATATACCGACAACCCATATTTAACCCAATGTCAATCAATTCTTCTATTGGTTATTATTTGTATGTTAGCACCTATTTGGAGACATTCAATGATGATTTTTGTAAAACAACTTAAAATATACAAAAATTAAATCTATTTAAGTTGTTATAAGCAAGTAACAATTATTCACAAACATAGATATTGACCCTTTACTTCCTTTTTGTCCCATTTTATGTGCTGAATGGGTTCCATTTTCTTTTCTTTAATGCAAGAAAATACTTGAAAATTAATATTTAAGGCTAAATTATTTATTTATTGTACCTAATCGAAAATTTCAATGATTACATATTACGTTTTAAGCACGTTGTTTTTGAGATGACTCCTTATATGATGCAATTATGTCCATTTCTTTGACCATCTCCTTGTAGACCTTTTTGGACATTCCTACTGGCATATTTTTGATATCAGCTCATTCATCCTTTGATATTTTCATAATCTTCCTGAAAAAGTAATATGAAAATAAACTATTTAATTTTTATATTGATATATGAAAACTAAACATAACGAAAGTGATTGTTTTAAATGATTGCTTTCAAGTAATATATACATATAATTCTAGAAAAACATTTAAAGGAATATTATTTTTTCAATTCTTATTTTTTGTTGTTGTACGTTTTTCATATTAAAAGTCTAATATGTCTGATTGACCTATTCTCTAGAAACACTTCCTATAGTTTAAGTAAAATTTGGTTCTTGGAATCATTGGATTGACTTTTGCATTGTAAGTGGAAACAATGTCTATACATTCATTCCACTATATCCCTCAAATTTTTGTAAAAATTTTCCCTCGTTAACCTCCAATGCCACTCCGGATGAGCTAAGGAACAATTCATTTTCATTTGCATGTTCTGTTTTCTTTTCTTTTCTTAGAACAAAGTTCCTTTTCTTCTTTGTTGGTCCATATAGAACATTAAACATTTTTGAATTAATATATTATTTGAAACATGTTATCTAATATTTTTAAGTATATTTTTAATGAAAATTCAGGAAAGAAACTCATATTGGATCGATTGTATTTTTTCATTCACCTGATTTATCCTTCTACAATTTTTCCATCAAGGTTTTACGCTCTTTTGGTATTAGATCCAAAACAATCTTATTGAGCTTCCCCATTTTGTGGCTCTGCATGATACAAACTAAACAATAAATATTAGTTAAACTTACATATAGTTCAAAAACAATAATTTTTGTAAACAATCTATAAATAACATTCCCTTTTTGCTTTTCTGGATGTGATATCAATATTTTTGTTACTTGAAATCTTGTCAGCCATTTATTTATCAATATAAATCCTGTAACATTCAGTAATATATTTTATAAATAAATCACATAGTTTTTAGGCAAACAAAAAAAATCAAGGAAATGGTGTGTCTATATAAACTAGACGCCTAGTGTGACTTTTGCAACTTATGCTCCGAAAACGGTGCGGTAGGTTCTTATAAATGCACCGCAAATGCAGTAGAAACACAGTATGGTGCTCTTTGTGAATAGGATACCTAGTGCGTTATATTAATACCATAGTGCCGATTAACATAAACATAGATTAACAATAATAAAAATGATCAAACATTTTTTTTTTTGTCAATACGTGCTCGGTGCGCTATACTACAACCATGCACATTAGTGAGCTATTTTAAATCGTGGGCACCAATTAACGAAAGCTATCTTTTTTAAAATCATGCAAGGGTTGATAGGGATTGGGATCTGACTCTACAAATGGTCCCACGGGTTAGATGTAATATGCATATATATATATAGTAATACAAACCATATAAATCTAAAATGAAAATCCCTAATTGTGAAGTGACATGAACAAGAAGAAGCAAGGGTTTAACGTAAGAATGGATTTTTTTTTTAAATTTTAATTAAATGTAAATAGGAATAGAGATTGTAAATGATTTTATTAGTAAAATGCACAGTAAAATTTTAAATGTATACTATGCATGTATTAAATCTAACAGAAACTGTAAAAAAATTAATTATTATATTAAAATTTAAGAATTTTACTATACCATAGGGTTTTTGTGTGAATCCTCAGATGTTTCAAATTTTGATTCTTTGAATAGTGATTTTGTTCGAAATTATTTTTCTGCTCCACAGTGCTCTCATGCTCCCTTTCTCCAGGTTTGTCTCTCGTGCAAATCCCCCCCTGAAAATTTTTGCGAAAATAATGAAATAATGAATAGATTTTACTATTTAAAGAACTTTTTTATGAAATTGGATTTCCAAAAATTATTTACCGCTCATTTTTTAGTGGCCACATTTTTTCACTTCAAAAAAATAAAGTTACTATTTTTATTTTTCTTTATATTCGTTGTGTTTGTTAACTAACAACACCAGTGCATCCAGTAATAAAATCACACCGGTATGGTTAACGATACATTAGCACCAATAAAAATAACTCTTTTTCTAAGGAATTGAAATTACTTTGAGGTATGTACACCAAAATTTATTTTTTATTTTGGTCAAATCTAGTGAGAAAATCCCATAAATATATCAAATGGACAATTCTTCAAAATCCATCGTGGAGTTCTCCCTATCCATGTCTAGACTTAATTATTTCATATTTTATTTATATTTTCATTATTCAATTGATTATTTTTTATCCATGTCAATCAATAGAATAAAATTAATGTATACACATATGTAGGTTCATGCAAATTCATAAATGAGCTCAAATGCACAAAATATTTGAATACGTCCAAAACTTCAAAAGCTCTTATCAGGAGTAGCATACTATAAGGCGTGGTTTCTAGATGAAAATGGACAACCACTTCACCCTTCAAATTGTAACATGCCATATTCTAACCATAATCCTGGGACAATAATGGTAATAATTCAAACCAATTAATAATGCATTTGCGTGCTTACTAATTTATATCATCGATTTTTTACTAATCATGTTCACATATATTTTTTGATATTATTAGGATTATAGTGATGATGAGTGACCTACCTACCATCTTCCGTTGCACCCCATGACAATTTCAAATCAAGAGAAGGTTGAATTCAAAGAAATAAATGGAGAGGAGTGATACCAAGAATGGTTGAATCAACCACCTATTCAATTCCCACTATGTCTAGATTCACCAATTAGGAATGACTACAACAATAGTAGTTCTTCACAACCTAGAAATGGATTCAATCAAATAGAGGTTGGTATGGATGATTACTTAAGGGATATGACTACCATGGAGACAATGTTGTTAGATACATTACAGAATGATGATCAACTATGGGATGATGCTGATATCGCTAATACCTTTTTCAAAAGCCTTAAATTTACTTCCAACACCCCTATCTTTGGACCAGGAAGTTAGTCAATGTATACCCAGTTGGGGACAACCTTGTTACTGTACAAATTGAAAGAAAATTTTGGCTTCTAGAACGCATGTGTTCTTGGAAATTTTGACATAATTAACCATAAAATCCCTTATATTTTGAGAACTATTGTCACAAAAGAAACATTACAAATGTTCAATTTTATGAACATAATTATTGGAATTGTACATTTAATATTTTCGATGACCAAGTATAGGTTATTCAAAGATAAGTTTGTTCCAATTCATAATATCTTGCCTGGCAGTTGCGAAGAGGCAAAGAAATTGTTGAAAATGTTTCGTGTTGAGTCCATACCATACCATGCATGTCCAAATGATTGTATTCTATAAAGAGGAGAATATGTAAACAATGAGATATGTCTGAAATGTGGGCATGATAGGTATGATAAATAAAAAAAGAAGGGTAAAGCACGTGGTCCTCATTTTAAGATATTGAGGCACATTGTTGAGATTTAACAAGATGATGAGCTTAGTGAAAACTAAGCACCTTAATTAAGTGGGGCCTGTGGGATATTTTTAGGTGTATGTCTATTTTTAGACATGGTGAGTATATTATATAAGTTGCAGGATGCTATTTTTAGATGGTTGATCAAATTGGAATAATAGATGAAATTCTGTTTTTAGAAGAATGGGCGAAGTCTATCTATAGATCTCTAATCTAAAAATAGATGCATGTAAATTATTATTAGTCCTTAATAATAATCCAACAATAAATATCAACTAATTATCTTTGAGAACTTTATTTCAGTGAACAGATTTGGAAAATCAGTGGGTTGAAGGAATTACGCAATTCCTTGGGTGGTTGGTGACTCATGCATGGAGGACTCACTTAGAACTGAAGTGGAAGAGTTGGAAGAGTAGTCACAGGAGTTGTTATTTATTTTAACTCAGTTAAGTGAGTTAAACTCAGTTATTCTAGTTGTATCTAGCTCTAACTGAAGATACACTACTGAAAGTTTAGTGAATTAATTATTTAATTAACTCACAACTAGATACTCACTTGAAACTGAACAAATAAAGCAGTTAACTACTTGCATGTCAGTTTCAGTGGAGACCCATTTGAGAGATAGGTGAAAGGGTGATATGGACTATCTGTTGTGACTATAGTGATGCATTCAATGCATCTGACACACATTGGAGATGCCAATGAGGATTTCCCAGTTAAGTTAAGGAAAATTAGAATTCATTCAGGGGTCTTCTTTAGCAGGGATTGCACAGTGGAGGAAGGCTGACAGGAGGCAAGAAATTGTTGCATAGATATGCAAATTTGTACACGAAAGTGTGTAATGATTGTTGATTGTACTGAGAGCTTGATGTAATAAGCTTTATATGATATTATTAAATGACCCATTCATATGAATAATATATTATAGTTGGGTTTTTTAGCTTTCATATTTCTCGTTAAACAACTATGTTATGTGTGATTGATTTTTTCTTCATATGTGTTTTGCAATTAGCGATTTAATTTCCGAAAAGAATTAAGTGGAAGGGTTCTGTATTTAACATAAGTTAATTTGTTATATTAGGGGAGTATAGTAATATACATGAATCTTGTATATTTACTACATGGTATCAGAGCAGTGTTAATCACTGAAGATTGCAATCTTGAAGCGGTGCTGAGTTTTGTGCTGGTGGAAAATTCGAATTTGCTGCAGAAATTTCTTGGTGCGACAGTTGAGTATTCATTGAAATGGCTTTCAATGGGTTGCAGTTGGAGAATGCCTTTGAGGGTATCTCAAACTAAATAGCTTAGAAGGATAGGATGGAGGTGGTGCTTGAAGATAATGGTCCGAAGGAGTTCATCGATAGCGATGTTCATAAGCCTACTTCTAGTGATCATGCATTACATGACGCATGGAAAAAGAAGGTAGCGAAGACAATAAGGATTATGTTGAAAGGTGTGAAGGACCATATTTTGTCAATAATTCATGGGAAATCCACTCCATTTTCAATTTTTAAGGCTTTGACAGATGTTTTCCAAAACAACAACGACCATAGGAAGTTGGCGCTGAAAGATAAGCTTAGAAAAATCAAAATGGAGAAGGGCAACAGTATTCCAAAATATCTCACGAATTTTTTCCAATGTAGGGATGAGCTGGGGAGTGTGGGAATCATAGTTTTGGATGATGAATTGGTGAGCTTTCCTCTCCTTGGGTTACCGAATAGTTGGCATAGTTATCAGGACACTGTCAATGGACAAGAGAAACTGCTGAATTGGGAGCAACTTTGGTCAGCTCTAGTGCAGGAGGATATAAGGCGAAGTACCAGGGATGGCTCTTCATCAAAGAAATATGATGAAGAAAATTATGCTTTGGTTGCCAAAGCAAGGACAGTGAAGGGGAAGAAATCCCATCCAAAATATGAGGCTAAAGGAAAGAAGCTGGATTTGTCCAAGGTGAAGTGTTTTCAATGTCAGGAACACGGGCATCTCACCACTAACAACCCAAAAAAGAAGAAGAACAAGAAGGCTGTTGGAGTTGTAGTTGGTGAGGCCTTAGCCTCGCAATTTGAACTTTATTTCTCCTTGATCACATTCTTGGTTTCAAGTGCAATGTGATCGGTTTGGTATCTTGAGAGTGGTGCTTCCTTCCACATGATGGGAGACAAGGAGTTGTTTAGTGACTTGGAGGAGAAATATCTCCAAATGCATATAGAGATGGGCAACGATGGTAGATACAGTGCGACCAGCACTAGAACCATTACCTTTGATAGGGATTCAGGTAAACTATTTATGTTGAAATATGTTATGCATGTTCCAAGTCTGAAGAAGAACTTGGTCTCGGTCGTGATGTTGGAGGATAGAGGTTATGATGTTGTTTTCAGCGAGGGAAAATATTTCCTGCGACATAAAAAAATGTCTCAAACAAAGAGGATAGGGATTCAAGTAAATACTATCTACAATCTGGAGGTATATGATTGCATTGCAATGATGGGCAAAGTAGAATAAGTGGTGAGCTAGGATGAGGGAAAATTATGGCACATGACATTGGGCCATCTTCACCATGGCACCTTGAAGATTTTGCAATAGATTTCTACTGGACTTCCCAAGGGTACTCTTGCGTATTCAAATCAATAAAAGGGATGTACTATGGGTAATTTTTTGAAGACCACCTTTCATGAGAAGGAGAATCGTGCTTCGGTGATCCTGGAGAGAATTCACGCAGACGTGTGTGGACCTTTCTTGGTTGATTCAACAGAAAAACACAGGTATTATGTTATGTTTTTTGATGAATATTCTCGTAGATGTCAGATATTCTTCATGCAAAATAAGAGAAAAAAATTCTAAAAGTTTTGTGAGTCTAAAGAATTGGTGGAGAAGTAGTCAGGGAAGCAATTGAAGGCTCTATGGAGCGATAATGGTGGTGAATATATCTCGAACGAATTCAAAGAATTATGTATCAAATAAGGAATTCGAAGAGAACTCATAGCACCTCATAACCCACAGAAGAATGGGGTCACGAAGAGGAAGAACAAAATGATCATGGGTGTTGCATGAGCTATGTTGCATGACCAGGGCCTACCAATGCACTTGTGGGCAGAAGCATGCAACACTGCAATTTATGTTAAAAATCGTTGTCCTAATAAAGTACTTGGCATGAGTACACCTGAAGAAGCTTTTACTAGTAAGAAGCCTGATATTTCTCATTTGAATATTTTTGTCTCATCTGTTTACATTCATGTGACAAAGCATGGCAGGGAGAGGCTGGAGCCGATTGTAGAAGTTGGGATGTTTGTGTGGTACATAGAAAAACCCCATAATTATCGTGTGTATTTTCCGAACAGTCAGATGAATGTGGTGTGAATAGATATCAAATTCAATGAGGAGAAATCCATGAAGTTGTCGATTGAGAGGGAGCTACACTTGCATGCCAAGGAGGAACTTCATGTTCCCACAGATAAGCCTCTAGATGTGGATCAGCCACAGGAGGAGGATCATGGAGTGGAGGATTCCATTCACGCAGAGCCAAACATCAGAATAGGCAGAAGGCATATGGCAGAAGCTGAGAGACTGAAGTTTGATATGGCATAGAATGTAGGAGTCCCTACATCACAGTGCAGACAGAGACAAACACATGAATGATTCACTAGATACATGGCTCTCATGAGCAAGTGTATTGTGAGAGAGCCATATTCCTTTGAGGAAGCAGCGTACAAGCCCACATGGGTAGATGTCATGGTGGAGAAGTATGACTCCATTATCAGAAACAATGCTTGGGATATTGTTCAAAGGCCAGTTGGTAAATCAGTGGTAGGTTCAAGATGGATCTACAAGGTAAAGCCAGCTGCTGATGGGAGCATCTAGAATTATAAGGAAAGATTTGTCACCTAGGGATTCTCACAGATCAAGGGCATTGATTATGAAGAAACCTTTTCACCTGTCGCACGGTATTCTTCCATAAGGACCATCCTTCCCCTCTCAGCACAGATGGGTTGCCACATTCATTAGATGATTGTGATGCTTGTGTTCCTTAATGGGATCATTAAGGAAGAAGTGTACATTGAGAAGCCTGAAGGATTTGAGATCTTTAGCAGTGAGTCACATGTGTGCATACTCAAAAGAGTGTTGTATGGGTTGAAGCAAGCACCCCGTGCTCGGTACACACAGATCGACAACTTTTTCACTAGACTTGGCTTCACCAAGAGTGAGGCAGATGAAAAACTATACAAAATTGTGGTGGAGGGTAAGATTTTAATCATTGTTCTTTATGTTGATGATTTAATACTAATGGGTGATGAGCAGTTGATACACTCATGCAAGGAATATATTGCAAAGGAGTTTGAGATGAAGGACTTGGGCCTCCTTCATTATTTCCTTGGATTGGAAATATGGCAGCGAGAAGGTGAATTATTTGTGTCTCAAGGCAAGTATGCTCTGGAGATACTTGGTAAGTTTCACATGCAGGACTACAAGCCCATGGATACTCCTCTTCCAATAAATTGGATGAAAGAGGATGCTACATCGAGAGAGGTAGTGGATGCTACTGTCTATCGATAGTTGGTGGGTTCTCTCATGTATTTAGTTAATACAAGACTGGACATATGCTATGTGGTGAACCAACTTAGTCAAGTAATGGTTAAGCCTACCAAGCTCTTTCGGAAGGCAGGCAACCATGTCCTGAGATATCTTAGGGGCACATCTGAGTATGGCTTATGGTACAGACAAACAGGTGAAGTGAAGTGGCATGGCTTCATAGATGCAGATTGGGCAAGCAGCCCAATGGATAGAAAGAGAACATCAGGAGGGGTTTTTAGTATCGAATCTACAATAGTTTCTTGGTACACCAGCAAAAAAAGATTCGTGGCACTTAATTCAGCAGAAGCAGAATACATGGCAGCAAGTCAAGCTGCATGTGAGGCTATCTAGATGAGGAAGATCCTAGTCAGTTTGATCAATTCTCATTTAGATCCTATAGTGATACATTGTGATAATCAGAGTTGCATTAAACTATTGATTAATCATGTGTTTCATGATAGATATAGTCATATAGATATCTGGTATCATCATATCAAATATTGTGTCCAATGAAAAATCATGTTGCTTCAGTACATTCCTACGGAAGATCAGGATGTAGATATTTTGATGAAGCCACTCACAAGGATAAAATTATAATACCATAGAGATAGGATTAGGATGAAGGATAATCCTTATCTTGTTGAGAGGGAGTGTTGAGATTCAACAAGATGATGAGCTTAGTGAAAATTAAGCACCTTCACTAAGTGGGGCCTGCAGGATATTTTTAGGTGTATGTTTATTTTTAGACATGGTGAGCACATTATATAAGTTGCAGGATGCTTTTTGTAGATGGTTGATCAAGTTGGAAAAATATATGAAATTCTATTTTTAGAATATTGGGTGAAATCTATTTATAGATCGCTAATATAAAAATAGATGAATGTCGATTATTATTAGCCCTTAATAATAATACAACAATAAATATCAACTTATTCTCTTGGAGCACTTTATTTCAGTGAACAGATTTGGAAAATCGGTAGGCTGAAGGAATTACACAATTCCTAGGGTGGTTGGTGATTGATGCATGGAGGACTCAATTAGAACTGAAGTGGCAGAGTTGGAAGAGTAGTTATGGGAGTTGTTATTTAGTTTAACTCAGTTAAGTGAGTTAAACTGAATTGTGATAGTTGTATCTAGTTCTAAATAAAGATACACTAGTGAGAGTTTAGTGAATTAATTATTTAATTAATTCAAAACTAGAGACTCACTTGCAACTGGAAAAATACAAGAGTTAACTACTTGCATGTCAGTTCAAGTGGAGACCCAGTGGAGAGATAGGTGAAAGGGTGAGATGGACTATCTATTGTGACTATAGTGATGCATTCAATGCATCTGACACACATTGAATATGCCAATGAGGATTTCGCATTCAAGGCAAGGCCAATTCGAATTCATTTAGGAGTCTTCTTCAGCAAGGATTTCACAATGGAGGCAGGTTGTCAAGAGGCAAGAAATTGGTGCATATATATGCAAATTTCTACGTGACAATGTGTAATTATTGTTGATTGTACTGAGAGATTGATGTACTAAGATTTGTATGAGATTATTACATGGTCCATTGATATACATAATATATGATAGTTGGAATTTTTAGCTTTAAGCTTTCTTGTTAAACAACTGTGTTATGTGCGATTGATTTTTCTTCATATGTGTTTTGCAATTGGTGATTTAATTTCTACAAAGAATTAAGTTCAAGGATTATGTATTTAACATAAGTTAATTTTTTAGACCAGGGGAGTCCGGTAATATACATGCATCTTGTATAATTTCTACACACATTCCTACAATCCCAAGGATTCAAAGGCACTTTCGTTGCAAATAAATAGCTATGTTGCACAGATGGCATGCCTCACACAGAAGTGAGTTGGGATTTATGCCAATCCAAACAGATTCAATAGCCATTAATCATATAGAGGATACATGGCCTACAAAATTCAAGGATGAAGTATGATTTCTACGACTTAACATAGCCATGGATGGCGTCAACCCATATTCCCTCCAGAAAACCAACTATTCTATTTGGCTTGTAGAAGTGATCAATAATAATATCCCCCCATGGTTCTCTATGAAGAATGAACATCTTATATTGGATCTCATAGTCCCTGGTAGAAGATAAGTGAAGAATATGGATGTCTACTTACAACCACTGGTAGACGAATTGAAGGAATTATGGGATGGGATAAATGTATACAATTTATCAAGACCCATCGAAACAGAGAGGAGTTTTACATTGTATGGCATATATGCTTACACGACACATGATTATCCAAGCTTAGGAGTTTGCTCTGGTAAATTACATTTTTATTTATTTGTTTATATACGTAATAATATTGTTTCACACAGTAATTATTCAATTCATTGTAATTGTTCTGATCTTCATGATATTCTTTAATGTGCCATGCATATTGTATACAATAATTTCATGGTTGTTGTAACAGAAGGGTATTATGGATGTAAATTTTGTGGACCTTCTATGAAATATAGATGGTCCAATGACCTATGAAAGCTAGTGTATTACTACTCCAGGGTATTCCTCCATGAAGAACAGCCTTACAAAAGAGCAACACTTTCTTTCAATGGTAAAAGAGAGAGAACCCAAAGGCCTGCAATAATGAAACGAGTTGAATGGTTTAGAGGATATGAGAGAGAGAAGGAGAAGGATTTCATATAAATGTTCGATTCAAATGGGGAGCATATGTTAGATTATCGAGAATTCTTTGACACCTATGTTGAGAAATTGGCCATTGGGATGAAAAGGAAATCTATCTTTTATAACCTCCCATATTGGGAATCTGAATGTTACCCACTTATTAGATCCCATGCATATATTTAAAAATGTTTCATATTCTTTACAAAGGTGCATATCATCTAAACAAAGTGACAAATTGGATGTCGGGAAAGATCTTATTGCTTCAAAAACTAAAAAGAAAGATTGGCCAAGATAATTAGAATGTATAGGATCAGAGGATGGTCCCTCTAATTGGTATTTCAAAGAAGGTGATGTCCCATGGATTTTAAAAAAATATGAACCATTTTTGGCAAAGTAATTTATAATGGGTGTGAGGGTTCCATATTCATATGGGTATCCACTACGGAGCTACTTCAGTGTGGAAGACCATTTGTCGGGGTTGAAATCACATGACCCTTTAAATCTTCTAAGAGTATGTATAATGTCAAAAGCATGATTTTATTATTTGTTATATTAATAAATTTAATCCCATGGAATAATAAAACATAACTAATTTTCTATATCATTGCATGTGTTTATAACTTTGCAGTGTAATTATCCTTTGTTTGTGTGTGGGTGTGTGAAACATGACTTCCCCCAAGACCTAGGATGTTTCATATCTAAATTATCTGCATTTTTACATTGGATCACGTCAAAGGATATTCATGTGGCTAGTATTCTACGATGGCGCCAAGAGATAATTGAGATTTTTTTTATGTTTGAGAAGGAACTGACGACAAGTTTCATGGACTTCTAGGTTCATCTTCTAAAACACCTAGTAGGTGAGGCTGAATTAGTTGGGGTGGTTTCTTTTCATTGAATGTTCTTCTTAGAGAGGTACATGAGTAAATTGACAAAGTCAGAGAGAATATGGTGCAAAATTTCATTACCGACATGCTTAAGACTATGGGCTAAATGTAGGGATTGGCTGAAACAACTCGGTAATAATATATTTATGTACATTTTAAACTTAATAATCTACCATTGACATGTAGCATCTATATTTTATATTTTAACAGTTGGGTTATTAGACACATGACACCATTATTTTTTAACTTTTTTATAGGTGCATTTGTTCCCATCTATGTGGGCATATGGACACAATTTTTGCAAAGAAAATTCCAATGATGGACACATGACACAAGACTATGGAGTGGAAGTTGAGTTCGATAAATCTAGTCAAGCTAGCCACTGTGATCAAAACCTAGTACGAGGGACATTAGGTTACATTGAAAAGATACAAGATATCATTGAAGTGGACTTCTCCACTTTTCAATGTGTTATTTTTAGGTGCAAGTGGTGGGAAACCTTTGATCGGAATAATGTAAAGGAAGACTGCGATAGTAGGTTGATATGTTTCAACTCTAGAAAGATGTGGGATGAAGATAAGGAGCCTTATGTTCTCCACAAACACTGCAACCAAGTATTTTTTTATCTAGATGTGCTGGTGTTATACCATCATTTCTCACCCTTAGGTGATTCATGATTGTATTTATGGCTTTGGGCACCCATTCCCACAGACTTGAACAAAATTCATTAAAAAACAATGTTAAAACTGCCATACGCGGGTATGCCCAGACTTTTTCGCGTGTATATGCGAGTCCACATGTACTTTTTCGTGTATGCCATTAAAAAAATTAAAAAAATATATAAATTCCCTATTTTTGGGCTGGGTTGATGGTTACTCCAGTAGTTCAACCACCACAGCACGTGGCCAACTGTTTCCGACTGATTGAAACTACTTTGAGGGAGTATAAAAGCCCCTCATGTGCATGGCCTAAGGGAGAGAGAAATTTTATAGAACTTATACTCTGTTGGAATCCCAATTCAAGTCTGAATTCCCGTGCTTCTTGCACTGTCCCAGATTTATATGGGAAACCCTTGTTTCCTGGAGATGTTCATCCATTTATATGCCATCTCGAGTGCACAAGTCTTGAAAGTATCTTAGCGAGGCACGGGTGGGACGAATCCGGACGACAGTCTGTTCGAAGATCATGGAAGGATTTAGGTGATCTCTCCACTTTTACTATTGTACATGTTGTTCATAATAATGAAGAACCATCTTGTTCCTGAATTTATGTGTTAATGTTTACTTATATGTGTGAAAAGATTATCATTTGAGCATTTATTATGGTTTATATAATGTTTCACATGGATTGCACTAATGTTTAGGAAAAGTATATGCTGTACAACTAGGTTTCTGTGCATGTTCTTTCTTGTTTTCCAGGTTGAAGGAGGAAAAAGGGTTGCTGGGGGTTTGGACCCCGTGAGATCTACATCGAACCTAGGACTATGGGTGAGTTCTACTATCGTTGTTATCTAGTTTTTAGCATTCAAGTGTGGTTGTGTGTGAGTCTTTCTGAATAGCATGCCCTGATCTGTGGAGGTTTTGACCCAAGAAACCTCTAGGGTGATTTTCCCCTAAACAGAACTAGCGACTCCGCTGGGGACCACATTTTTGTGATTCCCTTGTTGGGTGGTTTCAGCTGTTTGATAGGTTTCCAACAGTTTTAACTTTTATTTCCAGTCCAGTTAACTCTTTCTCAGTCAGACTGAAGTCCTGGTTCCTTATCCAGGCTTGATATTTTTTATTTTTCATTATTTACCTTTTCATACGCGGGTTTTTCTATCGCCAGATGCATATAAACGCAGTTTTTGTTAAAGGGAGTCGTGTATACGTGGGTTTCCTTTAACACAGTCGCGTATGCACGCTTGTTTCAAAACTGTCAAGTCGCATATTTCTGGGTCAATTTTGAAATTTTAGGTTTCTTGGCTTTTTAGTCTTGTCTGCGTGTGGAGACCTGTTCTTGCAGTGTCTTTATATCCTCTGGATTGTGTTGAAAGTGGTATTGGGTCTTTTATCTCTCTTGTTTTGTTGAAAACTAGCTTATTTGGCAAACTTTGTTTCTTGTGCTTGCATTTCTGGTTCGAGTACCAAGATCTCTTCTTGGGGATTCTTGGTTGTTCTTCTTCATCAGAAAAGAGAGCTTCTGCTCATTTACTCTTTCCTACCTTTGTGTCTTTCTTTGGACTACGATTTTTGCCCATTTTTGTGATTGGTTTTCTTGAGTTCAGTTGACTAGGTCTTGTTGCAACTTTTGAAGAGTCTTTCTTGGTTCTTTGAAGTTTTTGTTTGCTGCAAGGTTTTACTATTCTTCTAGGCTGAGTTACGGAGTTTCTTATCTTGTTTTGCTCATATAAATCTTGCTACTAAGTAGCCCTATAATATTTGGAGCATTTTTGAAGTTTTTGCTTGAAATTCAGAATTGTTTGGCTTGGGATTTGATAGTTTTGTTGGTCTTTTCGAGCTCTCCTCTTTATAAAATTCAAAAGCTCAAAAAACATTTTGTTTTGGAATTTGCTATTGTTTTGCATTTTTGTTTTCGTTTCGTTATATATTTTGAAGCTTTGTTGAGGTTTCTTGCTTTTGGTTTTTGACTTGATTTCGGAAAGAAATTTTCATTGGTTTCTTCCTCTTGTTTCATGCGTTTTTGGTGTCTTTATACTAAGAGTTTCTGATTTTAGGAACTAGCTTTCTGGACAACCAAAAAGAGATAAAACTGAAGGATCTTTGGGAAATTTCTCTCTGCTTTAGTAGATTTTTCATCCTAGAATTTGCATGCTCTTAGTGATTTGCATCAGGTGCACTTAAGCATTTAGTCATTTTCATAGTTTTTGTGAGTGTGAAGTTTGTTATCTGGAAAGAAAAATAAAATTTTTAGTCTCGTAGAACCTCTGTAGAAGTTGCTTTTCATCGAAAGACAATTACTGCATTTTCATGTAGTTTGGTTTTTATTAATTTCTTATCTGCGTCAAAACACCACAAGTTTCATTTCCGTATCCCTTTGACTTAACATAACAGCCGATTAAAATAAGCGCTATAATTTAAAAGCAACTAGCAAGTTTTTATTAAGTGTCATACACCAACCAGCTAGGTTGTAGGGCCTTGGATAAGGTGAGTGGAGAGTTAACTCTCCAAGGCCGCTCAAACAAAACATAGAAGTTGATTAATTGAGCGAAATCCAACTTCGTTAGGTGGACCGGGAAAGCTCTCCTACAGAGAGTCAAGCGCGAGGGGAAGTGAAGGCTGAGAAGAGAGATACCCCTTCTCTGATTTGCTGGATCTAACCTCAAGACCGTTCCGCCCGGCTTCTGACACGAATTGGTGCCCATAATTGCCACTCCTAGGTTCTACATAGGTGACTGCGGGGGGGAATACTCGTGGTACTTGAGGCAGACGCCGTATCACTTTTAGCAGTACTTCTGGGGGGTGCCCTTGCGAAGCTTGGGTACTTGTGCCAGCAAAGGCTATTGTTAGGAGGTCAGCGTAACTATTTCTGTTACCTTCGCTAGTAGGCCTAGGCCGTAATTATCCCAGACTACTTTCGGGAGGTTCTATATTTCGCTTTCTTGTATTTTGGTGTCCGGTCCTAATCACCCGGAGCGGAAATACTTGAAGGTTTTTTGCTTGATTGTATCTCAGGGATTTATTTTTGTAGTGAGTGCTCTTTGCTCCTAGCTTTCCTAGCTTTATAATTTTTGAGTCTAATTAAAATTTGTTAAAGTGGCTGATCAAGCACCTCGTCGATCGAGGAGAATCCAGGGGTTATCTCCCGAGAGTCCAGAGTTGTCTTCAAGAAGGCGTAGGAGTAGTTTAGCAGGTGAGTATCACCCTGTGGTGTCTAACGCAGTGGAGAGAGATCCTCCACAACGGTCTAAAGGTTTTGGAATTAGTTTTGGTGTTGGTTCCGAGAGGAGCGTTCTGCTCACCTCGCGAGTTTTATTTCCGTAGGAAGAAGAAATTCAAATAGAGGAAGTACCTGAACCCTCTGTGTCACTTCCATCTCCTCTTCCTCCTGATTATCCATTCGTTGTTGAATACATCAGCCTGAGTCAGAGAGACCAGAAGATCCTCCGTATTATTCATACCTTTCGATGGCCACAACTGGGAACGCGGCTTCTGCTGTGAGTGCTGCAGGCATTCAGACTCCTGCTTCTGTTGAAGGAGGAGGCACTATTGCTATATCTTTGATTACTTCTAGTACTGCTATGTTTGGCTCTGGTTTCACCCAAGCACATGCTTCTCATTCTGGTCCCTTTTTTTTTGGAATGCCCATTACTGGGATTCCTTCTTTTTCCTTTTCTGCTGCTGCAGCTGCATCTACACCCATGTCTTCCATGGCTATTGGATCAGCTTCTTTTCAAGGGTTCCCCTTTGGAACTGGGCACATTCCTAGTTTGAATCCTTCTTTAGGGTCCTTTCCATTTACTTCTTAGACCCAGAGTTTCAACCCTTGGTCTGGAGGTCATAATTCGACTGCTTTTACAGGTTGGAACCCTGTATTCACCACAGCGGGGGCAAGGAATCAGTTTTATGATGGTCACCAAGGGAATGCTTTTTTCCCTTCGTCGAGTGCTTATCAGACCTTTTCCTCTCTTTCTAATGCCTAGAACCCCTATTAGGGGCTTTCCTATTCATTTCATACTTCAGTGGGGGGCACTGGTCCGGTCTTTGGTAACTCTGCATTGGGAGGAGGTTCTTCTCCTTTTTCTATGAGTTCTTTTTGGAAACCTGGTGCCTCATCAAATCCAGGGTATTCTTTTCAGAATGTTGGGAATTCATCCTATCAAGGATGGAATCCTTAGGCTCCGCCTCTTTTACCTTTTCTGGCAATGTTAAACTTGCCAGATCTGTCGAAATTCACGAATGATCCGATCCGGTACAGTCCGGGGTGGCCTCTAGTTCCCACCAAAATTCCTTCAGACATTCCAAAGTTTGAAGGCAATAATGGAGAGGATCCAACTGATCACATCACGACGTTCCATTTATGGTGTTCTTCTAACTCCCTGATTGATGATTCGATTAGGTTGAGATTGTTTCAACGCACCCTGACTGGAAACACTGCCAAATGGTATATTGAGCTAACTGGGGGCAGTTTTGCTACATTTGGAGAACTGGTTGTTACATTTCTAAACCATTTCCAGTTGCCCGTTCGTTATGACGCCGGGACTGAAGTCCTAGCTAGTTTTAAATAGGACGACGCAACCCACATTTCTGACCTTATTCAGGAATGGTGGAGAAGGAAGAGGATTATTAAAGCTCAGATTCCAAGAGAATTCCTTTTGGAATGGTTTCTGAAATCTCTGCAGTTAGACATTTCTAAAGATGTATCCCTGTCTGGGGTATTTTCTGAGGAATAGGCCATTTTTAGGGCCCAACAGTTGGAACTGATATATTCTCAATCTGGGGTCCTCCATAAATATTTGCCTAATGCTCCTCGCTGCAAATTAGATTTATCCAAAAATAAGCTTGGTCCTCATGGTGATGGACTTATTGGGTCGATCAATAGTGGTGCAGCTAGTCTGCTTACTGAATTGCAGTAGTTGTCTATGCAATCTGCTCCTTCTAGTCAGGCTGTGACTGCTTAGTCATCGCCTTCCCAATCTTTGTCGATAAATGTTGTCTAAGCTTCTGATCCCAAATGAAATCAAAAATCTGAAGGGAAGAAGAAGGGACGAAATAATAGGAAAAAGGGCAAGAATGGGAAGGGTAATGCAAATAAAACCAATGAGCATGTTGGTGAGGGTCAAAAGGATAAAAAGAAAGTGAATTTCCATGAAAGTTGTGTGCTGGAGACCATCTTACACACCTTTGCCCTAAAATTCAAGATGTGCAGCGCTTGTTAGCTCAGCAGGGTTCTTCAAGTTCCCAGGTTGTGTTAACAAACCCTTTTCCCCAAGGGCAAAAAATAGTTGTTGGTGCAAATCAAAATCCTCGGGCTTCCTGTAGGGGCACCCAGGAAGGGGAAATTCCATCAAAAATATTCATGATGAGTGCTCACGTGGATGTCACTACGAGATCCCGTGATTATGGCGAAGAAGATTCTTCGAAAGCTAAGGGTGCTCCTGATGCTACTGAGCCGCTTCACATTACGAGGCCTACTATTGAGCCTATACCTCAGATGCCCAAAGCATCTACTAAGCGTTCAATGATTAATCCAAATGCTAGGGCTACCCAGAACTACTCTATTATGGAAGATCTAGCACAGAGTCCTTGTGCCATGTCGGCTTTAGAGGTGCTCCAGTCTTGTCCGGCTCAGCGCAGTGCTTTGCTCACTGCCATTGGGGATATTGATCCAAAAAAGTCTCTTATGATTACATTTGATATGTCTAATTTTAAAAAGAGACTCCCCCATCATATGGCTTTTCATATCAAATCATCATATCAAAAATGCAATATTTTTCGGACGGTCGTTGATGAGGGTGCTTCCACATGCGTGATGTCTCTCACATGTTGGAAGATGATTGGATCTCCCAAAGCTGTTCCATCTACCACTCTTCTGACTTAGTTTGATGGTCATTCTCACAGACTACATGGTATTGCCCCAGCTTTGCCTATCTGTGTTGGGGGCAAAACTGTGAATATAGAGGTTGAGGTAGTTGATGCAAGCTTGGACTACAACTTTCTGTTGGGGAGAAACTGGATTTATGAGATGGATGCCATTGCATCCTCATTATTTCGGATTATTTGTTTCCCTTAGGAAGGGAGGATTGTTACAGTGGACCAATTGGACTATCCTCCTGTAGACCCGAATGCATCTACTGACTCAACTGTTCCAAAGTTGGATAATACTAAGGTGCCTATTGAGAATTTAGTGCTTGGAATGTATTATTCCTTGATGGGTACTTTCGATATTCCTCCTCCTACGGTTCATATAAATGAAATTTCATCCTCCAAGGCTCCTCTTCGAAGAGACTTCTTCATAACTCATTATTTTTCGAACCCTTGGACCTTACCTTCCCCTACCGCCACATTAGCGGAAGGTCAAGTGGGTGGAATGGAATTTCCAATGTCTGCAGCTGAGATTTCTTATCAGTCTATTGTTTACTCTGCAGAGTCCATTCCAGCTCCTCTCTCTCCAGATGAGTTGGATGGAGATGTGGCTCTGGATTGGACACTTAGTTCTTCTTCTGCCCAGAATTTCCTTGATACCACTCTTCCATCTGAAGAGGCCATCCTGGAAGCTATGACTGGTATAGATAGACCGTGGGATGATTTGCATCATCGGTCTTAATTTTTACCTGATTTAAGCGAAGTTGAATCAAGTTTTTCGAGTCTTCCGTCTCCTGGTTCTGTTCGCCCAGTCCTAAACACTTTAGCACCAACACAGGTTTATGCTGAAGGGAACATAGCTGTGATTTCTCCAACTATCCTGGTGAACATTTCCAGGGATCCCAATATTATTGAGAATGTCTTCATCGGAGCTGAATGTTACCCTGAAGAGATTCAGATTTACACCGAGCTCTTTAAAGAGTATAGGGATGTATTCGCTTGGTCTTATGAGGAAATTCCTGGCATAGATCCATCTATTTTCCAGCATGAGATCAAGACTTATGAAAACGCTAAGCCTGTGAGGAAAAAAATTAGTCCGGTCAATCCTAGGAAGGCAGCAGCTAACAACGCTGAGGTGGAGAAGCTGCTTAAGGTGGGATTCATTTTCCCTATTCCTTTGACTAAATGGGTTTCAAACCCTGTTCCCGTAGATTAAAAAAAAGGAACAATTCGAGTTTGCATTGATTTCAGAGACCTAAATAAAGCATGTCCTAAAGATAATTACCCCACACCATTTATAGATCAGATCATTGACGAGTGTGCCGGTAATGAGATTTTCTCCTTCATGGACGGTTTCTCTGGATATAATCAGATTACTATCCATCCTGAAGATCAGCATAAGACTGCCTTTATTTGTCCCTGGGGTACTTTTGCATACAAGAAGATGCCTTTTGGTCTTAAAAATGTTGGGGCTACATTTTAGCGGGCCATGTCATATGCCTTCCACGACATCAAAAAGATTATCGAGGCGTATTTGGATGATTTAGCTTCTCATTCTCGAAAGAGGATGGATCATCCTGCTCACCTCCGTCAAATATTTGAAAGATGTCGTTTCTATAAGATCAGGTTGAATCTGAACAAGTGCATTTTCGTGGTTACATCCGGTCGATTATTGGGATTCATTGTGTCTAGGGAAGGGATTAGGGTAGATCCCTTCAAGGTTGAGGCAATACTTCGGTTTCCTCCCACGTCCTCTGTTCGTAAACTTCAAAGTCTACAAGGAAAGTCTAATTTTCTTCGGAGATTTATCGTAAATTATACTGAAGTTACCAAGGGATTTATGATATTGTTGAAGAAGGGAGTTCCATTTCTTTGGGATGACTTCGCTCAACGCTCATTCGATGCTTTGAAAAACGCATTGACCTCTGCTCCTTTATTGAGTCCACCTGATTATAGCAGGGATTTCCTTTTGTATCTGGCAGTAGTAGAATCTACTATTGGTATGGTTCTGGTTCAGGAAGATGATGCTCTTGCAGAGCATGTTATATAATATCTTAGTCGAGGATTGGTAGGACCTGAACTCCGGTACACTCCGATAGAAAAGTTAGCTTTAGCAGCTGTTCATGCTGTACAGCGACTCCGACATTACATTATTCTACAAAAAACTTATGTTTTGGAAACAGCCAATCCATTTTAGTTTGTCCTCAGTAGGCGAGTGATTGGGGAAAAATACAATAGATGGATTGTGATTTTGCAGGAATTTGATCTTGATTTTATGTCTACCAAGTCCAAGAAATCATTATTTTTCGTGGAATTGATCTCCGAGTTGCCCTGTGGGGAAGAAATGATTTATGATAAATCCTTCTCGGATGAACATTTGTTTCTTATCTCTCCAGAGGATCCTTGGTATGGATATATAATTGTGTATCTTAAGACTCCGAAGTTTCCCTCTACTTTTTCAAAAGATGAGCATCGTAAGTTGCGTCACTTGGCTAAGAAATACTTGATTATTGGTGATGCTTTATACCGTCGAGGGGTTGATTCAATCCTGAGATGTTGATTAACTCTCGAAGAAGCTGAAGCTGTGCTGAATGATTGCCATAATGGAGCTTGTGGTGGTCATTTATCTGGGCTTGCTACAGCCCAAAAGATTTTGCGTGCTGGGTACTTTTGGCCTTCGATTTTCAAAGATTGTATGGAGTCGGTCAAAAAGTGTCATCCGTGTCAAGTTTATACTCGAAAAATGTGCGCTCATCCATCTCTGATTTTTCCAGTCATTACTATTGCTCCCTTTACAAAGTGGGGTATTGATTATACTACTTGTAACCCGCCTTCAGCTAAGGGTCACAAGTACATTATTGTAGCAGTAGACTACTTTACGAAGTGGGTCGAGGCTATGCCTACTTTCAGGAATGATGGTGAGACTGCAGCTCTTTTTCTTTTCAACCAGGTTATTGCTCATTTTGGTATTCCTAGAGAGATTTTCATTGATCATGGCAGTCATTTTCAGAATAGCATGATGGCTGAGTTGGCTCTAAAATTAAGTTTCTGGCAGGAGCATTCATCTCCGTATTATCCTCAAGCCAATGGGCAAGTGGAAGCCATGAATAAATCCTTGAAGACAATTCTTCAGAGGAAAATTGATAAAGCTTGATCCAACTGGCATATTATGCTATATCCTGCACTTTGGGCATACAGGACGTTAGTGAAAACTGCAACTGGCTTTACTCCGTTTCAGCTAGTGCACGGGTTGGAATCTGTATTTCCCATTGAATGTGAGATTCCTTCTCTTAAGTTAGCTGTTGAACTTCTTCCTGGCACTTCTAGTCTTGAAGAACATCTCCTTCATCTAGAACATCTCGATGAGTAGCGTCGGGATGCCGCCACGATGAATGAAGTGCATAAAAACCGAGTTAAAGTTCAGTACGATAAGGCGGTCAAGCCTAGGGTTTTTTTGGAAGGTGACCTTGTTTTGGTCTATGCCCAAGAAAAATATGCCCTAGGGGCAGGAAAATTTAAGTCTATGTGGTATGGCCCCTTCATTGTTAAAAAATTCCTTAAGAAAGGGGCATATACCTTGGTTGATTTTGAAGGGAACGAGTTGCTGGAGCCCAGAAATGGGCTCTATTTGAAAAAGTATTATGCCTAGGCTTCGGCCTGGCATGTTGATTTTGTATATAGTAGTTGTGTTTTGTACATATCTAGTTTTTTTTCGATCTTTGATGGGTTGGTGATGTTTTTGATCTGCTTTGGCAGGTTGTGTCGGATGTCATGAGTCATTTTGGTTTCACCGATGGTGCTAGTAGACACACCCGGAACTTAGCTTCCGCAGCTTGGGTGCTTCATTAGCCATCCGGTTAGCTGTTAGTATCAAGAGGGGTCTGCATTGGTCCTACTTCCAATAACATAGAAGAATACACTGCAGTTGTTTATCTACTCTCGGAGGCAATATCTTTGGGTGTTGATTCGTTGGTAGTTTTCTTGGACTCTCAGCTGGTGGTGTCAAAGTCGAACAATAC
Organism: Pinus albicaulis; assembly: GCA_034641835.2. Lineage (NCBI taxonomy): Eukaryota > Viridiplantae > Streptophyta > Pinopsida > Pinales > Pinaceae > Pinus > Pinus albicaulis. Next base: position 91,186 of record JAXQQM020086347.1, read on the forward strand.
TTATCGGGTTCGAGATCCATTTTTACTCCAGTTGTTCTTGAGGGTACGTTTGTTACAAATATCATTTCAATTTTTAACTTTCATCCATATTCCTCGAGCTGACAATTGGATGGCAGACTCATTAGCTAATCAAGAAATTGATTGGCACATTAATAATTCCATACAATATAATTTAATCATCAAAAACATCATACATTTTGATACATTTGTCACATCACATCAAACATCGCTGTATATATATCATCAGAGTATTCAAAAAACTATACAAAATTTGGATCCATAAGTCATACAAAAAATTGGGCTTATGCCCGATCATGTTCAGTCTCAAAAAATATACAGTCATCTGGTATGTCATATCTATCTACTCCTGAGGTTCCTGCCCAGAAGTTGTGTTCCTATAGAACATGATCGCGGTGGCAACTCGGCAGAATAACCATACCCAGTCTCGGGGCACTCCTACCACCCGTCTCTGGATGGCTTCAGGCAGATCTTCCACTGCAGCCATAGGTACTTGGCAGGTTAACCCCTCCAAGTTCCTCTGTACATCCTGGAGGGTTCTGTCTGAATCTACTGTATCTGCTTTGCCCCTGCGACGCTTATGTTGCGGGTAACCCTCTGGTCAGACTGGTCCAATATCTGTATCATGATCATTATAAAATTGTAAGTCATTTTGAATCCAATCAAAAACATCTTTGTTTTTCATTTTTCATACATATTAAAAAATTCAAAAAAAAATTTATATAAGTCAAAAAATTTCAAACTTACCGACTGTGCCCCATGCCATGCCTGGTGGAAGGACAAGATCTGGATCGCCACGAAAGTCCATCTCGGCATAGGGATAGTCATCCATAGCGATGATTTGTTCTATCCACCATTGGAAGAACTCATCATCCCAAGTGGTCTGGGGAACTTCACTTCCCCCCAATCTCTTCATCATGTCTTCCCAGTGGGCAATTCTTGGGTCTCTCGGGCTGCTGGTGGTAGAGATCACTCCGGGTCTCAGCGCTGGAATCTTCTCGAAGTAGAATGTCATCAAAATTGTACCATATCCAAAATGTTTTTTCTTTGTTTTTCGAATAGAATTCAACTGTTGCTTCATGTTCATTAGTAGAGCTATGCACCAATCATATACATGAGTTAAGCATTCCACTGCTATACTCATTTGCATCCTGGATGCCTGGTGTAGAGAAGCTGATCCTACTACTCTCCCAATGGTAGAAAGGAGGATTTTCATGTGCAAGTCTCTTAAATCTTTGATTGCAATTTGCGTTCCAAATTTCTTGGAACCCTCTACGCAGTAGATGTGGACGTAATCTTCCACGGTTAGCCCTCCCAAAGGCTTACCATGCAATTGTACTGGCTCCCCCCTCCGGGAGAGTCCAGTAATAAAATATATATCTTCCACCTCGATGCGTATGGGCATCTGATCTATGATGAAGCAGTCTTCTTCCGGTTCCCAATAGTTCACAAGCATTTCGAGCAACCGAACATTACTCTTCATATTTGGAATTTTAAAAAACTTGAGCAATCCACAGTTCTGAAGAATATTCAGTGATACTTGGTCCTACATGAGTTCATTGTCTATAGCATTGTGTTCACGCTCTCTCCTGATATGGTCATCCTGCAAAATTTCAATAATTCATTCATTAGCTACGCATTTTTCATTTTGGGTTGTGCATACACGCCTTTCTTTGTGCACAATCGCGTACATACGCGACTTGGTCATTATCAACCCATGTATGCACAAACCCGTGATTTTTAGCAAGTGATTCCACGGTGAAAATTCCTAAATTTTAATTTATGAACAGACAAAATGAATAGCAAGGATGGTTTATGAGCTTACCTGAAAAATTCGGTGAAGATTGACGGTCGGTTGCTCTTGTTTTGACCAAAGAGGCTATTTTCTCCAGAGCACTTTTTCCCAAATCAGCAATGTAACAATGAACCGAATATGAGGTAATTTGTCTATTTATGCCCAAAAAGTTGAAAATTTTCGCAAAAATTTGTTATGCTTTCAATCTATCTTAAGCTGCATAACCCGGATGCTTGGAAGTGCCCAGATTGGTATATTTTTAGGTACATTTTGACGAATTTGAGATTTTTTCCGGTTTTTGATCCACGACTGCTGACCCGTCATGGCAAGTATATGATCTTCACTGGCATATAGGTTAGGGAATCCACTTTTCGTTGCATTTTTCATACTAGCCTCCATTCTGATCACTTGCCATAGGGTTGATCCCATCAATTCATGAGTATTACACCCATTTCACTCCCCGATTACTTAATCATGACATGGTGGTAGAGCCTTCCTTTACATGGGCTTCCTAGTTAGTTCCTCACTATCACTTGTGGCCAATGCTACATTTTATTTAGGCTCGGGAGTCCTGTTTAGTCCCGCCATAACTTATGTGTTGAAGCTTCATTCTTCTTCTTCCTCACTATCATTTTTCTGGCTATTTCCCTAGAGGCTCCCTGGTGTTGTTGAGTTGTATTACTGCATTGCATATTGGCTACTTGTTTATCCTAGCCTTTAGCCGGCTTCATTCGGACTCAATGTTTAAGCCAACTTTTGACCTTGAATGTCTGTACAAGTTAACCATTGCATGCACTTAACTATCGCGACTTGACACCCTTTTACCCATGGATGGAACATTCCTCTGAGTATCGCTTACTAGTTTCCGCCACCTTGTATTGAGCATAGGATTGTTCCAATCCCAGGAACTAGTGCATCTATTTCTTGATCCTCGTTCTATCCATTGTACCATAGCATTCTTTTATTCTTTTTCAGGCTTATTATATGAAAAAGAAAAAAAAATCAAATATAACAAAAAGAGCGGGAATGGGATGTAACTTCATAATTTGATGGCAGTACAGTGTCAGTTTGTTGCCCTTGAAAAAAGCATATACACTTATATATCTTTCCTCCATTTTGGGATGGTTTTAGTTTTGACCTAGGTTCAGCCTTTACCTTGTTTCACTTGTCAGTCCTCCCCCGGTTGGTTATCTCTTCCAATCATATGGAGAGTTTGTTCTCCTCCTGCATAACAGACTTATATAGTGTCACTTTTTACTGCCATGGTCATCACGAGTTGTGCTTTTGTTCAAGGGAAGTCTAACCAGAGTCGGCTATTCTGCGGTGTCTCTTGACTCATTATTTAGTCGGCCTTCCCAGTCTTGTCAGTATCTTGTTCTATCACATCAGATGTTTTGGTCCTCTGCTCGTGCTGGTTTGAGAAGGTCTCCATTGACTTCTTGCTGGCGGGTTTGTCTCTTATCGACTAGGACACATTGCTCTAAGAGAAAACCTAGAGCCGCACCCTGGCCCTATTTCCATCATTGAAAGGTGACCTTGTGCTCAGCATTTGATCATCATTATGGGTCTTTGACTGAGTGGTTTCCCCTGTGTTCGACATCCGCATACATTATCACACTTGGGATTCGTGCAGTACCTTGATTTCAATTTGACCCTATCGGTGGATATCTCGCCTCTGTGTCAGCTTTCATTATTGGTTGGTTCAGAGGGTTTCTTCTATGCGCTAGCTTCATCTTGTGCATCTCGAAAATGTACTTTGGTTTCGTTCTGTCACTCTACTTCGTCCAATTCCTTCCAAATTTTGGCCTGCGGGTTACACTCGCGCTGGACTGATGTGGGATGCCTTAATGCCTTCCTTCCAGAAAATCTTTCCCATCGACTCCGACTCATTGCTGTGGGAATAAGGTCTATAGTATTTTTGTCAGTACCTTAGGGTTTGCAGTCATCAGTGGCAGACTCTTCGCTATCGACAGTGGGGATTCATCATTGCCTCCTGATTGGTAGATTCTTTCAAGTGTTCGACTTCAACTCATTCATTCGTACTTGTTAGATTACTGGGGCACCTTGACACTCATTTTCATTATTGGTGGGTTGTCTCGCGTTGGTTAATGGTATACATCATTGACCGGTAATCCAACGATTTCTCACATGGTCGACTTCAGCTCATTTATTCCCATTGTGTAGAATTGTGCCATAGTGATCGGTGAAGACCTTGGATTGCATCAACATTTCTCAGTTCACTTTTGACAGTCCATCCAGTTTCTGCCAGTGATGTCGTTCACCCTTATATGTTCCAGTGTCAGTATAGCAGCATTCTATATGTTGGCTCCCGAGTTGCGTGATTGTACTGTTTATTCCACCTCTTATGATTTGGTACTTGGAGATTCAGTTACTTATATGATCAGACATCCAGTTTCATCATCATTGATCAGTTTTCTATATGTGATACTTGGACATTGATTTAGACTTGTACTTCCGGGCCATGCTTAGATGATTCATTCTATACTTTCAGTTCAGCTATACTTGTATACATGTTGGATCTATTCAGTACTTTCGATATGATGTATTTTTGACCGAGCATGGGTATGCCCGCCTCAGCATGAGTTGACTCTCTGTTTTCTTTCATTGGTTTTTGGCAGGCTGAAATTTGGTGAAGTCCTCTCTTGTCCTTGTGAAGTTCTTTCTATGTGCATAATACATTCCAGCCATCATGTACCCCTTCTGACCTCATATATTAGGGAGAATCTGTTATAGCATCATTTTTCACCCTCAGGTGATTCATGATTGTCTTTATGGCTTTGGGCACCCATTCCCACAGACTTGAACAAAATTCATTAAAAAACAGTGTTAAAACTCCCATACGCGGGTATGCCCAGACTTTTCCACGTGTATACGCGAGTCCACATGTACTTTTTTGCGTATGCCATTAAAACCATTAAAAAAATATATAAATTCCCTATTTTCGGGCTGGGTTGATGGTTACTCCAGTAGTTCAACCACCCCAGCACGTGGCCACCTGTTTCCAACTGATTGAAACTACTTTGAGGGAGTGTAAAAGCCCCTCATGTGCATGGCCTAAGGGAGAGAGAAATTTTATAGACATTATACTCTGTTGAAATCCCAATTCAAGTCTGAATTCCCGTGCCTCCTGCACTTTCCCAGATTTATACAGGAAACCCTTGTTTCTTGGAGATGTTCATCCATTTATATGCCATCTCGAGTGCACAAGGCTTAAAAGTATCTTAGCGAGGCAAGGGTGGGATGGATCCGGACGACGGTCTGATCGAAGATCATGGAAGGATTCAGGTGATCTCTCCACTTTTACTACTATACATGTTGTTCGTAATAATGAAGAACCATCTTGTTCCTGAACTTATGTGTTAATGTTTACTTATATGTGTGAAAATATTATCATTTAAGAATTTATTATGGTTTATATAATGTTTCACATGTATTGCACTAACGTTTAGGAGAAGTATATGTTGTACAACTAGGTTTCCGTGCACGTTCTTTCTTGTTTTTCAGGTTGAAGGAGGAAGAAGGGTTGCTGGGGGTTTGGACCCCGCGGGATCTACATCGAACGTAGGACTACGGGTGAGTTCTACTATCATTGTTATCTATTTTTTAGCATTCAAGTGTGGTTGTGTGTGAGTCATTCTTAATAGCATGCCCTGATCTGTGGAGGTTTTGACCCAACAAACCTCTAGGGTGATTTTCCCCAAAATAGTTGGATAGGGGTTGGTGGTTCATATCAAGATGTGACCGTATATTAAAACATATTTTTAAGAAAAATAACATTATCATGTATAGTGAGCTGGAAGATAATGACAGTGATCATGAGAATAGAGAGTGATATGGTACATGTGTTATTTCATCATCTATACTATTTAAGATGGGTTTTTATAAAGAATATGACTTAACCTGATAACTAATAGTCTTTTTTTCCAAACATTATAATATGTATTTTGAATTAATTGGTTTGCATTGTGTTAATGCTAAAATAATTTCACTTGAAAATTTGCAATTATGTTGATCTCGAAATCAATGCACTGTATCAAGTTCTTTTTTTATATATGTTAATTCCTAAACTAATACAACTACTTGATTTCTTTAAATGGTTTTTCAAAATTTAAAAAAATGTATTAATGTATAGTGTTATTTTTGGTATGTAAGATCATAATAAAATAATGAAAACTCTAAACATGAATTTATATGCATTATTTTCTAAACTTTATTATGTTAGAAAAATTCATATTATTCTAGATTTATTATTTTGCAGTTATTTATATTCATACAAATTTACAATTTTACAATTGTGGTAATTTAATAATATGTACAGTATACATTTTACTTACGATAGTTATGGTTCAAAATTGACATTTAATTTACAATTTTACAATTTTACAAATTTAATAAAATTGAATCATGACAATACATACAATTACAATTATAATTACAATTTCACAAATATTTTATATACAAATAAAATTAAAATTACAATTACAATTGAAATTTACATGCAATTACAATTTCTCATGATTTTTGAATATTCCACTTAGCACTCATTGCATTGGGTGATTCTCACAGGGGTGAAAAATTGGGATTGAAACTAGTGAAACAAATCACATAGCGTCGATCATCACTTTGGGGTCTTACACCTGGTAACTAGGAATTCTCGGGAGGTCACCCATCCTAGATCACCTCTAGCTCAAGTGCGCTTAACTGTGGAGTTTTTCCCCACAATCCAGCCCACTTATCTTGCTACCTCATTTGAAAAACCTTAGCAAGTATTGTGCCTCATGAATCCTTCAAGTAGATATCCCTTCACTCTTTGTATTTAAGTATTGACGGTTTTTTCACAATGCATTATATTAGATACCATTTTTTGTGATTCAACTGCATTAAGTAAGTCATTCATCTATGACCATTTCCATGAGAGGTAATCATAACTGAATAATTTCTCATGATTTTTTAACATTCAAGTTAGCACTCATTGCATCGGGTTATGCTCACAAGGGTGAAGAAGTGGGATTGAAACTAGTGAAATGAATTAGATAGCATCAATCATCACTTCCAGGGTTTGCACCCAGTAACCAGGTTTTCCAAGGAGGTCACCCATCCAAGATCAAATCTAGCTCTGTTAGCCACCTATAAGACCACTTTCCCATAGTTAAAAACCCATTTTTTGACTATCCCGAAACCATCAAATTCCATTAAAAATTCATAAAAAATAAAAGTATTATGACTATGGACTTAAGCCCCTTTCGGCTAAGTCCTAACCACTTCCCCACCATACGCTTCGAAACTGGAACCATTTGCTAATGGGTTAAGGCGCTAATCGCATCGGAAAGAATCAAATGTACAAGTCTTTGCCATACTCTGAAGAACTCATATTGCGATTAGCCTTGCTAATTAAGACCCCCGATCATATTATTTTCATGTAACCCTGAACCCGCCCTCGACGCTTAAACCTTGTGAAGATCTCATGCCCGATACATTTCTCCTTTGTAAACCCAAAACCCATTTATCCAAAGTTTTTAACTTAAAAAATTATGTGACATGTTGAAATACTTTAATAGGTAGATTAAAAAGACCCGATCGCGCAATCGCGATCAGAGAAATCAAATGGGTTGATCAAAAAGACTGCATCGAAATCTTCCGATGCGATTGGGTTTTGAGTGTTAAAACGTCCCCCGCCTCCATTTCATATGACTTATTCCCAAGACCAAGTGTTAGAAATCCCCGGCGCTGAACCGCATCGCAATTTTTTAAATGGGTTGATCGGAAAGACTGGGCCCGCAGTTCCGATTGCGATTGGCCCTTGATATATATAAAGCCTCGGGCCTATCATGTTTCATACACCCAAAGGCCTCGCAATCGGGTGCCTATTCCCTTCACATATAAATATTCCGCCCCGATCTATGTAAACCTTTGTTTTATATTAAAAACTTTGGTTTTTCGTATATTATAAAGGTTTTCACTGTTCCACTCCAAAGTTAATCCCTACCATTGATCATATGCCGATCAAATGGACATCGCTCCATCGCATCGGCGATTTCAATCGCATCACAAATTTTTAAATCGGATGCTTTTTGTTTGCCCCCCCGATTGCGACTCCCCTGATCCACCCTCCACCGTTGATCTCGTTCTTAGATCGAAGGCTGTCGCATAATCGTTTCTCCCCTCCCGATTGCGCAATCGCATCGGGGTTTTTCAATCGCACTTTCTTTTTGCCACGCCCCGATTAACGATCCCCGATTGATTGTCCACCGTTGATATCCTCTCCACCATCCGAGATCCGACGGCCCTCATTTCCTCTGATCACGAGTCTTACCGCCACTTCAAAAACCCGCTGATTCATTTCCCACCGTTGATCTAAACCTCAGATCAACGGTCGTCGCTCAATTGCTTTGACCCTCCCAATCGCGCAATCGCATCGGATTTTTTTCTTCCTTTTTTTCAATCACGCCCCTTTTCTCCTCCCCCCGATTATGATTCCTCGATTAAATCTGGACCGTCCACGTGTCCAGATCCAACGGTCACGCTCCTCTCCCGCCTTCTGAAGCAGTTTAACCTATTTTCACAGGTTTCTTAATTATTTCGTGTTTTGTGTAGGATTTAAGTGGTTTTTCATTATATACAGGCTGAAGGCCGGGAATGATGATTCCCACGCCTTTGATTCATGGAAGAAAGCTAGCCGCCGAGCTCCATTCCATGTTTCGTCGATGCTCTATGAGCATTGATGCCGTAAAGCCCAGCGTGGCCCTGCACATCGACAAGACACTGCTTCATTTTAAAATAGTTAAAGAGTATAATTTTGAAGACAGTATTACGGGGATTACGGCTAAGACGGTTATCAAAAGCCTAATCCCCGACTCAAAACACAGTTTAAAGAAATCCTAAAGTGTTTTATCAGACAGAAAGCCTCCACCACCACATCTTGAGGCAAATTGATTCCTCAGCTACCACAAAGCCACCTGTTGCCTCAAACCTTTCAAAAAAAGGCTGAAGTTATTGAAGAAGATCAGATTTTGCCTCAGCGTAGCTAGGGAGTTACTTCTGTAAGGAAATCAATGCAGAAAATATCTATGGGGTTACTCCACACAACACACAGAGCCTCAAAGTAAAAATAAAGCTCCCACCGAGCTTTGATATTTATTGTAAAACAGTTAATACAGTGATCCACCTGTAAATTTCTCCCTCGAGCCCCTCAAAAGACCGAGAATTCTTGAACCTGTATTAATTATCCTGAGAGATCTTTTCTCAGATCACCTCCTCATTCTTCTATAAATACCTTAGAAGAAGATGAGAAATTTTTGGTTGTTTGCTATGTATTTGCTGAGCATGGTATTGTAATTGAGCTGGAGACTTCTGTTTGTAAATAGTGTTCACTGGCCCTTGGAGCTCTGCTTGTGATAAATAAGTTAGGCTAAATAGTGAAGATGATTGTTGAACTAAAACATTGGACTTGAATATTGTAACTGGTTTGACATCAATATAAAATCTGTTTCTTGGGATCCTGGTCTATATTACTGGTGAAGTGCTTCTTTATTTGTTAATTGTTTTCTTTCTATGTATGCCATATTGTCCATGTTCCTCTATAAAGAACAGTTTAAACAGGGTGAGGATCTGTTGTATATTAGCAACCTTCTCTAGCTGAGAAATCTTTATCTTAATGTTTTCCTTGAACTTGTTTATTTAAGAATGATCTAATATAGTTTAAACAGTTAGGAATGTTGGCGTTCCCTCATCCTTTTTGTTTTCTTAAACATTGTTCTTGAATGTGATTTCCATTATTTGCTATTAAAGTTAGACTAGAGAAGCTATGGTTTGCCCTGATTCCTAGATTCTTTTCTCCAAAGGAAGATTCTGAAAGTTTCCCTTGGTGTTGACTAAAAGCAGACTAGGTTTAAAAGTACTTTATCTGATCTTAAGTTACACTTTGTTTTTCTTATATGTTTTCATACTTTTTGAAGGTAATTATGTGGATTACTGGATTGTTTGTCAATTAAGCTACTTTAATACAAACTTGCCCAAGAATTTTATGGTTAGCCCTGTCCTTGGTTGGTTTCAAATATTTACTTAAGAGGCTTTTCTTGTTTGGACTGACTATAAATCCTCTGAGAAATTATTATCAGTTTCCACCCCTCCAACACTTTAATGTTTCCATTCCATCATTTTAATCTCAATAATCTTGTGGTATAGATGACTTGCCCCTTGGATCACACTTGATGTTGTTGCTCAATTAAATCCCAGATATGACTCCATAGCCCAATGGACTAAAAACCAGCATTATATCTATCTTTTTAGCTTATTTGTTCTATCCACTTGCAACTTCTCACTTTTGAAACTTTTGCACTTAGAACTTTCCCCTCAAGTAACATTTCATGCTCAACCATCCAAAACAAAACAAAACCCTTGGCCTTCATAACTAGCCTAATATCATTACCTTAAGCTTTCAAAGACAAATCCATCTTTGTACATATTGGAGAGATCCCTCTCCGGATTCAGGAGGGCTAGATCCTAGAATCCCAAAGTTGGTTGAAATGATGTTAACTCTGTGATCGGACTTTTGCCAATCTTCCTTATTACAAAGACCTAACATTTCTAGCGAATCCGCTGGGGAAACCCCAAATCATTTTCATTCAAAGCTAACCATACGATATTATAGATTTGGTTCATAGAGCATTTTCTTTATTAACCAGCTGGAGCCACCAGTAACATTTTTGGCGACTCCACTGGGGTGCTGAGTGTTTGTATAAGACTTTAGAGACCTCAGAAAACCCTTGATTCAAGAAAAATTTATGAGTAAGAAGCAACCTTTTCAAGCACTACCACAGAAATGGTAAGCATGATGAAACTTGTTTGAATCAGTGACAAACTAGGTCAACCCTAGGATTCTGATAAGGCTTCATATAACCTTGAAAAAACAGCTAGCTTAGCCATAAGAGCAGACAGTCTATGTCTCATAACCTTAGCTAAGTTTTGAAACAGAGTTAGGATATTCTTAAAAACCACACTACTAAAAAAAATCAGAAAAACCTAAAAAAATTTCAGATTGGTATTCAATAAACATGGTGGTGGACCATAAAACCTTTTACCTCCAAGGGAGCTAAAAACTGCCACTTGGCGACTCCACAATCCTTAACAGACCTTAAGACTCCACTGGGAAGAACCCTTATCATCATAACATCATTTAAAACTTAGTTAGAGGACTGTAGGATTAAATTTGTGTAAACAGATTAGTTAACCTCTTAAATATTGTCATATCTGGTTGAACTTGTCTTGTTTATTCGGGTCTAAAAACACACCATAGTGGCTTCTAGAAAGATTCACACTAGAGCCCATCCTGACCATAATCCACCTGAGATAGTTGATGACCCAGAAAGTATCCTTTGGAAGTCTCCTAAGGTTAAATTATCAACTGTTTTCAGATCACCCTTGAGAGCTAATTCAGTCCCTGAAAATATTTCGGCTCTACAACAATCACAAGCTGACTTAGTTAATCCATTTAGGACTAGGTCATTTGGTGATTTAGACCAAATAGATTCTAAGTCTTCACTACCATCTCCTGAAACAAGTGAACATCTTGGTAACAGAGAAACAACACCTCCTGATTTACACTTTCTGTTGAATTTAGGTGTCCCTCATCCAAGATCAACTCAGTAATCTACTACTGTTCCAACCACATCTGCTCACCCTACATCCACTGTTCAAACCACCCCACTTCATTCCACTCCACCTCTTGTAAATCCACCCCCACCATCTATCATGGCAGCATGGTATGCTCCCTTAGTCCTTCCTGTACCATTAGTCAACCTTCCACAGGACTATCAGTCCAAAATCCCATTGTATGATGCTAGCAATGCTACAACTGCATCACAACATGTTGATAAGATGAATGACTACTTTGACAGAAAGAAAATTGATGATGATTCTGTCAAGCTCAGATTATTTTCTCAAAGCTTAGGGGGAGAAGTAATAAAATGGTTTAAAGGCTTAGCCCCCCATAGTATAGATGATCTCCAAGGCTTCCATCAAACATTCTTAAACAAGTGGGAAGTAAGGAAGAACCCTCTCCAAGTTCTTGCTGATTACAACAATCTCCATAGGAACCCAGGGGAAAGTGTGCAAGCCTACTGCACCAGATTCAACAGTGTATACAACGCACTTTCCCCAGAATTAAAACCTCCACAAGGTTCAGCTTTAAACAAATTTCCTGACGGTTTTGAGGCTGATATGACCTATTCGTTAAGAGAGAGATATTTTGCAACCCTTGAAGATATGCAAAGAGGTGCTCTCTATGTGGAAGTAAACTTAATGGAGAAAAGAGAAAGGATGAATAAAGAGAAGAGAGTATCCTTCGGGGAAGAACCCACACCTTCCACTTCCAATTCCAAGATGGAAAGAATGATGGAGGAAATGATGAAGAAAATGAGCATTCTTGAGAGAGCGCAAGCGAGTCTAAATCAAAACGCTACTCAAAACAGAAACCAAAACCATAATCAGAATGCTAGAAGGAACCAACCTCCAAATAGACCCAGGGATGATGATCAGTAGATCACTCCTCCCTTTCATCAAAACTATGTAATTGAGGTTGAGGAAGTGGATCAAATAACAGAGGAGGATGATATAAACTTATTTGCGGTAGATGATGATAGCTTTGAGGTTCATTATGATAGAAAAGAGGGTCTTTACACACCTTATGATGAAAAAAGGGATGATAAGGAAAATTGTTGTCAAGACATGGAAAATGCCATGACAAAACCTTCAAAATAATATGAACTCAGAAGTAGATAGAGTCAACAAAACCCCAACACCAAAACCTCTGACAAACCTTCTCAAAACAGCACTGCAACCAAGCCTAAAGCATTCAAACAATAGGATAAAACAATGGTTGATAATTCTGGTAGAGGTAAAGAGAAAGACACTCAAAATCTTGAAAAACATAGTGCAAACATCAGTAGTGCTAACACTTCAGCTAGTACTCCTGTTACAACCGTCATGCCAAATAAAACGAATCAGAAAGCTGTAGTTGTTGATAAAGGGATAGCTAATAAGGTTGAAACCAATACTTCTAAGAATCAGACTCCTTTCAGCCTGGAACAGGAAATCTAAAAAATAAAAATCTCTGTTCCCTTAACCGAATTAGCTGCCCAACATACATATAGAAATCAAATTTTGAAGGCCTTAAGCATAGAAGAGAATGAGGACACACTCAATCTTAATGATGACCAACCAGAGCTTATTTTTGGTCCAAATATTGAAGGTAAGTTTCAAGAGGGTCCTGTCCCTCCTTTTTACGTGAGCTTAAACATTCATGAAAAAATTCTACACAACGCTATGCATGACTCAGGGGCTTCTCATAATTTAATGCCGAAAGCAGTAATGGAGAGCCTGGGTCTAGAAATTACCAGACCTTATAAAGACCTTTACTCCTTTGACTCAAGCAGAGTAAAATGTCTAGGGTTGATAAAGGACCTCTGTGTTAACTTAGCCCAGATCCCAGCCAAGTCTTTAGTTATGGATGTTGTTGTGGTTGATGTGCCCCCAAAGTATGGAATGCTTTTATCAAGATCTTGGGGGGCTAAGTTACAAGGGGCCATGCAAATGGACATGACCTATGCAACTATCCCTGTTTTCAATCAGACTAGAAGACTTTACAGGGAGTCCCACATGCAATACACAGTGACAAGTCAAGATAGGCCTCAAAACTCTCCTCTATATGCTGTAAGTACGAGCCTTTATTATTTTATCATGTTTAATGATGACACGATCACCGAACAAATCACTTCAACAGAATTAATGGCTGATACAAAGGGGGAAGGAAACAACACTAAAGTGTCAAAACAATGTGCTGCACTGGAAAACTTTGGCAAACAAAACGCAGGCCTTGATTTACATGTCATTGGTCCATTGCTGTTAGATTTTGACAACAAAGAAAACACCCCTCAACATATTGAAAAACTTGAGGAATCAAATCATACAGAGGGCGTTCACCAAACTGATAAAACTGAAAATGATCCTCTTTGGAGTATGTATTTTGATGGGTCATGCACTAAAACTAATGCTGGTGTAGGGGTTTGGATTACTAACACTGAAAACAATCATACAGAATGTATTTCGTGTAAATTAAACTTTCAGTGTTCCAACAACGTAGCAGAATACGAATCCCTTCTCTTAGGCTTGCATCTCTTGAAGAAATTAGGATCCAGAAGAATTAATGTGTACGAGGATTCTGAGTTAATCATTAGGCAAGTAAATGGAGAGTATAATGCAAATCATCCCAGACTTAGATCCTATCGGAATGATTTCGTGGACCTTTTGAAAACATTTGAGGAGGCCAACCTAAGTTTTGTCCCAAGGAAAAGAAACATTGCAGCCCATAATTTAGCTTTTGTGGCCAGGACATGCCTAACGCCATATAAAACTGGAGACAACACAACTCCGATGAAATCTAGACCAGTAGTGCCTGATAACAAAAAATATTGGCAAGTGTATGACAATTACAAACAAATAGAAGACTTCATGAAATTTAGAAATGAATTCAATCTGCATAGTTCAGACTCAGATTATGATACAGACTGCAGCGAAGAAAACTTTCTTGGTGAAGAAGAACCGTCTCCTGAGCCTACCAATATTAACCTTCAAACTAGCAAACTCAGAAACAAAACAGAATTGAGTGCAGGATCAGGAACAGAAGAAATAGAAACTCTACATTCTAAAGATGAAGGTTTGCCAAGTGGTCTTGCACCTTTGGAAGAGTTGTTCGATTTTAACGATGTGGCAAATAAACCAAAACTGGAACCTGTAGAGTCTGAAGTGGAGAAATGCAACATAGGTAGTGAGGAAAAACCGAATATGGTTAAACTGTCTAAAACCTTACCAACTCACATTAAACTCAAATATATAGAGTTGTTAAAATAATTCTCTGATGTTTTTGCATGGAGTTACGAAGATCTTAAGTCCTATGACACTGGAATAATACAACACAAAATCCCTCTTAAAGAAAACCAAAAACCATTCAAACAAAATCTGCACAGAATAAATCCTGTTTAGTTACCTTTGGTTCAGAAGGAGATCATGAAAATGTATGATGCTGGTATTATTGTCCCTATTAGATATTCTGAATGGGTATCTAATATGGTGTCTGTTAGGAATAAAACTGGAGAAATCAGACTTTGTATAGACTTTATAGACTTGAACAAAGCTTCATTGAAAGACAACTACCCTTTACCCAATATGGATCACATTTTACAAAGGGTGGTAGGGTCTAGAAGAATTTCTTTGCTGGATGGCTATTCAGAGTATAATCAGATCTTGGTTTACCCTGCTGATCAATTAAAGACAACCTTTACTACACCATGGGGCACTTTCATGTATGTGAAAATGCCTTTTGTTCTAATGAATGTTGGAGCAACCTTTCAGAAAGCCATGGACATAGCATTCTCGGAAGAATTGGGCTTCTTCATCATTATCTATCTTGATGATGTAACTGTGTTTTCAAAAACAGATGAAGAACACTTAGAACATTTAAGGAAAGTTTTCGAGAAGTGCGGAAAGTTTGGGATATATTTAAACCCTAAGAAGACTCTATTGGGTCTCCAAGAAGGTAAAATTCTTGGGCACGTTATTTCAAAAGAGGGTATAAAGATAGATCCAAAGAGGATTGAGGCCATATTTCAAATCTCTCATCCTCGAAACATAAAATAGTTGCAATCTTTCATTGGGAAGATCAAATTTTTGAGAAGGTTCATCCCTAACTTAGCTGAGCTCCTTAGGAATATCACAAACTTGTTGAAGAAGGAGCAAGGGATAAAATGGACCTTGGAAGCAAAGACATCCTTTGAGCTAGTGAAACAAGCGTTAACCAAAACAACGGTTCTCATAAGTCCTAATTTTTCAAAAGATTTTTATATCTTCTCATTTGCATCAGAACATACCATAGCTGCTGTCCTTTTATAGAAAAATCCACAAGGACAAGAGCAGCCTATTGCATTCTTTAGTAAGGCATTGAGGGATTCCCCTTTGAAGTATAACATTATGGAGAAGCAAGATTTTGCTTTGGTAAAGGCTTTAGAAGACTTCAGAGTATACATCCTTCACTCACACATTATTTCCTTTGTCCCAAATTCAGTTGTTAAAGACATTCTAACACAGGACCCAGATGGTAAGAGAGGTAAGTGGATTGTTGTTATCCTTGAATATGATTTGGAGATAAAACCCACTAAACTCATCAAAGGCCAAGGTCTAGCTAGATTAATGGTTGAATCAAATTGTGAAGTTCTTGATATTAATATGATTAGTGCTTTGGATAGCCAAGAAGAATTCTTGATTCCCATTGTTGAAGACCATTTTATGAATTCTCCTTGGTATGGTGATATTGTCTATGTTTTGCTTAATTTAAATGCACCTCCCGCTTTGACAAAAACAAAGGCAAGATTCCTAAAGTTAAAAGTTGTAAACTATTGCATTATTGATAAATGTCTTTATTGGAAAAATGCAAGCGGTATATTGCTTAAATGTTTGCCTGAGTTTGATGCAGAAAAGGTTAAGCAGGAATTCCATGAAGGAGAGTGTGGAGGTCATTTATACTGGAAGGCAACAGCCAACAAAATTTTGAGGGCTGGTTTCTATTGGCCCACTCTTTTTCCCGATATACACAAAATAATCATTGCCTGTCATAAGTGCCAGCTATTTGAAGGAAAAATAAAGCTTCTACCCCTTCCTCTGCACCCAATCACTGTTGAAGATACTTTTCAATAGTGGGGACTTGACTTCATACGATAAATCCATCCACCAACTTCTGCCCAGCATAGGTGGATTTTTACAGCCACAGATTATTTCACTAAGTGGATAGAAGCCATCCCTTGTAGGTAGGCCAATGATTCAGTTATCATAAAATTCATGGAGACTAACATTCTCTCCAGATTTGGCTGTCCTACCAAGATCATCATAGATAATGCAACAGCATTTGGATCAAAGAAAATGGTTGACTTCTGTCATAGATATCAGATAACATTGGGGCATTCCATAGACTATTACCCTCAGGGTAATGGACTTACTGAATCTTCAAATAAGAGCCTAGTGAACATAATAAAGAAATTATTGGAGGACAATAAAAATTCGTGGCACACAAAGCTGATCCATGCACTTTGGGCTGACAGATTAACTTTGAAGAAATCTATTGGTATGTCGCCTTTCCAGCTTATGTATGGTACAGATGCAGTTTTTCCTAAGAGTATTTGGGTACCAGTTATGAAGTTGATCCAAGAGCTGCAGACTGAAGAAAATGACATGACCAGAAGAATAAATCAGACCATTCATCTTCAGCAAATCAGAGAAGAAGTGTATAAAAAATCATTGCAGAAACAAGACAGTATCAAGAAGATATTTGATAGAAGAACAAAGGCTAGCAATTTTAAGATTGGGGACAAAGTTTTAAAGTGGGACTCAAGAAGGGAAGAAAGGGGCAAGCATGGAAAATTTGACAACTTATGGCTTGGCCCTTACTCTTTTCATTCATTCGCTGGTAATAATGCATTTTTCTTACAGGAGCTGGATGGAACAGAATTGTTTGGGGGTATCGTCAATGGCAGGATGCTTAAGCATTACTTCTCTTAATCCATTTTATGTTTTGAAGTCTTTTTACCTTTTTCCATTGTGAATATTCCATCCACCATTGCATTCAAAGTTATGAAAAATCAAAAAATACAAAAACAAAGAAAAAATGAAAAGAGGGCAGAAAAAAAAAAAGAAAGGCAAGGCCCCATGTCAAAAAAAGAAACAAATCTAAAAGTGTGCAAGCTCAAATGCCACTCCTCGAAAACACACTCCTAGTTAGTCAAACTGTTTAATCTTGACTAATTAGCTTTAAATTTTTCTGCTGATAGGATAGTGACTTCAATTTGCCAAACTGTTCAATCTTGGCTTATCAGTAGATAGATTAGGATAGAAATTGAAGGTTCAAACATATTCAAAATCTGAACTAAAGTTTCCAAAGGAGGATGACTCAAAACTATTTTATTTTCTGAGTCATAAAAGAGAAAAACTGGTTCTAATTTGCCCAAAATCTGAATCAGAGAACAAGGAAGAGACAACTCAAACAAAAGCAAAAATAGAGCTGTGAAGAAAAGAGAAGGCCATGATGAAAAACTTTCAGATATTAAGCCTTCCATTTTGATTTTTAAAATTTTCTGCAAATAATAATCTATGTGCAGCTTGTTTTTATGCCATAGATCACAGCAAGTCAAATAGCTCAATCTTGAATTGCCTGTTTTTAAATTTATGTTCTAGAATTTAGAGAATGGCAGTCTATTGGACAGCTTAATCCCAACAGACAGTAGATTAGGTAGAGAAATATCTGAGCTCAACTGCTTAATCTGAGTTCAGGGAGAAATAAGGAGTAGGATTAGATTAGTTTTTATGCTTTCAAAAGAATACAATGTTGTGAAAAGAGTTTGCTAGTCCAAGAGCATTCTGATGAAGAAAAAATGTTAGATCAGTAGGATTGGGTAGGTAGAAATGTTTGTATTGATGAAAGTCCATTGTTTTCATAGCTGCTAAATATGTTTTCAAAGAATATCCTCCTGGCGAAGGAAGGGAAACCCAATGGATCAGGCACAAGTCAGCCTCCCAGAGAATCCAAGTTTGATGTTCTTGATACCTTCAAGAAGGCATCATCCCCAAGTGGAGCCACTGTTATCCACTTATAATATTTTGTTATACCAAAAGGTGGCTAAGACTTTTTGAGCCTCCAAGGAACAAATTTTATCACTTAAAAATTGTTGGCTCTTGAAGACTCCTAGAAGGCCTCGTGCCTCTATCCAAAATCTTCATTGCTGTTACCGCTTTATACTTAGAAATTCTGCTGATTCCAAGTAAAATATTGCTGAAAGACCTTCATTTTCCCCCTTCTCAAACCTTCATCTGCTCCCCTTTTTCTCCACAAAAATTCCTTGTTTTCATAAATCCTCTTCTTCCATTTATGAAAATCACTTTCCCATAGTTAAAAAACCATTTTTTGACTATCCCGAAACCATCAAATTCCATTAAAAATTCATAAAAAATAAAACTATTATGACTATGGACTTAAGCCCCTTTGGACTAAGTCCTAACCACTTCCCCACCATACGCTTTGGAACGGGAACCATTTGCTAATGGGTTAAGGCGCTAATCGCATCGGAAAGAATCAAATGTACAAGTCTTTGCCATACTCCAAAGAACTCCGATTGCGATTAGCCTTGCTGCTTAAGACCCCCGATCATATTATTTTCATGTAACCCTGAACCCTCCCTCGGTGCTTAAACCTTGTGAAGATCTCATGCCCGATCCATTTTTCCTTTGTAAACCCAAAACTCATTTATCCAAAGTTTTTAACTTAAAAAATTAAGTCACATGTTGAAATACTTTAATAGGTAGATTAAAAAGACCCGATCGCGCAATCGCGATCAGAGAAATCAAATGGGTTGATCAGAAAGATTACATCGAAATCTTCCGATGCGATTGGGTTTTGAGTGTTAAAACATCCCCCGTCTCCATTTCATATGACTTATGCCCAAGACCAAGTGTTAGAAACCCCCGGCGCTGAATCGCATCGCAATTTTTTAAATGGGTTGATCGGAAAGACCGGGCCCGCAATTCCGATTGCGATTGGCCCTTGATATATATAAAGCCCCGGGCCTATCATGTTTCATACACCCAAAGGCCCCGCAATTGGGCGCCTATTCCCTTCACATATAAATATTCCGCCCCGATCTATGTAAACCTTTGTTTTATATTAAAAACTTTGGTTTTTCGTATATTATAAAGGTTTTCACTGTTCCACTCCAAAGTTAATCCCTACCGTTGATCATATGCCGATAAAATGGCCATCGATCTGTCGCATCTGAAATTTCAATCGCATCACAAATGTTTAAATTGCATGCGTTTTGTTTGCCCCGCTGATTGTGACTCCCCTGATCCACTCTCCACCGTTGATCTCGTTCTTAGATCGACGGCTGTCGCATAATCGTTTCTCCCCTCTCGATTGCACAATCGCATCAGGGTTTTTCAATCGCACCTTTTTTTCAACACCCCCTGATTACCGATCCCCGATTGATTGTCCACTGTTGATCTCCTCTCCGCCTTCTGAGATCCGACGACCCTCATTTCCTCCGATCGCGAGTCTTATCGCCGCTTCAAAAACCCTCTGATTCATTTCCCACCGTTGATCTAAACCTCAGATCAATGGTCATCGCTCAATCGCTTTGACCCTCCCGATCGCGCAATCGCATCGAAGTTGTTTTTTTTTTTCAATCGCGCCCCTTTTCTCCTCCCCCCGATTAAGATTCCCCGATTAAATCTGGACCGTCCACGTGTCCAGATCCAACGGTCACGCTCCTCTCTCGCCTTCTAAAGCAGTTTAACCTATTTTCACAGGATTTAAGTGGTTTTTCATTATATACAGGCCGAAGGCCAAGAATGAAGATTCCCGCACCTTTGATTCATAGAAGAAAGCTAGCCGTTGGGCTCCATTCCATGTTTCGTCGATGCTCTATGAGCATTGATGCCGTAAAGCCCAGCGTGGCCCTGCACATCGACAAGACACTGCTTTATTTTAAAAAATTTAAAGAGTATAAGTTTGAAGACAGTATTACAGGGATTACGGCTAAGACAGTTATCAAAAGCCTAATCCCCGACTCAAAACACAGTTTAAAGAAATCCTAAAGTGTTTTATCAGACATAAATCCTCCACCGCCACATCTTGAGGCAAATTAATTCCTCAGCTACCACAAAGCCACCTTTTGCCTCAAACCTTTCAAACAGAGGCCGAAGTTATTGAAGAAGATCAGATTTTGCCTCAGCGCAGCCAGGGAGTTACTTCTGCAAGGAAATCAATGCAGAAAATATCTACAGGGTTACTCCACACAGCACACAGAGCCTCAAAGTCAAAATAAAGCTCCCACTGAGTTTTGATATTTATTGTAAAACAGTTAATACAGTGATCCACCTGTAAATTTCTCCCTCGAGCCCCTCAAAAGGCCGAGAAGTCTTGAACCTATATTAATTATCCTGAGAGATCTTTTCTCAGATCACCTCCTCATTCTTCTATAAATACCTCAAAAGAAGATGAGAAATTGTTGGTTGTTTGCTATGTATTTTCTGAGCATGGTATTGTAATTGAGCTGGAGACTTCTGTTTGTAAATAGTGTTCACTGGCCCTTGGAGCTCTGCTTGTGATAAATAAGTTAGGCTGAATAGTGAAGATGATTGCTGAACTGAAACATTGGACTTGAAGATTGTAGCTGGTTTGACATCAATATAAAAGTTGTTTCTTGGGATCCTGGTCTATATTACAGGTGAAGTGCTTCTTTCTTTGTTAAATGTCTTCTTTCTATGTATGCCATATTTTCCATGTTCCTCTATAAAGAATAGTTTAAATAGGGTTAGGATCTGCTGTATATCAGCAACCTTCTCTGGCTGAGAAATCTTTATCTTAATGTTTTCCTTGAACTTGTTTATTTAAGAATGATCCAATATATTTTAAACAGTTAGGAATGTTGGCGTTCCCTCATCCTTTCTGTTTGCTTAAACATTGTTCTTGAATGTGATTTCCATTATTTGCTATTAAAGTTAGACTAGAGAAGCTATGGTTTGCCCTGATTCCTAGATTCTTTTCTCCAAAGGCAGATTCTGAAAGTTTCCCTTGGTGTTGACTAAAAGCAGACTAGGTTTAAAAGTACTTTATCTGATCTTAAGTTACACTTTGTTTTTCTTGTATGTTTTCATACTTTCTGAAGGTAATTATGTGGATTACTGGATTTTTTGTTAATTAAGCTAATTTAATACAAACTTTCCCAAGAAGTTTATGGTTATCCCTGTCCTTGGTTGGTTTCAAACAATTACTTAAGAGGCTTTTCTTGTTTGGACTGACAATAAATCCTCTGAGAAATTATTATCAGTTTCCACCCCTCCAACACTTTAATGTTTCCATTCCATCATTTTAATCTCAATAATCTTGTGGTATAGATGACTTGCCCCTTGGATCACACTTGATATTTTTGCTCAATTAAAGCCCAGATATGACTCCATAGCCCAATGGACTAAAAACCAACGTTATATCTATCTTTTTAGCTTAGCTATTTTATCCACTTGCAACTTCTCACCTTTGAAACTCTTTACATATAGATCTTTCCGCCTCAAACAGAAAATCATGCCCAACCATCCAAAAAAAAAAAAAAACCCTTGGACTTCATAACTAGCCTAATATCATTACCTTAAGTTTTCAAAGACAAATCCTTCTTTGTACATATTGGAGAGATCCCTCTCCGGATTCAGGAGGGCTAGATCCTAGAATCCCAAAGTTGGTTGAAATGATGTTAACTCTGTGATCGAACTTTTGCCAATATTGCTTATTACAGAGATACTATGATTACGCGAAAATACATACAATTACATACAATTACAATTACAATACAATACATGATGACAATACATACAATTACAATTACAATTTTACAATTTCACAATACAATTATAATTACAATTACAATTTTACATTTTTTTTGCGTACAATTACAATTAAAATTGCAATTACAATTACAATTACAATTATAATTTTACAGGTTTACATACAATTATAATTAACATTACAATTACAATCACGATATATACAATTAAAATTGCAATTACACAATTTTACAATTACCAGTACATAATATTTAATAAATATAATGATTTAATATTAAAAATAAACATCGTGATCATGATAACCATTTTGAAAACATCATATTCTAAAATACACATTTAAATTCGCTAACATAGTCTAATGATCATGATCATAATCATCTAGCAAAACACAAGCATTGTATAACATCATCACAACACAAACATCAAATATACATCTCATGTCAAATAAATGCTATCACATACACATATTTCTACAAGCACATTAAATGAACATATCTAACATGATCTAACAATACACACATCATGATGGACATCAACATGTAAATTAAGTACATCAACATGAACATAAAATATGTTAGCATTGCAATTTTTCAAAAAAAAATTAAGGTTTGGTCATCATTGTAGGTTGTGTCTTTGATCCTCTCTTGAATTCTAACCTATGGTTGAAGGTCTTGGAGGGTTAAAATGTATTATTTTTTATCATTTTTTAACAAAAATCGAAAATAATTTTGATTCCAATAGTATTTTTGTGTCATAGAGTTATTAGGGTAAATTCTCTTTTAATAAGTGTTTTAACTTCTTTGAGTAGTTAAAGTCATGGATTTAGCTTGAGAAGCATTATTTATTAACCATGATATCTTATATCCATGGCTTAAGGGAAAACTGTCAAATTCATTAATTGTTTTAGGAATTTTCAGGTAATAGCACCTTTTTCAAAAAATCTGGTTTTACAAGCAAACCCAGTAAGTAGCTATTTCCTGCAAAATTCGTACAAGGAGATAAAATAGGCTTTACTAAATTCAAAATATACTAACCTTTGAATGTTGAAGGTAGGCTAAAACAAGAGATATTACCATGATGAAAGGTGGCTATTTCTAATTGGAGGATTTATTAAAAGGAGTTGGCTATTTTATTTTCTAAAGCTAGTTAAATCTAATGTGAAGGTGATGTGTATCAATGTTGAGTTATGAACAACAATTAGTTAATAATTCGGTGGAGTGAAAGGTTTGGTGAAATAAGTTGTAAATATAGTTTAAATCACTATGGTTTCGTGTTACTCCGTCTCACTGAGATTTAGGGCATGCAAACCTCTACCTTCGATGTTTACTCTTGTGAGAAGTACATCAAAATGTCTTCATCCACCTGCAAAACAATTTTTTACTGAGTTCCAATATTCATGGATTTGTGGAATATTGTTGTTCCTTGTTTTACAGAAATCAGATTAGGTTGCTATGAATGGTGGAGTGAAAGAAAACACAGAGTTGCTACTTTAGATTTTGATCAGATGTGCAAGTCAAAGGGATTGTTGTTAAGTCAAATGCAGGAAATAACACATTGTTAGTGAAGGTTTCAGTTGAGAGTCTGCTACAAAAAAGTTGGAATTCATGTGTTAGTTATTACAGATGATGAAAAAATTACAACAGAAGCCATATTTCATGATATTGTGAAAATGAACCAAGGAAAAAAAGATTCAACAAAAAAATCAAACACAGAAAAGGAGGTCAAAAAATAGGGTAACTAAAGCTGAAGATATTAGAATCTTTGCCTCCATATTAGACCTCTAAAGAATGAATATGCAGAGCCCTTAAAATCTAATGAAAATTTTCATTTTTGGTTTATATTCAGTGTTTTTGGATATAGCTACCTTTTATAGAAAATCTGGTTTTTACAAATAACCCTGTAAGTAGCTATTATTTTCGGATTTTGTATAAGGAGAAGAAAAGTTTCTTTTTGGTTCTATTCTCACAAGAATGACACTAAATATGATGAAGTGAATGTAATCTTTGCGATGATGATATTTTTCCAGGTTTCAAATAACTTCCAGTTAGTTATCCACCCCTATATATTTACAGATATGTATACAGGTGTTCCTTTCAGTTGCTGGATTCCATATTTTTTGGAGGCAATTATTGATAAGCTACGAGGGCACTCAACCACATTTACTCAGCCAACTTCAGCTCCATGATTCCATGCTTTATCTTATTTCTATTTTAGTTTTCTCTTTAATGTTTTAGAAAAAGTCTACTATACATAGAGAGTTGTAATAAATTCCTAAAAAAATATTTCCACTTTTATTAGAGGCTTCTATAAAGAACTCCTATTTTGTATAAATATGGTGTGATGCAAAGACAAAAAGGTTCAATGATTGTATCTTACAAATCGTATTGTTTTACACATTTTTTAATATATAATATATCAGGAGAAATCTTAAGGATTTATCACAACTTGTTGTTTGTATTGTTTACTTCCCTATTATGTTTTCATATCTCAATTCTTTAGTTTTAGATTGTGATGTTATCTATGTTCCATGTTTTTGTCAGTCTCATGTTTTATCTATGCATGATTATCTAATTTTTTCAGTATTTCTTAACATGTGTTTGTGCTCAACCTAGTCTCCTAAATTGAGTTCATTTAATTGTCAGCCAGGGTTGGTAAACTGCTGAAGTGTGGTGCACTATATGTGCCTAGGTGTTTGTTTCTTACTGCGTTGTGTCTAGTGTTTTATGATGTTTTTGGTCTTTTTATGGTTTTATGTTCACAAGGGAAAGAACTAAATGCTAGTGGAAAGAAGCTACTGGTTAAAAACAGAGTGAAGCCTAATTTGTTGATGACAAATGACAAGCAAATACTGAGACAGAACCAAACCTAAACTATGACTTAGCAAAATACAAAGCTTGATAATGAATTCAAGAAAATAAATCACAACATGAACTTAACTTGTCCAATTCTTTCATTAAAGATATTTTGGAAGAGCTTGAGAAATGGGCAGCTAAGTGTAAAAATTCTCCTAACTCAACAATTAAACAATCAACTTATAATGATACAACATCTCATCCATGATTAAAGGTTTGTTGAAACATATTTGGAAAAGAACATTTGTAACATCATAAGATCTCTACTCTAAAACTAGCTCCTAATTCTGTTCTGCAACTTAGTTTAACACCACTAAACCTCACTCAAAATTTATAGATTTCCTTTTAGAATAGTCTTTTGAGGAAAGGCTTGTTTGTGAAATGGTAAAAAGGTTGCAAAAGTACTCCAGGCCTTATACTGATACTATCTTCTGTCTAGATGATTATGAGTTAATATAGGTTTAGAACAAAAGAAGTTTTGTAAATAATGAAGACCGTGGTATTTAAGTTTAACAACTAATGCAATTTAAAATGCAATGGATGGCAACTAATCTTGGAATGTAAATACAGTGAGCTAAGCTGGAACTGAACTAGGATGCTACTAGTCTACAGTGATCAGTGCTAAATTAAAAAGCCATTATCAAACTTGAAACGAAATAACAGAGCATGAATTAAATGCAATTTGCCTCTGGAGTGCCCTAACTAAGTTATCATGCAATTAATCTATGAGATTCTACAGCCTATTTCGTTCATCATGAATGGTATTTTGGAAGAGCTTGTTAGAACAATCCTGGTTGTACAATTCAATGCATTTGAATGCAAACATGAAAACTGAAAGCAAATACAATTAAAAACTAAGACATCACATCTATTTCCTACTCATTGTTATGATGTTTTGGAAGAGCTTTTAAGAGTAAGATTAGCTATGCTACTTAGTGTCAACAAAAAACTGAATCCTACAGTATCACAGTTATACCTTAGTCATCATAATGATATCTTGGAAGAGTTTACTAGAGTAAGTTTAACTGTGATAATGAAAGAAAGGAATTGCAAATAAAATCTATAACACTACGGCCATTTCTCATTCATTATAATGATCTTTTGGAAGAGTTTCTTAGAACAAGTATAGCTATAATGACTAATGAAATTAACTATGAACGCAAACTTCAAAAACTTGAAAACGAACTAAGATACTTATCTAAATTGCAAAAGTAAAGCCGCTCAGGAGGCAGGGGCCCTCTACCACCAGAGTAGCATGAAATCTAACTCAAAATCAACTCAACGCGTTCAAAGAAATTTTGTCTTCTTCATTAAAGGAAAATAACTTAAAACACGGTATTCTCGGTCTTCAGAAATATAGTAGTCAATCCACGAAATCTAATCAAAATCTAGAGCTTGTCTCTCGGTTTCCCGAGTACATTTATAACAAATCTTCATAACAGAACTTGAGATAATACGGGGATCATTGTCTTTTCATATCAAAATCGTACTAGAACTCTAAAGATGGCAGCGTAAAGTGACAAAGGACATCTGGACTGTCCTTGTCCTATTAGGAGTCTGCCTCCTTGTGTGAGTTCCCACGTACAAAACCACGTCCAGAATTCCATTCATTCTTCATGGTGAGCAAAAAACGCTGAGGACATGATGTGGAATATACCCATGTGTGGCTTTTCCTGAGAGGACACCTGGAACATGTTTGAACGTGAAGACAGCTGCAGAATTGGCAACTAGCTATGGAATGTCTGCATTCTGTAGCTAGTTTCAGTTCAAAATGCATTACAATGACAAAATCACAAAACTTAGCAAGTTAGCCATGATATTCATTCTTAAAGTAATTTTAACTAATTTCATTGATCATTTGAGCCTGGGATAACAATGGACAAAAGAAAATGGAGTGAAGTATGATGGAAGAAAGAAAAATCTTGGGGCTCAACATACCCCCACTGCTGACTTCTTGCATGTCCTCATGCAACTTATTCCATAAACTCAGAGACTTCTGCAAGAACATCCAACCCTCTTCTTCTTCTTTGCCTGGAAGTTAAAGGTCTTCTGGGCTTCCTGATGACTAACTTGAACCTTAAATTGGTAAGTGCCCTGATTAACTTCTTGTTCCTCCTTTTCAACTTTTCATTAGTCTTTTCCACTTTGTCCATTTGTAGAGACAGGGTTGAGTTCATACTGGTTTTGAGTTTGACTTGTTCCTTCAGAATATCATTCTCAGTTCTAATGTGTCTATTAAGTACTTCCAGCTCGTACCTATCTCTTCTTAACACATCTATTTCGGACAGTGGAGGACTAGGGGTTCTATCTCTACTCTCTGAAGCTTTCCTTTCCAATGTTTCAACATAGTTATAAATTTCTTGCTGTGCAGGATCAATTTCGGGGGCTTCTTCATCAAAATCTTCTTCAACATCTTCTTCAATAGATGTTTCCTCATCTTCTATGTTTATCACCCCGGTTTGTTTGATCTGTGTTTTCCTTAGTTTCCCCCTGAGTCTATGGCTCCTTCTCGGCTGAGATGGTCCCTCTCCTTTTTCTGTGGCAAATTTTCTGATTACCCTCTCTTCCTTAAGCTGTCTCTTAATCTGAGTCAACTTCTCAGAGATTATTTCTTCACTGCTATCTTGAATTGCTTTATCAGTTTCAATTTTAGAGGCTCTCCATTTTCTGCTTCTCTTTGTAGGTTGATGTTCAGGTGAAGGCTCTTTTGGTTCCTCAAAGTGATTTCTCACCAAGAAATTATCCCAAGTATCTTTTGTTTTGGCTAAATGGTGTTCAATTAGAATCTTAACCAAGCCATGATGGTATAGAGTTGTTTCTAGGAATTGGACTCTCCTTTGAACACTTGAAGCCATCTTTTTTAAACTTTGAAGCAACAAATAAGGAAAATTAAGCTCTTCTTCTAGGAAATGCATTATCAACCTAATATGGTAAACATAGAAAGTACCATATCTACCTTCACAAGTGATAAATTTTTGTAGGATAAACAACATGTTTCTCCATTTATTCTTTAATGCAGAGCTTGGAATCCCCTTTTTAAACACAGTGACATCCATACCTGGTGATTTGAGGATTTGCTTCCATGATTCATTATGAAATTCTCTGTTCTTACACCATCTTTCTCCATGTCTAAGCAATCATGTTGCTTCTGCAATAAAAACCTCTGTGACAGTGAATTTAATATCTCCAACTTCAACCTCGGCTCCTTTGAATGACCTTGCAAACGTTTTAGTAACTTCTTTGTGGAAGCCATTAAATTTCTCAAGGAATTGCAGCCATCCTGCTTGTTGCAACATTTCTCTGCTTTGAGGGTATCCTTCCAGGTATTTTGTGCCTATTGGTTCAGTTCTTACGATGAGGCCCATAATTTCTTCTTCAATCTTCAGATTAGTACTCTTTCTGCTCACAGAGACAATGACTTCAACCTTCAAATTAATACTCCCTTGCTTCACGGTGACAGTGCTTCAATCTTCAAACTGATATACCTCTGCTTCACGGTGATAGTGCTTCAATCTTCAAACTGATATACCTCTGCTTCACGGTGACAATGGCTTCAAATTTCAAACTGATATACCTATGCTTCTTGGTGACAGTGGCTTCAACTTTCAAACTAATATACCTCTGCTCACGGTGATAGAGATACCTCTGTTTTACAGAATGAAATGATGAAGGGTTGGCTACGGGATGGAGTAATAGGGAGTGGTTATGGAACGAGTTAATGAAGTGAGGTGAAGAAAAAAAATCAATGAGTAAAAAGATCACGAAGATATTTTACAACGGATTCAAAAATCGTCATTAAATGATTTGGCTGGGTGACGTGAGAAAATCAATCACTTCAGCATTTTAACCGCTTAGATGATGATCAGGTATAGAATTTGAAATGAAGGATTTTTATCCAAAGTTTTGCGGAGGGTATATTTGGTATGATCAATAAAATAATCAAAACAACTTTTCGAATGATTCATAACTAAAACTATACTAAATTTTTTTTATGATATGCCATTATAATCAGAACTTTTTACCTTTGCTTTTCATCTGCTTTTTGTGGTCTTTGTATGCTTTGTTCTCCTCTGGAAATCATTACTTTGTGAGTCTTCATAATCCTTCTTGATTTTGCTTGTTCATGGATATACCGGATCATCTTGTTGTAATTCAAATGTTTGTTGATCAGTGCCTTCAGGATCTGTAGCTGCGGAATGAATGTCTGGCTGCGGAAAGTCTAATTAGCTGCAGAATGTCTGTTTAGCTGCAGAATGTACCTGTAGATAATTTTAATCATGGAATGGAGTGGTTTGGAATATAAATGGAATATTATATGGAATGAGTGAAGATAGATGATGAAACATGGTATAATGGGATATGTATGAAGTGAATGATGGAGTGGGATGGATTACAATTTATGAAATGGAGTGGAAAAGTATAAGAAATGGCCTGCAATTCATGACATGTGTTATTCATTTGCAGAAAGACATCAAACTTTAAATTTTGATATGGAAATGAGGTGGATGAAGTATGGAATGAGATGAATGAAATATGGAATGAAGTGAAGTATGGAATGAATGAATGAAATGGAGTATGGATGGATAAGTAAATGGAATGAAATGAAATGAGATGGATCATAAGTGCAATGGATCTGAACTTATGATTTTGTAACAGCTGCTTGCAGAAACAAAATGGAAAAGTTAGAGTGTTAGAAAGACTCTGATTTTCACCCTATCTTTTCTGTATAAACATGCCAATCAGTGATTGGTTTTCATGTTTATACTTTATTATTATTATTATTATTTTTAAAGAAATGACTTCAGAAAATTTAATCAAGTTGATGAAGAAGAAAGATTCTTCTTCATTAACTTCACATCACTGTTTTCCTGGAACTTCTTGACAAATTCTTCTCTTGAGAGTGGTTTGTGATACGGCTTCAATCTATGACCATTCACAAGAAAAGTGACCTCTTCTTCATCTATTGTCCTGATTTTTACTGCTCCATTGTCAAAAATTTCAACAATTTCATATGGCCCAAGCTAATGTGTTTGAAATTTACCTTGAAAATCCTTGAATTTTGAATCAAACAAGAGAGCCCAGTCACCTTCTTTGAACTTCTTCTCTTTGATGTACTTGTCATGCCATCTAGTCCTTTGCTGTTGGACTAGACTTATTTTCTGAACTGCATCTTGTCTGATCTCATCCAATTCATTAATCTGCTCCAATCTATGCTTTTGTGCCTCCATTAAATCAAGTCCTAGCTGAACTGCCATTTTGAAAGTTTGAATCTGGAACTCTATGGGAAACAAAACTTGCTTTCCATAAAAAATTTCATAAGGAGTATGGCCTGTTGTGTTTCTCCATGTAGTTCTATAGGCCCACAAGGCTTCAGGAAGCCTATCTACCCAATCTCTTCTATGTAAATGAACAGTCTTTGTTAGGATTCCTTCAATGACCTTATTAGTAGATTCCACTTGATCATTTGCTTGTGGATGATAAGGAGTAGATTTTCTATGCCTGATTTTGTACCTCTCCATCATTTGTTCCACTAGCCTTGATGTAAATTGAGCTCCTTGATCTGTAAAAATTTCTCTTGGGACACCAAAACGAGTAAAAATATTCTCAAAAATAAAATTAACTACAGATGTTTCATTAGCAAAAATTAATGGCTTGGCCTCTACCCATTTGGTAACATAATCAGTGCAAACTAATATATATCTCTTTTGTCTTGATGGAGGACTAATCGGTCCTACAAAATCCAAAGCCCATTTTTCAAAAGGTTCAATATGTACCTGAGGTTGTAATGGCATCTCACCTGAAGGAGAAGGTTTCCCTACTCTTTGGCAACTGTCACACCTTTTGACATACTCTTTAGCATATTTAAACAAGGATGGCCAATAATATCCTAAATGAAGGATCTTATAGGTTGTCCTCTTATCAGCAAAGTGTCCGCCACAAGGTTCATCATGACATGCTTTAAGAATCTTAGGCATCTCATCTTCCCGAACACATCTCCTAATGATCAAATCTGGACCTGTCTTGTACAACTCATTAGCAACCCATGAATATTTTGCACTGTCATAAATGATTTTTCTTTTATCTCTTGCATTCATTATTGAAGGAAATTTTCCTGAAACTAAATAATTAGCAATGTCAGCAAACCAAGGAGTTTGGGTAGAAATTGCAAAAAGATATTCATCGGGAAATTGATCTTCAACTGGAGTGTCATCTTTGATGTTTTGGAGTCTAGATAGGAAATCAGCTACTGTGTTTTGTTTTCCAGGCCTATCTAGAATGGTAATTTTGAATTCTTGTAAAAGCAATAACCATCTTATGACTTTGCCATTAGTAATTGATTTGTTCATTAAGTATATAATTGCAGAATGATCAGTGTGAACAAAAGTTTCATAGCCTGTTATATAGTGTCTGAATTTGTTTATGGCATGAACAACAGCTAAAAACTCTTTTTCAGTTACAGTATAGTTTAACTCTGAAGGAGTCAAATTTTTACTGGTATAGTAGATGGCATAAGGAATTAGGTCTTTTTGTCCCAATACTGCTCCTAGAGCTGTATCTGAGGCATCTGTTGAAATATGAAAAGGTAACTTCCAGTTAGGTCCCCTTAAAATAGGTGCTTCAGAAATTTTTGTTTTCAGGGTCTCAAAGGCTAACTGGCAATCAAAATTCCATTTGAATTCACAGTCTTTGGTAAGTAATTTGAAGAGTGGAGATGCTATCTTGGTGAAGTTTTCTATAAACCTCCGATAATATCCTGTAAATCCTAGAAAAATCCTAACATCTTTTTGACAACTTGGAATAGATAAGTTAGAGATGACTTCAACTTTTGACTCATCAACCCTAATCCCATCCCCTGAAATGTGATGCCCCAAAACAATACCTTCAGTAAACATCATGAAACATTTCTCATGACTAAGTGAAATATTTGCTTCCTGACATCTCTTTAAAACTTTTTCCAAGTTTGCTAAAGATTCTTCAAATGTGTTTCCATAAACTGTGAAATCATCCATGTATACCTCTACACAATCATGTATTAGATCTGAAAAAATTCCTAATACTACCCTTTGGAATGTTGCAGGTGCATTTCATAATCCAAATGGCAATACTCGGTAAGCATAGGTACCCCAAGGACAGGTAAATGTGGTTTTTTCTTGATCTTCAAGTGCTACTTGGATTTGGTTGTAACCACTAAACCCATCTAGGAATGAGAAGTACTTTTTTCCAGCTAATGTATCTAACACTTGATCTATGAAAGGTAAGGGAAAATGGTCTTTAAGAGTAGCTTTGTTTAATTCCTGGTAGTCAATACATACCCTCCATTTACCATTTTTCTTTGGGACAATTACCAAAGGAGAAACCCACTGACTATCTGAAATGGGATAGATGAAGTTGACATTTAACAATTTTTGCAATTCTTCTTTAACAATCTCCCTAAGATTTGGATTCATCCGTCTTTGAGGTTGTCTGATTGGTTTACAATTTTCCTCTATATAGATGTGATGAGTTCAAGTCTTGGGGCTTATCCCTTTCATGTCAGTGTACTCCCATGCATATGCAGAAGAATGTCTCTGTAATATCTTGACTAACTCTTCTTGTTGAGATTTTTCTAAGTTCTTGTTTATGTTCAAAGTTTTGCCTGGAAATATCTCACTTGTAGAGCTGCCAAATTTATCCATAGAATGAAGAGACATCTGCCTTGATGACAAAAACTCAATATTGGATCCCTCTTGAAATGATTCATGTTTGTGTTCTGGAGAGGATTCAAAGTTTTCTAGAGTATTCGGAATTTGATTATCTTCACTAATTTCTGAAATTGTGAAGAGAGGTTGTAAATCTTCTTCATCCTCTATCCATTGAGTGTCATCTAGATCTGTAATTGTCCTAGCTGGAGGATATAAAGTGAATTTCTTAGTTGAACTACCATCAGAAATATACATATCATCGGACCTACAACTAATAAAAGCATCAGCTGTAGCCAACCAAGGTCTTCCTAATATAGCAGGATGGCCTCCTAGATTATTCTTAGGAGTTAGGATCATGAAATCCACAGGGTACTCCCAAGAATCTAGGGACACTGGAATGTCTTCTATTACCCCATCGGGTTTGATCACAGATCTATCTGCTAATTGTAATAGTGTGGGTGTAAAGAGAAGATTAGGAAGTTTCAGTTTATCCATGATTTGTCTACTCATGATATTGATTGCTGCTCCTAAATCAATGAGTGTGTTTTGGATTTCAATTCCATTGATGTGAATTTTAACAACTAGATTTCCTGGGTCAAGATACTTTGGAATAGCAATCTTACCCATCATAATGTCTGCTATTTTTCCTGCCAGTTGAATTTTCTTTGTTTCTCTTATTCTTTTTCTTGTTTTCTTCATGCTCGACTCCTTTATTGTTTTGGCTAAAATTGGAATTTCCTTGATGGCTTGTAATAATGGAATTTTAATGCAAACATTTCTCAGCTCATCTAGGAAATCATAATTAGGCACCATAATTTGTTTTTATACACCTCTATCAATTTGTAATCTTTCTGGAAAGGGAGGTGTAGAAGTAGATGTTGATGGCTGCTCTAATACAGGAGTTGAAATTATTGGTTCTTTTTGCTTTAATTTTTCAGTGTTTGGGTCTTGAAAAGATGTGTCTTCCTCAAGACTTTTATTCACCCATAGAGATTCTTCCTCAGAGTTATCTTGTTCTTGTATGATCACAGAAGGTTTCCTCTTTTCAAGTATTCTTCCAGACCTAAGTTGAACATTACTAAGGTCTAAAGGAGTAATTAAATAAGTTGGAAACTATTGGCCTTCTATCATGTATGTGTTCTGAGGATTTTTATTGTTGGGGTTTGGTATGGGTTGAGCAGGCAACTGATTTGATTTTTGAGGAAATGGTAATGGAAGTGGTTGATTTTGATGTGGTAGTTTCTGATGATGTTGTTGAGGATTTTGTTGAAAATTTTGTTGAGGATTTTGAGGAGAAAAATGTGGGTATGGTGGATAGGATGGTGGATATTGATAGTACTGAGAGTATCTTCCATAGGGACTTTGTGCTCCTTGTGCCCAAGCTTGTGATTTATTTTGAAATTGAGGCCAAGGTTGCTGCCAAGAATTCCAAGTTGGAGGTTGGTTATACATTTGATCATGGAATCCTTGTGTTTGAGGTCCTTGCCAAGGCCTTCTAGAGACAAAATTGAGAGATTCTGTGGAATTTGTAGGAGTTTCCTCTTGAAAGACAACTTTGAGACCAGGAAGGGAAGGACAATTCTTGGTCTCATGTTTTTCAGAAAAAATGACACAGGTCTCTACAACTTTTACATCCAAAGGGCACTCTCTCAAGGCATGTTTCTTTCTACATTTGGGACAAAAGATTGCTAAGGCATCAGATTCGGATTTTTGCTTGTTTTGTAATTTAAGGGTGTCTATTTGTTCACTAAGACTCCCTAAGATGTAATATTTGAAATCATCAAGCATATGTCCTATTTCTGACCTACTTACTGTCCCAGAAGCAGACTTACTTGCCCTTGCAAGAGCAAGATCTCTTGGACCTTTTACAGTTTTAGATTTCCCTCTTGAAAGGTTGATACATAACTCAGATATTTCAGGTAATGTGAGCTGTGATATATCCCCTTTTCCCATCATGTTAAGGATATCCAACCATTCATCCCTAATTGTTTTTAACAAAAGAGCTTTTAAGGTGTCTTGATCTAAGTTTTCCATTTTTGCTCTTTTGATGTTGTAATGAAATCTCTCCAACAAATCTTCCAAGTTTTCATCTTCTTTTTGTAACATCTTAAACACTTCCTCCTTATGATTGAATGGCATACAATAATCCAAATACCTCTCTAGAAATGCTTGTTTCATGTCTTCCCATGTCCTAATAGAACTATTGATCAAACTCATAAACCACTTCAATGCTGCTCCTTTCAATGTTGAAGGAAATAGTTTAAGTTTTTGAGCATCTTGTAAGTAGTCATAATTTCTACACAGGATTTCAAATTCAAATAGGAAGGTTTCAGGATCTTCAGTTTTAAGTCCATAGAAGTTTGGAAGGACAGAGGGTGAAATATTTTTCATGGTTGTTGTTGTGGATAATTTTGTCACCCCTAGAGACAGCCTAGAGTTGCTATAGACCAGTGCCTAGGACATCTTAGTATAGCAAGGAGCTCATAATATAACTTGGGTCGTCAATCCAAAAGCTCTCTTACTATCTCTTGTTAAACAAGGAAATTAGTTTAAATGGGACCAATCTCTCTCAGAAGCTGATAAAAAGATAAGAATAATGTAGGAACATCATGCAACACTCCAATACAAAAGCATCGAACCGAGTTAGACGGCTTGCGCCAGAGGTCGCTTCAAATAATATGCCACAGAAATCAAATATCAGAAAGTGGATGCGGTGAAGAAACATGGAGAAGATACTAGTTAACATGAGGCTGATACCCAGATACACAACAAAACCACATATGGGCTTATCCAACTAAGAATCCATACATGACAATGGCGTTTTAAAAGCACCCTCCTCAAGCAACTAATATAGCAGAAAATATGGATAAGGTGAACATGGAACAGTATATCATGACTAGGCCTATTTAAAGCGCTTGACTAACCCCAGTATGGGCATCAACTAGGATGAATCCTTACTCAAGATTAGTGAGCCACTCGCATTCTAGAGCATGATACAAGAAGACAAATAGCATGAAATGAAATATTGTATTAACACATAAGAGAAAATTACATACTGTGAGATACCAAAGACCAGAATCCTCATTACAGTTATAACTCCTCCTCACTGAGACCCTACGGGCTCTGAACCTTCATACAGAAGTGTTACAAAATGTACACAAAAGCCTTTTCACAGCACAGTTTGCTGATAGAAATCTGGAACCCTTACAATGTTTTTCTTTCTAGTTTTTATAGAAGAAAGAGAAAACTCTAGAGAATGAGGTAGGTGATATACATTTAATGGTCTCATTTAAACAAATTTTGAAGGAAAAGCCTGCCTATGCTATTTGGCGGGGCTGAACTGATGCACGTACTCAGCTACCACTTCATGAAATAAATGATGAAGATAAAAATATCCTTATGAACAAGACATAAATAATAAAATATACAAATGCTATGTACTTGGCTGGAGGAGGAAAATCTGCTGTGATAAAACCTTGAGGTTGCTTGCAAGAATAAATGAACGGGGAAGAAGATCTCCTCAGAGACACGGCATAAGAGAAAATCTTCATGAACCTTCTGTACTTTCCTGAGAAGAAAATCAGCCGAAATATAATCTGTAGGGTATGATTTTTAATGTATTGTACCCTCGGCTTGATCTTGAAAATCTCTGGTCCGATACCCTTGTCTTTTAACACCAGAAACGAGCTCATAATCTTCAATGGGGTTGTTGAAATATTTAATTCTTTGCTGATGTTCTTTGCAGGAACATTTATATCCCCATACGCTAACTGGCATCTTTAAATTGTCCTTGGAGAGTTTGAAAGATTTTAAATCCAGCTCCTGCGATGGATGTCTTATCATGGCGGCTTTCAGGACCTTTCTTCATAATGACAGCTTCAATTGAATTGCCTTCTGAGATGCTTTATTGCTGCGGCCAAGACTGTGAACTAAAACATCTTTCCGTTTGTTGAAACCCTGCAAAATCCACCAACACATTAGAAAAACCAGGTAGAAGTGGGGTGGATGAGGAGGTGTCGGCGATAATGATGGTGGGGACATGGTTGATTGATAAGAATGCGCAGGGTGGTGGAGAAAATATGATGGAAGCTTTTGATAATCAGAGGGAACGCAGGTTTTCTACGTAAAATGGTTTGAACGTGGTGGCGGAATAAAACAATGAATACGAATAAACAAACATATATATATTCAGCAGGGGAGAATGCCACGGACACATAGGAATACGACACATGGGTGTATGAAGGACAGGTAGGTGAATGACGTGGCTGCGGGGTCAACAGACAGAGAAGACTGGATTCTGGGCCGTCAGATTTTGGAAGACAGATCAACGGCTCGAAGGCGATGGGAGCGGCGTAATGGTGGGCCACGGGACACGACAGACACGGGATAACAAGCGAGCGGCTTCGAAGGATATCTGCCATTGGATTGAGGCCAACAGATCCAACGGCGCGGGTGAGTTCCGCTGCCTGGCCATTGACCAATATTTAACGCGCGAAATGGTGGTTTTTCGTGCCCGTACCAAAGACATGTGGCGCATTTTCAATGGAATAGCTGGCATTTGGTTGAAAACCGCCAACCTGATGAAGGCAGTGCGGAATGGAACCAGCAGTTTCTCGCGACGGGATACGGACGCGGGGACCACCACATAAAACAATCTCCGCTCCGTCGATTGGTTTTGATCCGACGGTTGTAGATGCGCCGAAGCGTTTATCATTAAGCCCCCTTTTCCCCTGGCATATGGTTTTGCGCTCGGGTCATATCGGAACCGAAACATGGAAGGCTAAAATCTTTGGAGCTAGGCCCGATAAGTTTTAAATTATGGGTTTTAACCTTTGCAGGGCGGATTTTCCGGGCGGAGATGGTAATATTAAACGGGAGCATGAGGATTTTAGGCCACGACAGAGATTTGAAATGGATTCAGAAAAGGCAGTGGACCAAAAATTTATATGCAGGGGTCAATATGTACAACATCAGCTCCATCTGGGGATGGCATGTTCATCCTTGGACATGTCGAGAACACGCAGACCACTGAAAATTTCTGTATGTACATCCTATTTTTCAATTTCTGTGCGTTTCTTCTGATAATTTTCCAGCATCCTTTCTTTATAAAAATAAAAGCTAAAAAAACTTATATACAATATAATACAACAGGCATTCCCAGCCTGGATCAGAATTGAAAGTATGGCTTGAGGAATTGGCCATTCACAGGGGCGTCCAGCAGATCACCCTGTAGGTTTTCTAACATGAAAGTATTGTTTCCTCCTTGATTCACAATTTTGAATGGGCCAAACCACAACGGGTCAAATTTAGCATGCTTGCCTTTCTCTTCTCTTCGAACGTCCCATCTGAGAACCAGGTCTCCAATTTGGAATTTCCTGTCTTTCGCATGCCGATCAAATACATTCTTCATTTTCTCCTGATATTCCATCAATCTCTGATTTACCTGGTTCCGTGTTTCCTCTAATTCGACCAATTGATTAATTCTTCTGACCATGTCATTTGGTTCTTCTTGGCTTTCCTGCATAAAATGTGCTACCGGTAACGCCAATTGCGCAGGAAACATAGCTGCTCGCCCATACACCAGCTCATAGGGAGATTTCCCTGTTGCTCTCTTGCTGGTTATCCTATTCGCCCATAGAGCAAATTTTAATTGGGAGTCCCAATTCTTCTGATTCTCATTTATCGTTTTCTTCAAGGCCCTCAATAGGGTTTTATTAGAAGATTCTACTAAGCCATTTCCCTGTGGATAGTAAGCTGTGGAATGAGTCAATATGATGTTATACTGTTGGCAGAAATTTACAAATCTGGCAGACTTGAAATCCTATGCATTATCAGTTACAATCCTAGCAGGACAGCCAAACCTAGATATGATATTTTCCTCCATAAACTTGATTATCACAGCATCTGTAGCATTTCTTGTAGGTATGGCTTCCACCCATTTTGTGAAATAATCTGTGGCTGTTAGTATCCATTTATATTGGCCACTTGATGGGGGATGTATCTCTCCTATGAAATCTAATCCCCATTTCTGAAATGGTTCATTTACATGAATGGGAATCAAGGGAAAAGCTGCTAATTTCTGTCTTTCTGCAAATCTTTGGCACTTATCACACGCCCTGACCCAAGCAAAAGCATCTGTAAATAATTTTGGCCAGTAGAAACCATCCTTCAGGATCTTATGAGCTGTAGCTCTCCAGCTGTAATGTCCTCCACATATTCCCTCATGAAATTCTGTCATTATATTCTCCACTTCATTTTCTGTGAGGCATAATAGTAATATACCTGAAGGGTCTCTCCAATATAGTTGTCCATTAGCAATTATGTATTTTTGGGATTTCATTCTTATAGCCCTATATTTTACCTTATCACAACTTGGAGGACAGCTAAGTGTTAAGAGATATTCAACTATTTCTTTATACCAAGGGCTAGTGAGGTATTTCATGTGTACCTTTTGAGTGGCCATCTCTAGTCCTTGCTGTTCTTCTCCTTTCTCAGATTCTTCATTTGCTATCATGGATAAATTAATGCCCAAGGCTTGATGATTTGATTCAGATAACATTTTAGCAAGTCCCTGTCCTTTAATCAGCTTAGTAGGCCTTATGTCCAAATCATACTCCTGTATTTTTGCAATCCATCTTCCTCTTTTACCTTCGCTATCCCCCTGAACAAGAATGTCTTTGACGACTGCTGTGGGAACATATGCAGTAATGTGAGATTGCAAAACATATATTCTAAAAGCTTTGAGGGACTTTACCAGGGCATATGCCTCCTTCTCCAATATATTATATTTTAATTCAGCATCATAAAGCACTTGACTGAAGAAAGCTATAGGCTGCTCATATCCATCTTCATTTCTCTGCAACAAACCTCCAGCAATTGTATGAGGCGAAGAAAATGAGAATATTATAAATGGCTTTGTATAATCTGGCCCAGCTAACACAGGAGCTTCAACAAATCCCTGTTTTATCCTGGTGAATGCATCTCTAGACTCCTGGGACCATCTTACTTCATTATCCTTTTTCAACATATCAGTTATATGCCTAACTATCTCGGCATAGTTAGGAATAAACCTTCTCAGAAAATTAATTCAGCCTAAAAACACCTGTACTTCCTTCTTATTCCTGGGTAAAGGAATACTGTTTATTACTTCAACTCTCTTAGGGTATATTTTCACACCATCTTTAGTTACAATGTGCCCTAAGAGTTTTTCCTCATCTAATGCAAATAAAGATTTTTGAGGATTGAGGGATAGGCCATACCTTCTGCATTTTTCAAAAGTTCTTCTTAAATGCTCAATATGCTCATCATCATTATTTGAAAATACTGTGATATCATCAAGATACACCACCAAAAACTTGTCCTGTTCTCCAACAAAAGCTATGTCCATTGCCCTCTGAAAAGTAGCTCCAGCATTAATTAATCCAAAAGGCATCCTGGCATACATAAATGTTCCCCATGGTGTAGTGAATGCAGTTTTCTTCTGATCTTCTGGAAACACAGCTACCTGATTGTAGCCAGAAAAACCATCCATCATTGACATTCTGGATGCTCCCACCACTTTCTGCAGGATGTAGTCCATCTTAGGCAGTGGATAATTATCCTTTAGAGATGCTCTATTTAAATTCTTGAAATCCACACACAGCCTTATTTCTCCATTTTTCTTTCGAACAGGAACAAGGTTTTCTACCCATTCTGAGTATCTCAATGGCACAATTATTTTGGCCTTCAGTAGCTTCTTGATTTCTTTTTCAATAGAGGGAAGCAGCAGAGGATTTATCTGTCTGAGCTTCTGCTTATAAGGCTTTGCATCTTCCCTCAAAGGAATTTTATGCTGCATTATATTAACATCAAAAGTTTTTAGGTCCTGATAGGACCAAGCAAATACATCTTTATAAGATTGAAACAACTTCAAATATTTTTCTTTATATTCTTCTGGGACC
Source organism: Pinus albicaulis (assembly GCA_034641835.2). Classification (NCBI taxonomy): domain Eukaryota; kingdom Viridiplantae; phylum Streptophyta; class Pinopsida; order Pinales; family Pinaceae; genus Pinus; species Pinus albicaulis. The sequence continues at coordinate 131,924 of JAXQQM020086347.1, forward strand.
CTTTTAGATAATTTTACAATTTTGGGATCAACATAAGTACCCAGATTTAAATCTTCCACTTGATTTTCTTCTACCACTTTGTTTGGCTGCAATGGGATATCATCTTTGTTAAATAATCTTTCAAGAGGCACCAGACCTCTAGGTATAACATTTCCTTTCAGTTGCAGCACTTTATTACCTGCTATCTTCTCTTCCCATCTGTTTTCTGCAATATTTTCAGCTTCCTCTTCTTCCTCATAATCATCAATCTCCATATTAGAGAATTCTCCCACTGTCTCCATGAATCTCTTCATCTGTTCATCATCTTCAAATACTTGCCAGTGCTTAATATTATCTGGGATAGATGGCCTGTAACGTACCTCCACTTCGTATCTTAAAAGTGGATTCTGAGGAGGACGGAATGTACTGGCAGCTACAGCAAGAGAATCTGCTATTCTGTTTTGCTCCCGGGGCATGAACTGTATGTTAAATGCTGAGAAGAAATTCTCCACCATGTCCCATACTTCGTTTCTGTAAGCTCTCAGCCGTGGATGCTTAGTTTGGCATTGATTTCTGATCTGCCTTACCACCAGCTCAGAGTCTCCCATGACTTTTAGACTTTGGATGCCCATGTTTCTAGCTGTCTGCAGTCCCAATAAAAGTGCTTCATATTCAGCTACATTATTGGTAGCTTCATATTCCAATTTAAAGGACAATGGGATCCATTTTCCTGTAGGAGAGATTAATAACACCCGAGCTCCATTGCCTTCCCTTGAATTTGCTCCATCAAAATGCAAAGTCCAAATTTCTGATTCCTGATCTTCTTTAGGCTGCTCAGTTTGGATTTGACCAAAAAGGGGCTCATGAGCATAATTTTGATTTTCTTCTAACATCAAACATGAGAAGTCTCCCTCTTTGTTATAAACTGGGGAATTCTCTGAGCAGTCAGCCTTAGTTACCATTTTAACAAATCTAGTCTCCCTGTATAACCTCCTCTCCTGGCCTCCAAAGACTAGGACAATGGCATATGTCAAATCCAATTTGATTGACCCACCAATTTTTGTACCCCAGGACCTTGACAGCAGCATGCCAAAGCGGGCTGGGATATCAGCAACCACAATGTCCATGACCACACTCTTTGCTGGAATTTGGGCCAAATTGACCACTAAGTCTTTAATCATTCCCAAGCATTTAACCCTTTTAGAATCAAATGAATATAGGTCTTTGTATGGTCTTGTAATTTGCAGTCCTAGTTGTTCCATGACAGACAGAGGCATAAGATTATGGGAAGCCCCAGAATCTAACATACAATTATGTAACATCAGGTCATGAATAACTAGAGACACATAAAAAGGAGGAGTAGAAGGGTCTATCTCCTCGACATGTGGGCCAGAGACTACCATGGGTCTCTCTTCTTGAAGGTTTAAACTATCAGGCACAATTGGTATTTCAGGAGGAAGCATGAAGGAAGTGACTTGAGACTGATATATAGGCTGTTTTAATAATTCGGTCAGGGGGACTGGAATCTTAATTTTCTCAAGTTCTTTTTGTAGATTGAAAGCAGGTGGGGGTTTTTCTATCACTACTTCTTTTGACTCTTTATTTTCAGCTGAAGATTTAATTTCTTTTGACAGTGACTCAGCATTAAGAGGACTGACTATTTTTGAAGAAGAAGGAATCTGATCATTAGGCTGCAATGGAGCATTTAGAGGACTCTTACCTTTTTCTATGTTTCTCTTTGTTGCTAATTCCTTTTGAGCAGGTGCTTCTTTCTGAGGTGGCTCCTCTTCTTGTTCTTGAGTGCGGGTCCTCTTCCTTGAAGATCTGAGATCATACTTCACATTGAACTGTGCTTGCATGAAATAAGCAAATTGCTTACAATAATGGTCAATCTCTTCTTCTTCTTCTTCGTCTTGCAATGGGCATTCCATGTCATCATTATTTGAAAAAGACAGGTTTGAATCTTCTAGTTGATAAGTGGCATCTTCAGTGGAGTCTTTTGCTGGACCTTCCAGGTACAATGGATGCGGTACCTGGTCTTGTTGTTCCTTTACTTCTCTCAGCAATATCTGCAATGGTGGTCTTTTATACTGGGGATTGTATCCTCTATTTGGAGCATTATAGAAATTCTTGGGAGCTGCATTTTTAGCCTCCAACTCAAGCTTGACCATCTTCTTAATCATATTGCATATTTCATCCATTTTATCTAAATCCTTATCTTGATTAGAGGTGGAGACCTCTTCTTTACCTCTCCTCCTAGTATCTTGTTCAATTTTTCCCTTTAACTTCCCAGTGGAGGCAAAGTTTGCTTCCAGCTCCAGAGCATCCGACTGAGCATCATCTAAAGTGGCAGGTTTTCTTTCTCTCAATGAGAATCCAAAGTCAAAATCAAAGGCTTCTATAAAAACTATCTTGGCAGTTGTTTCATGGGGCTTCATTTCAGGAGGCAGGCTCAAATATAACTTGTTGAATCTTTTAATAAACTCTGATACTCCTTCATTATGCTTCTTCTTCAAAGTATTAAATTCAGTAAGACACTGACCATAATCTTTCTTTTCTCCCCACTTCCTGAGGAAAGTATTCTCCATCTCGTCCCAGGTGGTCACGGAACGATTTCCCAATGTCTTGAACCATTTTCTGGCTTCACCTTCCAAAGATTGTACAAATAATCTTAAGACCACATCCAAATGTTCAACATTTAAGTTTTCTGCAAAAGAGCAGAAAGTCTCAAGATGTTTCTGAGCGTCAATTTCATTTTCTCCATTAAATCTTGGCAGAATCTTCAAATAATTCTGTGGCATATCATTTAGCACTTGGGGTAAGGCCAGTGGAGCGTATTTGTTCAATATAAAAGCGGGAACATTAGCCATTGGGGGAGGTGGGGGTTGTGCAACAGTCTGAGATACAAATGAAGGAAGAGGAGTAGGAGAAAGTGGAGTATGTATAACAATGGTAATAAATTGCACAGGAGCCTGAGGTGTGGATGGGAATAGTTCACGGTTGACAGCAGCTACTTCTGTGACTTCTTTAATTTCCTCAGCCTCAGGAGTAGGATAGAAATACTCTTCAATCCAGGCACTTCCTCTATGTGGAGTTTCTGAGTAAAACTCAGGATTTTCCTTGGTAGGATCGGGATGTTCTGTTCTGATTTCTTGAGAAGAAGAGGGCGGATAATCTTCAACGAAATATTCAGGGTTTTCAGCACGAACTGATTTCCTCTTCTTCCAAACTCTTTTATGAATGATCTTCTCTGGGTCAGACACGTAAGGTGTCTTCGACTGAGATGTATCTGACCTCAAATGTGGCTTACGAGGAGCTAGGACTACCAATAAATTTATCAAATAAAGAACAGTGGAGTCGCCAAGGTGAGAGATACGCAACTCTTCAACTCTCCGTGCTCACCTAATTAGAGAGTGAAAACAATTTGTCGAGACCCAAGGAAACTGATATTCTTGAATTCGATCCCCGGCAACGGCGCCAGAAAGATGTTGTGGACAATTTTGTCACCCCTAGAGACAGCCTAGAGTTGCCATAGACCAGTGCCTAAGACATCTTAATATAGCAAGGAGCTCATCATATAGCTTGGGTTGTCAATCCAAAAGCTCTCTTACTATCTCTTGTTGAACAAGGAAATTAGTTTAAATGGGACCAATCTCTCTCAGAAGCTGATACAAAGATAAGAATAGTGTAGGGACATCATGCAAAACTCCAATATAAAGGCATCAGACAGTTAAGAGACAAATTACTGTAAAGAGGGCCAGTTCAAATAATATGCCACAGAAATCAAATATCAGAAAGTGGATGCAGTGAAGAAACATGAAGAAGATATTAGCTAACATGAGACTGATACCTAGATACACAACAGAATCACATATGGGCTTATCCAACTAAGAATCCATACATGACAATGGCGTTTTAAAAGCACCCTCCTCAAGTAACTAATATAGAAGAAAATATGGATGAAATGAACATGGAATAGTATATCATGACTAGGCCTATTTAAAGCGCTTGACTAATCCAAGTATGGGCACCAACTAGGATGAATCCTTACTTAAGATCAGTGAGCCACTCGCATTCTAGAACATGATACAAGAAGATAAATGCAATGAAATGAGATATTATATTAACACATAAGAGAAGATTACATACTGTGGGATACCAAAGACCAGAATCCTCATTACAATTATAACTCCTCCTCAGACCTACGGGCTGCAGACACTCCATCTGAAGTGTTGCAAAATGTATACAAAAACCTTTCTTCTGCAGTTTCTTTGATAAGTACGATTCACTACAATGTTTTCTTTCTAGTTTTATAAAGGAAGGAGAAAACTCTAGAGAATGAAGTAGGTGATGTACATTTAATGATCTCATTTAAACAAATTTGAAGGAAAAGCCCGCCCATGCTATTTGACGGTGCTGGACTGATGCACGTACTCAGCTACTACTTCATGAAATAAATGCTGAAGATAAAAATCTCCTTATGAACAAGATACAAATAATAAAATATACAAATGCTATGTACTTGGCTGGAGGAAAATATGCTGCAATAAAACCTTGAGGTTGCTTGCAAGAATAAATAAACTGGGAAGAAGATCTCTGCTGAGACACGGCATAAGAGAAAATATTCATGAACCTTCTGTACTTTCCTGAGAAGAAAATCAGCCGAAATATAATATGTAGGGTACGATTTTTAATGTATTGTACCCTCGGCTTGATCTAGAAAATCTTTGGTCCGATACCCTTGTCTTTTAACACCAGATATGAGCTCACAATCTTCAGTGAGGTTGTTGAAATCTTTAATTCTTTGTTCTTGTTCTTTGTAGGAACATTTATATCCCCATACGCTAACCGGCATCTTTAAATTGTCCTTGGAGAGTTCGAAAGATTTTAAATCCTGCTCCTGCGATGGATGTCTTTTCATGGCTGCTTTCAGGACCCTTCTTCATAAATGACAGCTTCAGTTGAGTTACTGTCTGAGATGCTCTATCGCTGCAGCCAAAACTGTGAATCAAAACATCTTTCAGTATGTTGAAAACCCTGCAAAATCCACCAACACATTAGAAAAACCAGGTAGAAGTAAGGGGCGTGGTGGTGGAGATGGTGATGACGTCGTAGATATGGACAGATGATAAGAACACGCAGGGTGGCGAAGGAAAAACAATGAAGGCTTTTGATAATCAGAGGGAACCTAGGTTTTCCACGTAAAATGGTTTGAACGTGGTGGCGGAATAAAACAATGAATACGAATAAACACACATATATATATTCGGCAGGGGAGAAAGCCACGGACACACGGGAATACAACACATGGGTGTACGAAGGGCAGGTGGGTGGATGACGTGGCTGCGGAGTCAACAGACAAAGAAGACTGGATTCTGGGCCGTCGGATTTTGGAAGACAGATCAACGGCTCGAAGGCGATGGGAGCGACGCAATGGTGGGCCACGGGACACAACGGACACAGGTTAACGTGCGAGTAGCTTCGGAGGATATCCGCCGTTGGATTGAGGCCGACAGATCCAACGACGTGGGTGAGTTCCGCTGCCTGGCCATTGTTCAACATTTAACGCGCGAAAAAGTGGTTTCGGAAATCGTACTCAAGGACACGCGTCACGCGATTTGTGGAATTCTTTCGGCGTTTGGTGGCTTGCCGGCTCGGTGGAGGTGGTGCGGAATTAACATTTGGTTTTACGCGCACGAGCCGCCACGGATGTTTTAATTGCGGGACATCGATTGGTTTTAATCGACGGTTGCGGATGCTGCAAGAAGCATTTATTATTAAAGCCCCCCTTTTCCCCCGGCACCCCCATTCTGCGTTCGGGTCATATGGGAACCGAAACATGGAAGGCTATGCAATGGCAAGTCTGGGACCCGATAAGTTTTATATTATGGGTTTTAACCTTTGCGGGGCGGATTTTCCGGGTGGAGATGGTAATATTAGGGAGCATGAGGATTTTAGGCCATAGCGAGAGATTTGAAATAGATTCGGAAAGGCGAGCGGACCAAAAATTTATATGCGGGGGTCAATATGTACAAAGTTGTATTGGTTTCTTCATCTATTATAGGGAACCCAAAGAGCTTCCCATTTCTCTTCTACCTCTTCCTCTACCTCCTTCTCCTTCTACACATCTACCTCCTTCTCCTCTACCTCTACCTCTACCCCCTCCAAATAATGTGTGTTCTCCATTAAAGACTCCTCCTCCTCCTTCTTCTACCATGGTTGATTCTTCTGTGGAAGTGGAAAAGTTTGTGTCCCTAACAGGAGTCCTTGGATCTTCTTCTAAGATAGGTTCAGTGGATGAAGTGGAAGGTCTCTCTAATGGAATATCTGATCTTAGGTCTTCTAGAAGTCTAGGATCAGTAAAGGATGGAATGTGGGTCTGATTTGAAGGTGTACTAGCTCTTGGTCTAGGTGAAACAAGTGGTGTTCTAGGAATCAAACTTTTGCTTCTGCTTCTTATGAATCTACCCCTTGAGTCTCTCTCTCTACGCATATCATTGTTTTTGGGAGTTAAGAAACAAAGGTTACCTAGTTTTCACTTCCCCGGCAACGGCACCAAAATGTTTGTGCTCAACCTAGTCTCCTAAATTGAGTTCATTTAATTGTCAACCAGGGTTGGTAAACTACTGAAGTGAGGTGCACTGTATGTGCCTAGGTGTTTGTTTCTTACTGCGTTGTGTTTAGTGTTTTATGATGTTTTTGGTCTTTTTATGGTTTTATGTTCACAAGGGAAAGAACTAAATGATGGTGGAAAGAAGCTACTGGTTAAAAACAGAGTGAAGCCTAATTTGTTGATGACAAATGACAAATGCAAATACTGAGACAGAACCAAACCTAAACTATGACTTAGCAAAATACAAAGCTTGATAATGACTTCAAGAAAATAAATCACAACATGAACTTAACTTGTCCAATTCTTTCATTAAATATATTTTGGAAGAGCTTGAGAAATGGGCAGCTAAGTGTAAAAATTCTCCTAACTAAACAATTAAACAATCAACTTATAATGATACAACATCTCATCCATGATTAAAGGTTTGTTGAAACATATTTGGAAAAGAACATTTGTAACATCATAAGATCTCTACTCTAAAACTAGCTCCTAATTATATTCTGCAACTTAGTTTAACACCACTAAACCTCACTCAAAAGTTATAGATTTCCTTTTAGAATAGTCTTTGAGGAAAGGCTTGTTTGTGAAATGGTAAAAAGGTTGCAAAAGTACTCCAGGCCTTAAACTGATACTATCTTCTGTCCAGATGATTATGAGTTAATATAGGTTTGGAACAAAAGAAGTTTTGTAAATAATGAAGACCGTGGTATTTAAGTTTAACAACTGATGAAATTTAAAATGCAATGGATGGCAACTAAACTTGGAATGTAAATACAGTGAACTAAGCTAGAACTGAACTAGGGTGCTGCTAGTCTACAGTGAACAGTGCTAAACTAAAAAGCCATTATCAAACTTGAAACAAAATAACAGAGCATGAACTAAATGCAATTTTCCTCCGGAGTTCTCTAACTAAGTTATCATGCAATTAATCTATGGGATTCTACAGCCTATTTCGTTCATCATGAATGGTATTTTGGAAGAGCTTGTTAGAACAATCCTGGCTGTACAATTCAATGCAATTGAATACAAACATAAAAACTGAAAGCAAATACAATTAAAAACTAAGACATCACAACTATTTCCTACTCATTGTTATGATGTTTTGGAAGAGCTTTTTAAGAGTAAGATTAGCTATGCTACTTAGTGTAAACAAGCAACTGAAACCTACAGTATCACAGTCATGCCTTAGTCATCATAATGATTTTTTGGAAGAGTTTACTAGAATAAGTTCAACTGTGATAATGAACAAAAGAAATTGCAATTAAAATCTATAACACTACAACCATTTCTCATTCATTATAATGATCTTTTGGAAGAGTTTCTTAGAACAAGTATAGCTATAGTGACTAATGAAATTAACTATGAACTCAAACTTCAAAAACGTGAAAATGAACTAAGATGCTTATCTAAATTACGAAAGTAAAGTCGTTCAGGAGACAGGGGCCCTCTACCACCAGATGGAATCTAACTCAAAATCAACTCAACGCGTTCAAAGCAATGTTGTCTTCTTCATTAAAGGAAAATAACTTAAAACAGAGTATTCTCGGTCTTCAGAAATATAGCAGTCAATCCACGAAATCTAATCAAAATCTAGAGCTTGTCTCTCGGTTTCCCGAGTACATTTATAACAAATATTCATAACAGAACTTGAGATAATACGAGGATCATTGTATTTTCATATCAAAATCGTACTAGAACTCTAAATATGGCAGCATAAAGTGACAAAGGACATCTGGACTGTCCTTGTCCTATTAGGAGTCTGCCTCCTTGTGTGAGTTCCCACGTACAAAACCACGTCCAGAATTCCATTCATTCTTCATGGTGAGCAACAAACGTTGAGGACATGATGTGGAATATACCCATGTGTGGCTTTTCCTGAGAGGACACCTGGAACATGCTTGAACGTGAAGACAGCTGCAGAATTGGCGGTTAGCTACGGAATGTCTGCATTCTGTAGCTAGTTTCAGTTCAAAATGCATTACAATGACAAAATCACAAAACTTAGCTAGTTAGCCATGATATTCATTCTTAAAGTAATTTTAACTAATTTCATTGATCATTTGAGCCTGGGATAACAATGGGAAAAAAAGAAAATGGAGTGAAGTATGATGGTAGAAAGAAAAAATCTTGGGGCTCAACAGACAAGGCTTTCTTGATAAGACATGTGTGGTAAATTGTCTATGAGCATTCCTTGAAACAGATATCCTTAAAGTGTATAATGAAATTCTTGTCGTACTTATAGAAGCTTTCTTTCATTGGTGGACTATCAATCTGAATGTAGTGTTATATTTATGTCCAAACAGTGGACTTCTACTTCATAGACCCACTATCATTTTGCAAATTCTCCTAACCCACATATTACTAATTTACTCTTTCTAACAGATCTAGCCTTAATACCCTCATATGTGTAAAACATAATTATATATTTGAAACCCTTTCAGTGAATGTAAGATTCAACCACCTTCCAATAATCCAATCGAAATCATATAATATCCCTTGAGCTTAAGATGTGTTTGGTCAGGCACTTGTCACAATCCAAGTGTTGATTCCAGTGCCAACATATTTTGGTGCATCTGCTGGGAGACGAAGGCCTTGGAACGAAGTATTCTCATGGGTCTCTTGTTTTAAATTGTTGATGATCAATTCTTGATGGTGAATAAGAATTGGTGACTTGAAGAATATTGTGATATTTTACCTGGCGACTCCATTTTTTTCAGATACAGAAATCTGATGGAAGTGATACTTGCTAAAATATATGCCTTATACAAATTTTCAAAGATAGATGGTTTTCCTAATCCTTTTCGAGATAGAAGTGAATGGGAATTTTCTCTTCCAAGGTTTAGTGGACACGATTGGGAAGTATTAGCTCATTGTTTATGGGATTTTCATGACTGGATTCATAGGTTGCATTTTTTTCATGAAGACATAAAGATTAAGTTTTTTATATATTCTTTGGACGGTGTAGCCCTTGTTTGGTGTAGAGATCTTCCTAAAAGTATCATCACTTATAAAGATAGGTATCCAATCGAATGTTTTGCTCCAGAATGTTGCTATCAGTTTGATAAACAAGTTAAAAGTGATGATGAACAACATAAATGTAATGAAAAAATGGTTATACCAGAAGGTATTCATCAACCCTTTTTTTCTCATGAATTTATTCAATCTCCTATCATTCAAGAAGAGGATAAAAATCAGATTATTGAGAAGCATAACAATATATTAGGTGAACATAGTGAAAACTTCATAAATCAGCCTTTGTTTTATAAATATCCTATTGATGAAGAGCATGTTTTTATGTCACCTTGTCTTAAAGTTTACAGTGATGATCCAATCTATGAAAGACATGAATGTGAATCTTGGGAAGCGGATGAAGCTCAACTCATAAAAATTGCTGTGGAATTATCACCTTTGCTGAGAATTGATGATAAGAAAGAAAATTATGAGCCTATGTTTGAAATGTATAAATTTGAGTTGCAGGGATACATTACCGAAGAAGAAATTTGTGAAAACAATGAAGAACAGGCTCTTCATCAAAGCATTTTTCTATCAAAGGAAAGTATGTGTCAGCCTATCCTTGAACTCAAAGCTGTTTTGAGTAAGTCTCCTTCTCAATTTGTTGATCCTATTTTTGATTATATGGAGTTTAGTTTTATGAAATTATTTCTTGTTATTAGTCTTGGAGTACTTCTCACCCATAGCAGCATGTATGAGTCACATTTAGAGATTATTCTTCATGATTTTCAGCCTTTCAGCATTGGATGCGAAGACATGTCAAAAAATCAGTTGTTGAAAAAAGTATTTTGGATGTTTGTATACACTTAATCAAGTGAATTTTAGCTAATTAGAAGTAGTGATGTACATAAATAAGCTCGCCACTTGAGCATTTGTTTCAATTTTTTATTACAGTTTCCTTTAGTTTTCAATTATGTTGAAATAAGTTGCAGAAGATCGAAATCTAGCTTATGACTCCATTACCCAACTGCTAGGCATGCTGGTATTTTGAGTTAATGAGAAGAATTTTTGGTTGGAGAAATAAGGGCTGGAGAAGGCACTGAATCTATGGTCCTTGAAGCCTCACAGGGAGGACTTCATCCCTAATAGGAGCCACTGTTAGAACTGCAATTTTTCAAAAAAAAAATTAAGGTTTGGTCATCATTATAAGTTGTGTCTTTGATCATCTCTTGTCTCCTAACGTATGGTTGAAGGCTATAGAGGGTTAAAATGTATTATTTTTTATCATTTTTTACCAAAATCCAAAATAATTTTGAGTCCAATAATGTGTTTGTGTCATAGAGTTATTAGGGTAAATTCTCTTTTAATAAGTATTTTAACTACTTTGAGTAGTTAAAGTCATGGGTCTAGCTTGAAAAGTCTTATTTATTCACCATGATATCTTCTATCAAAGGCTTAAGGTAAAAATTTCAGAGTCATTAGTTGTTTTAGGAATTTTTAGGTAATAGCTACTTTTTTCAGAAAATTTGGTTTTACAAGCAAACTCAGCAAGTAGCTATTGCCTGCAAAATTTTTAGAAGGAGATAAGAGAGGCTTTAATGAAGTGAAAAGATACTACTCTTTGAATATTTAATTTCTGCTAAAACAAGAGATATTACCTTGATGAAAGGTGGTTATTTATAATTGCAGGATTTATTAAAAGGAGTTGGCTATTTTATTTTCTAAAGCTAGTTGAATCTAATGCCAAAGGTGAAGTCTATCAATGTTGAGTTATGAACAAAAATTATTTAATAATTCGATGGAGTAAAAGGTTTGGTGAAATGATTTGGCAATAGAGTTTAAATCACTTTAGTTTCATGTCACTCCCTCTCACCGAGTTTTAGGGCATGCATAGATTTGCCTCTGTTTACTCTTATGAAACATACAACAAAAAAAATTCATCCTCCAAGAAAATAGTGTTTTACCGAGTACCAGTAGTCAGTGCTTTGTGGAAGGCTGTTGTTCCTTGTTTTATAGAAATTAGATTAGGTTTCTGTGAATGGTGGAGTGAAAGAAAACATAGAGTTTCTACTTTAGAGTTTCATTGAATGCGCAAGTCAAAGTGGGTTATTGTTAAGTCAAATGCCAGAAATAACACATTGCTGGTGAAGGTTGCAGTTGAGATTCTGCTAGATAAAATATGGAATTCATGTGTTATTTATTATAGATAATGAAAATTATACAACAGAAGCCATATGTCATGAGATTGTGAAATTGAACCTAGGAAGAAAAAGATTCAGCAGAAAACCAAAACACAGAAAAGGAGGTCAAACAAAAGGGTATTTAAACCTAAGGCTATCAGAATATTTGCCTCTATATTAGGCCTCTGAAGAATGAATATTAAGAGCCTTGAAAATCTGAAGAATCTTTTCATTTTTGGTTTATATTCAATATTTTTGGATATAGCTACCTTTTACAAAAAAATCTGGTTTTTACAAATAAACCAGTAAGTAGCTATTATTTTTGGATTTTGTATATGGAGAAGAAAAGTTTCTTTTTGGTTCTATTCTCACAGGAACAACACTAAATATGATGAAGTGAATGTCATATCTATGATGATGAGCTTTTTCCAGGTGTCATATAAATTCCTGTTGGTTAGCCACTCCATTATTTTTGCGGATATGTATACAGGTGTTCCATTGAGTTGTTGGATTCCACCTTTTTTGGAGAGAGTTATTGACAAGCTACGAGGGCAATCAACCACAATTACTGAGCTAGCTTTAACTCCATGTTGCCATGATTTATCTTATTTCTATTTTAGTTTTCTATTTAATGTTTTAGATAAACTCTACTATACATAAAGAGTTGTAATAAACTCCTAAAAACATATTTGCACTTTTATTGGAGGCTTCTGTAAAGAACTCCTATTTTGCATAAATATGGTGTAATGAAAACACTTAAAGGTTCAATGATTGTATCTTACAGAGCATATTGTGTTACACATTTTTGAATATATAATATATCAACAGAACGCTTGACAATTTATGAAAGCTTGTTATGTGTATTGTTTACTTACCTATTGTGTTTTCATATCTAAATTTTGTGGTTTGAGATTGTGATGTTATCTCTGTTCAATGTATTTTTTAGTCTCATATTTTATCTCTGCATTATTATATAATTCTTTTAGTCTTTCTTGGAAATATTTCTTGATAATACATGTGTGGTAAATTTTCTATGAGCATTCCTTGAAATAGATATCTTTAAAGTGTATAATAAAATTCTTTTGAGATGTCTACAAGCTTTGTTTCATTGGTGCACTACCAATCTGAATTTAGTGTTATATTTCTATGCAAACAGTGGAATTCTACTTCATAGACCCACTGTCTTTTTGTAAATTCTCCTAACCCACATATTACCAATTTACTCTTGCTACCACATCTAGCCTTAGTACCCTCATATGTGTAAAACATAGTTATATTTTTGAAACCCTTTCAGTGAATGTAAGATTCAACCACCTTCCAATAATCCAATCAAAATCATAGAATATCCCTTGAGCTTAAAATGTGTCTGGTCAGGCACTTGTCACAATCCAAGTGTTGATTCTAACGCTAAGAAAATACATGCACTATATATATATATATATATATATATATATATATATATATATATATAATGTCAAAAATATACAACTCTAGTAAAACTACATATAAATGTCAAATATCTAGTGGTACTACATCAATAGTATAACTAGAACTCAAGGCTTGCTCAGTCTATGCTGCCTCATGCTGAGATGGATGTGCTTGGCCAACCGGGTGTGCCTGTTAAGTCGATGGTACCTGCTAATCAGATGGAAGTCCCTCCTCAAGAGGTTCTTGTTGATCAGATGGTGTCTTCTTAGCAGGTGCCTACATATGAGATAATGTAGCTTGCTCAATGGATGGTGACCACTCAGATGGACTTGCCAGCTCAGAAGATGCCTACTCAGGACTAGATGTTGGTTGATCATCTTGGATGCGAGATGAAAGTGGAGGAGGTGGAGTACTAGAATTATGATCACTCCCCTCATGATCATGATCATCCGATGAGCTGCTCTATCATGCATCTATGTGGAACCTATCCCTCCTAGCTGTTAGTAGCCTGGAAGCTCCTATGATATGACGCATAAGGCTCACCATATCACGAGGCATTTCCCTCCAGAGCTCTATGAGCTTAAAATCAACCTGAATCTCTATGATCGTATCACAATGGATTCCCTCATCAACCAGGAGTTGACATAGTCAGTCACTTAACTCCATCCTCAATCAGATGTATGCCCTATGCTGCATGCCCGCAGGTATTTGCACCCAAGGATCGGTCTGCCTCCCTGATCCTTGGCCTTCGCCATCTCCTCATCATGATCTATAGGATAATTCAGTGGGGGTGGAATCATGTCCCCAATGAATGTGCCAAAATATAAAAAATATATAAAACACAAAAATAATTAGACAATTTCATTAAACAATTTAATAAAACAAGGTAAAGAACGTGTTAGAACCAATTTTATTCTAATTAATTAAAACAATAAAATTATATTATATTTATTTAAATAAAACACTAATATTACCTTTATCATCTAGTGGCTCATCCTGTGTGAAGAGGATGTTGGTATACCCTCACTAATCCAAACCTGCGTACCAACACGACACCATCATGAACATGTGATCATCAACACTAGCTAGATGCTCCAGTGCATCACTAGATATCATGGTTGGATAATAGGAAAAGCCCCTCTTGGGCATCATCTGACCCAACATCTGCATCTGTACATGTAACATTAGCCTATGAGGCTGGCAGGAAAAAGTAAGCCTCATCTCCGAAAACCTCTCAAAAAATAAACAAAATAACTCTCAAGAAAAAGGGAAGGTCAACCTCCCTAAGAACAAAATCTATCTAATGTTATACAAAACTGTCGCAAAAAAGTGGCAGACCATCTCACAAGTCATGGTGTCTGGGATAAAGAATCAACATAAAATAGAATAGGGCAGCTAATTTGCTGCCCATCACTATTATAGTGTGCAATGGTTGTTTGTAGTAGTGATATGCACCTCACCTCCTCTGGACCAAACAAATAAATGTGTAACTTACCACCAAACACCTAAAAATATGCAGGAGAATGTATATCATCCCTAATGTATCTCTAGGAGTACGCCACCTGAATCCATACCGCATAACTGACGGGGACATCTCAAAACTAGGGAAACTCCCTCCCTCTCCTAGATAGGTCGGTAATAAAATAATTTTACTCCTCAATGGGCTCATACCACTGGCTAGGACTAACCCATAAAGATTTTCGATGGCCATCCCACATGTAGATCATTTTTCCGAATAACCCATTGTGCCCCTTCAGGGATGTAACCTCCTCATAGAACATAAGGAGGCCTACCTCTCTTAAGAGAAAATATATGGGTTTCGTAATAGGGCGAGGGTACAAAAGTCTCTACCTCTATTGTGCCTCCCACTATTGTGTCATGTTATAATTGTC
This sequence comes from Pinus albicaulis, assembly GCA_034641835.2. Taxonomy (NCBI): domain Eukaryota; kingdom Viridiplantae; phylum Streptophyta; class Pinopsida; order Pinales; family Pinaceae; genus Pinus; species Pinus albicaulis. Next base: position 146,968 of record JAXQQM020086347.1, read on the forward strand.
CTCCATGTGCTCTTGTTGTTGCCTTTCATCTCTCTATTGATGTCGCTGAATAATTCACATGTTAATTACATCATCCTCCATCATACATAAAACCTATTTTTTTTTACTAAATGAAAAATGTATATATATATATATATATATATATATATATATATATATATTTTATAAAAAATAAAACATTTGGTGCACCAAAAAAAAACAGTCACGCACCGCCCATGGTGCGCCTGAAAAAATATTATCCGCTAGAAAAACAGAAAATGCTTTTTGTGTGGTGCGTTGAGAAAACTATTCACCCCAGGACAATTGCTATAGCGCAATACACCACTGACAACCGTACATAATTACTGACGTGTTCTGGTAAATGACCGCACCATTATACATCTATACATAGAGTGTTATTTTTAAAAAATTTAAAAGGTTAGTGTGGGCAACAACTGACACACACTACATTATTTTAGTGTTAAAGTGGTGTGATTTTTCCGGGTAATGCACTGAAACCTGGCGTGGTTTCTGTTAACATCGTTCGTAGTGTGGCCTCTAAATTTACAGGCAGCACTACAAATGGTGCCAACCGAATCACTTGAACACACCGCACATATTTTTTTTAAACGGTAAATTTTAACTCAATTTTAGAAATTAATCCTCTAAAAGGTTAAGTTGGTGAAAAAAAAGTATATTACTTGCACATTTGCACATTGGGGATGCATATTTGCTAAGGAATACTAAAAATCAAAATTTCCCACCATTTTGGAAAATTTGAACTCCACACAGTGAGCAATGCAACGAAGCAATTTAGGAAATGGGAGTGGTGAACCCTGGTATTGCACCAAAAATGCTGCAACTCCTGGGGGCTTCCCTACTTTACTTTATCAACTTGGGGTTAGTATAAAATTTGACGTGACAATGCTATATACACAACATATGCATTTTTTTCATGTCATCCTCTTTTTCTTTATGAATGGTTCTAAATAAATTATGAGAACAAATGGAAAGTAAATAACTTGAAGGAAATAAAAGAAAGGAAATTAAACTAAAGTGCTAAAAATAAATGACAAGAATGAACTAATTTAATTGGAAAAAAGGGAAATGACTGAAAAGAAACTAAGCTAACTTACAGAAAATAAAAGGTAGAAAGGAAACTAATGCTAAACCACACTTAACTTGGCCAAATAGCTAAATGCATTCTACTTATCCTATGATCTATCTACCATGCTCTTATCCATGAAACTAGGCTATCCATGACTTAATTCTAACTAAAAAGGGTTAAATTGTATGGTGGAGGAAGAAAAAGGGCTAAAAAAGGCTAATGGGAAGCTCGACACATGAAATGAGGTTTGGAAGCGGAATGAGTGGGGTTAAAACCTTAGAAAACTTTATCATAACGTGAGAAATGACTTTTGAGTGGAGATAATTGAAAAAGGCTTAGAAGCGGAAAGAGGGGGTTTAAAACCTAATTATAACTTTATTATAGAGCCAAAATTATTAGGAGTAGAAATAACTCAAGAGCAACGTGGAATAATGCGATGGAGGTAAGAGTTGCGATGTGCAATGTCGCAATCACAACTTCGCAAGTTTAAGTGGATAGAAGTAAGAACTTAATAGAATGAACTAAGATGTGTGACGTGCGATTTACATTGCGGTAAAGGTTGCGGGCTCTTATTTGCGATGTGGTTAGAATTCTTGGATGTGATTTGTGATACCACAATTGTAAGGATGAGCAGTAAGCGTTAAGGGTAATATCTAAAGGATGTGAAGTGTGATTGACGTGGCGATGGCACTGACAGGAGGGTGAGATCGCACTATCACAATTAGCTAGAAAAATGGTAAGTGTTTAAGAGTGAAATGTACATGTTCCGAAGTGCGATTTGTGATTTCACAAGATCGCAATCGCAAAGAGGGAGTGGAGAGAGTTGAAGGTAAAATGTAAATGTTGAAATATGTGCAGTGCGATGTACGGTGGCAGAAATTTTGAGAAGGAAGGCTGACATCAGGTTTCAATGGTTTTTCAAATGTTTAGCGTTAAAACAAGTTTGGCAACTATGATCGATGGAAAAAGGGAATAAGGCGGGAAATCGGCAAAGGAGAGTGGTAAGTCTGTAAGACAAAAGGTAAGAGCTACGAAGTGCGATTGCGATGTATGGTGGTGGGAGTCTTGAGGAGCAAAGGCAAAGGTCTAGTTTTTGGTGGTTTGTAATGGTTTTTCACATGTTTTTCATAATAATAATAAGGCGGTCATGAACAAAGAAAATAGAGAAATAAGGCTTTGTAGGGCTATGTGTGCTAGGAAAATAAAAGGTAATTATAGTGTTGAGATCATAAGAGGAGGAGGGGAATGGAGGCATAAGAGCAGCACTCATAAATGAAACACACCTATGGATTATGCATGAGAGACAGATAGAAATGCAGGATGAAATAATGAAGGAAGGGCTTGGACTTGGTAACACAAATTCTACCCAAAACTCAAACAGAAAGAAATTTTTGGCCTGTGGTAAGGTCTGCCCCTACTCGAACTCTATTACCGTTATAGCATCATTTCTCACCTTGACATGATTCATGATTGCTACATGGCTTTTTGGGCACCCATTCCTACAGACTTGGACATATTCACTTAAAAACAGTGGAAAATCCCTCATACGCGACTATGCCCATACTTTTCCGCATGTATACGCGAGTACAGCTAGACTTTTCCGTGTATGCCATTAAAATGATTAAAAAATATATAAAAAATCCCTAATTTCGCGCTGGGTTGATGGTTACTCAGGTAGTTCAACCACCCCAGCCCGTGGCCAATTGTTTCCAACTGCTGAAACTACTTGGAGGGACTATAAAAAGCCCTCATGTGTATGGCCTAAGGGAGAGAGAGAAAGTATTGATATTATACTCTGTTGGTTCCCTATCCAAGTCTGATTCCCCGTGCCTCCTGCACTTTCCCAGTTCATTTCAAGAAACCCTTGTTTCCTTGAGATATACATCCCTTTATATGTTATCTCGTATGCACCAGTTTGGAAGGAGTCTTAGCGAGGCAAGGGCTGGACGGATCCGGACGACGGTCTACGAAGGCCTTGGAAGGATCAGGTGATCTCTCCACTTGATTACTTTTGTACGTACTATTTATAATACAGAAGTATCATGCTGTTCCCGAAATAAACGTGTTAGTGTATGCTTTTATGTATGAGAATATTTTTTATACAAGCATTCATTATGATTTATTTAATGTTTTATATGAATCTCACTAACATATAGAGTAGAAATATGTTGTACAACTTGTCCTTTGTGCTGGTTTCTTCTTGTATTTCAGGTTAAGGAGGAAGGACGGTTGCAGGGAGTTTGGACTCCACGTGGATCTACTTCAAACGTAGGACCCACGGGTAAATCTCTCATTCTGCTCTATTTAGTTTTTCTGAACATGCATGATTGTGTGAGTCTCTGTTAAGTAGTACGCCCCTGCTCTGTGGAGGTTGTATCCCAACCAACCTCTAGGGTGTTAATTCCCCGAAACAGAACTGGCGACTCCGCTGGGGATCACATTCTTGTGATTCTCCTGTTGGGTTGTTTCAGCCGTTTGGTAGGTTGCCAACAGTTTTTCCTGTCTTTTACAGTCCAGTTTGTTTTCTTGCAGTCAGTCTGAAGTCTTGGTGTTTTTCCCAGGCTTGTCCTTTTTATTTTTCATTATCTTTCTTTGTATACGCTCTTTTGTCTGCACACAGTCGCGTATACCCGCGAGTTTGTGTAAAAGGATCCGCGTATACGCGAGTTTCCCTATACACAGACGCGTATACACGCTGGTTGCATAACTGCTAGGTCGCGTATACCTAGGCAGATTTTGAAATTTTAAGATTCTGGTGTTTTTGGTCTTTTCTGGCTGTGGAGGCCTGTGTTTGCAGAGTCTCTGTACTTACTGGAGTGTGACAGAAGTGGTTTCAAATCTTGTTTCTCTTTCGTTTGTTCTAAAACTAATCTTTTTGGCAGAGTGTTCTTGTTGGTGCTGGCACTCCTGGATTGAGTTCCAAGATTGCTTTCTGAGCATTCTTGGTTGTTCTGCTTTATCAGAACAGAGAGCTTCTGCTCACTGACTCGCTCCTATCTTTGTGTTGTGCTTTGCATTGCATTCTTTGCTTCGTTTTCGATTGGTTTTCTTGAGTTTCATAGGCTAGGGTTTTGTTGCAATTTTCAAAGAACTTTTCTTGCTTCTTTGGAGTCTTTTGTTGCGGCAAGTTTGCACTATTCGTCTAGGCTGCTTGGCTGAGTTTTTGGTCTTCCGTTGCTCTTATTGATCTTGCTATCATTAGCTTTATAAGGTTTGGGAGCATAGTTGAAGTTTGTGCTTGGAATTCGGTCTTGTTTTGGCTTGAATTGGGATAGTTGTGCTTGGTCTTCTTGAGCTCTTGTTTTATAAAACTAAAAAGCCCAAAAAAAAATTGTTTTGCTTTTTGTTTTTTGCATTTCAAAAACTCAAAAAACATTTGGTCTTGTTTTTGTTTTTGTTGTTGCGTTTTTCATTTTCGTTTGGCCTTATCTTTTGGAGCTTTTGTGAAGTTTCTTGCTTCTAGTTTTTGGTTTGATTTTGAGGAGAAGTTGTCATTTGATTTCTTTTTCTTGTTGTCAAGTATTTTTGTTGTCTTATACTAAGAGTTCTTGTTTCAAGAATTGGCTTTCTGGACAACAAAAAGATGAGTTAAAACTGAAGGAGATTTTTGGGAAATTTCACCTTGTTTCAAGGGACTTTTTGCATCTTAGAATTTACATGCTAGTGGTCATTTGCATTAGGTGCATTAAATCATTTAGTTAGCTTCTTAGTTTTTGTGAGTGTGAGTTTGTAATTCGAAAAGAAAAATACATTTTTTAGTCTCGTAGAACCTCTATAGAAATTGCTCTTCATCGAAAGACAAAGAACTGCATGTGCATGTAGTCAGGTTTTTATTAATTTCTTTCACGTCAAAACACCATTGGTTTCAACTCCATATCCTTGTGACTTAATACAACAGCCCTTAAAATAAGCGATTTAATCTAAAATCAACTAGCAAGTTTTACTAAGTGTCAATCACCAACTAGCTAGGTTGTAGGGCCTTGGAATAGGTGAGAGGAGAGTTAACTCTCCAAGGACGCTCAAACAAACATAGAAGTTGATTAATTGAGCGAAATCCAACTCCGTGAGGTGGACTGGGAAAGCTCTCATCCGAGAGTCAAGCGCGAGGGGAAGTGAAGGTTGAGAAGAGGGATACCCCCCCTCCGATTAGCTGAATCTGACCTCAAGACCGTTCCGCCCAGCTTCTGATACGGATCGGTGTCCATAGTTGCCGTTCCTAGGTTCCATACAGGTGACTGCGGGGGGGAATACCCGTGGTACCTGAGGCAGACGTCGCATCACTTTCAGCAGTACTTCTGGGGGGTGCCCTTGCGAAGCTTGGGTGCTTGAGCCGGCAAAGGCTGTTGTCAGGAGGTCGGCGTAACTATTTCTGATACCTTCGCTAGTTGTTCTGGGCCCTAATCATCCCAGACTGCTTTCGGAAGGCCCTATACTTCGCTTTCCTGTATTTTGGTGTCCGGTCCTCATCACCCGGAGCGGAAATACTTGGAGGCTGTTTGCTTGTTGTTTCTCAGGGATTTTTATTTTTAGTGAGTGCTCTTTGCTCCTAGCTTGCCTAGCTTTTCACTTTTTTGAGTCTAATATAATAAATCTATAAAAGTGGCTGATCAAGCGCCTCGACGTTCGAGGAGAATCCGGGGGTTATCTCCCGAGAGTGCTGAGCCTTCTTCGAGAAGGCGTAGGAGCGATTTAGCAGGTGGTTTTCACCCTGTAGAGTCTGACGCTGTGGAGAGAGATCCTCCACTAAGGTCTGAAGGTTTCGTTGCTGATTCCGGTGTTGGTTCCGAGAGGAGCGTTCCGCTCACCTCGAGAGTATTGTTTCCTCAGGAAGAAGATTTTCAGATAGAAGATATACCTGAGCCTGCAGCTACAGGTCCATCTCCTCTTCCTCTTGATCATCCGTTTGTTATTCAGTACGTCGGACCGGAGTCCGAGAGACCGCCGGATCTTCCATATCTTTCTTATCTTTCGATGGCCACGACTGGGAACGCGGCTTCTACCGTGAGTGCTGCGGGCATTCAGACCCCTGCTTCTGTCGAGGCAGGGGGCACTCTTGCTCTATCTTCGAGTGCTTCTAGCATTGCTATGTTTGGCTCTGGGTTCACCCAAGCATATGCTTCTCAATCTGGTCCCTTCGTTTCAGGGATGTCCATTGCTGGAAATCCCTCTTTTTCCTTTACCGCCGGTGCAGCTGGATCTACGCCCGTGTCTAACATGGCTAGTGGATCAGCTTCGTTTCAGGGTTTCCCCTTTGGAACTGGGCATATTCCCAGTCCCAATCCTTCTTTAGGGTCGTTTCCTTTTACGTCCCAGACCCAGAGTTTTAACCCTTGGGCTCAGGGACCAAGTTCGACTGCTTTTATGGGATGGAATCCTATGTTTGCAACGTCGGGGGCAGGGAATTAGTTCATCGCGAGTCATCAAGGGAATGCTTCTTTCCCTGCATCGAGTGCTTATCAGTCTTTTTCTCCTCTGTCTAATGCGTGGAACCCCTACCAGGGGCTTTCCTCTTCAGTCAATACTTCAGCGGGGGGAACTAGTCTGGGTTTTGGTAACTCGGCATGGGGAGGAGGTTCTTCTCCGTTTTCTACGGGTCCTTTCTGGCAGCCTGGTGCCTCATCAAATCCAGGCTATTCTTTTCAGAATGTTGGAAATCCATCCCATCAAGGATGGAATTCGCAGGCTCCACCTCGATTACCATTTCTGGCAACGTTAAACTTGCCAGACTTGTCGAAGTTAACTAATGACCCGATTCGGTATAGTCCGGGGTGGCCTCCGGTTCCAACCAAACTTCCTTCAGACATTCCTAAGTTCGAAGGTAAGAATGGTGAAGATCCGGCAGACCACATCACCACTTTCCACTTATGGTGCTCTTCAAACTCTCTGATCGACGACTCGATTAGATTGAGATTATTTCAGCACACCTTAACTGGAAATGCCGCAAAATGGTATATAGAGCTCACTGGGGGCAGTTTCGCCACATTTGGAGAACTGGCTGTCACTTTTCTTAACCATTTTCAGTTGCCCGTCAGATATGAGGTTGGGACCGAACTCCTGGCTAATTTTAAGCAGGATGAGGCAACTCACATTTCTGATCATATTCAGGAATGGAGGAGAAGGAAGAGGCTTATCAAAGCCCATATTCCAGGTGAGTTCCTTCTCGAGTGGTTTTTGAAATCGCTTCAGTCAGACATTTCAAAGGATGTATCCCTATCTGGGGTATATTCCGAGGAGCAGGCCATCTTTAGGGCCCAGCAGTTAGAACTGATCTATTCTCAGTCTGGGGTACTTTATAAGTATTTGCCCAATGCTCCTCGCTCCAAGTTGGATTTATCGAAACCTAAACCTGGTCCGCATGGTGACGGGCTTGTCGGATCGGTCAATAGTAGTGCAGCCAGCCTGCTTTCTCAATTGCAGCAGTTGTCTTTACAATCTGCTCCTTCTGGTCAGGCTGTGCCTGCTGATTCATCACCTTCCCAGTCCTTGTCCATAAATGTTGTCCAATCTTCTGAACCCAAAGGAAATCAACATTCCGATGGGAAGAAGAAGGGACGTAATAATAAGAAGAAGGGCAAGAATGGGAAGGGCAATGCAAATAAAACCAACGAGCGTGTTGGTGAGGGCCAAAAGGAGAAAAAGAAAGTAAAGTTTCCATGCAAGCTTTGTACTGGAGACCATCTCACACACCTTTGCCCGAAAATTCAGGATGCTCAGCGCCTGTTATCTCAGCAGGGTTCTTCTAGTTCCCAGGCTGTGCTAACAAACCCTTTTCCCCAAGGGCAGCAATTAATTGCTGGCGCGAATCAAAATCCCGGGGCTTCCTCTGGAGGTGCCCAGGAAGGGGAAATTCCATCGAATATCTTTATGATGAGTGCTCACGTGAATGTCGCTACGAGATCCCGTGATTATGGCGGAGAGGAATCTTCGAAAGCTAAGGAAGTTCCTGATGCTACTGAGCCGCTTCATATCACGAAGCCAACTGTTGAGTCTATGCCTCGGATGCCGAAAGCATCTTCTAAGCGGTCAACGATTAATCCGAACGCGAGAGCTGCCCAGAACTACTCGATTGTAGAAGATCTGGCGCAGAGTCCTTGTGCTATGTCGGCCTTAGAGGTACTCCAGTCTTGTCCGGCTCAGCGCAGTGCTTTGCTCACTGCCATTGGGGCTATTGATCCGAAAAATTCTCTTCTGATTACCTTTGATATGAAGAATTTTAAGAAGAGACTTCCTCATCACATGGCCTTCCATATTAAATCATCGTACCGGAAGACTAACATCTTTCGCACGGTTGTTGATGAGGGTGCTTCTACTTGCGTAATGTCTTTCGCATGCTGGAAGACACTTGGATCTCCAAAAGCTGCTCCGTCTAGCACTATTCTTACTGCATTCGATGGTCATTCTCACAGACCCCATGGTATTGTCCCGTCTTTGCCCATCTGTGTTGGGGGCAAAACCGTTAACATAGAAGTTGAGGTAGTAGATGCAGCCTTGGACTACAACCTTCTGCTGGGGAGGAACTGGATATATGAGATGGATGCCATTGCATCCTCATTATTTTGAATTGTATGTTTCCCCCACGAAGGGAGGATAGTCACGGTGGAACAACTGGACTGTCCTCCTGTAGACCTGGATGCGCCTTCTGACTCATCTGTGCCTAAGTTGGATAATACTAAGGCGCCTGTCGAGAATCTAGGAGATGGAATGTATTCTTCCCTGATGGGTTCTTTTGATCTTCCTCCTCCTAAGGTGTCTATTAATGCTATTTCATCCTCCAAGGCTCCCCTTCGAAGAGAGTTCTTTCGAACTCATTATTTTTTGGACCCTTGGACCTTACCTTCTCCAACAGCCACATTGGAAGAAGGGCAAGTGGGTGGAATGGCATTCCCGATTTCTGCAGCTGAGATTGCATATCAGTCTATTGTTGACACTGCAGAGTCTGATCCAGCTCCTCTTTCGCCGGAAGAGTTGGATGGTGATGTGGCTCTGGCTTGGACGCTTACTTCTTCTTCTGCCCAGGATTGTCTAGATACCACTCTTCCATCTGAAGAGGCCATCCTGGAAGCGATGACAGGTGTAGATAGACCGTGGGATGATTTGCATCATCGGTCTTACTTCCTACCTGACTTGAGCGAAGTAGAAACAAGTTTTCCAAGTCCTCAGTCTCCTGGTCCTGTTCACCCAGTCTTGAGCCCCTTAGCACCAACACAGGTTTATGCTGAAGGGAACATGGCCGTGATCTCTCCTACTATCCCGGTGAACATCTCCAGGGATCCCAATATTATCGAGAATGTCTTCATTGGAGCTGAATGTTCCCGTGAGGAGATTCAAATCTATACCGAGCTCTTCAAAGAGTATAGGGATGTATTTGCTTGGTCTTATGAGGAAATGCCTGGCATAGACCCATCTATTGTCCAGCATGAGATCAAGACGTATGAAAACGCTAAGCCGGTCAAGCAGAAACTTCGTCCGGTCAATCCTAGGAAGGCATCAGCTATCAAAGCTGAAGTTGAAAAGCTGCTTAAGGCGGGATTCATTTTCCCTGTTCCTCTGACTGAATGGGTTTCAAACCCCGTTCCCGTAGATAAAAAGCAAGGAACGATTCGAGTGTGCATCGATTTCAGAGACCTAAATAAAGCGTGTCCTAAAGATAATTACCCCACACCTTTCATCGATCAGATTATTGACGAGTGTGCCGGTAACGAGATTTTCTCCTTCATGGACGGTTTCTCTGGTTATAATCAAATTACTATCCGTCCAGAAGATCAACATAAGACCGCATTTATTTGTCCCTGGGGTACGTTTGCATATAAGAAGATGCCTTTTGGTCTTAAAAATGCTGGAGTTACTTTTCAGCGGGCCATGTCTTACGCCATCCACGACATCAAGAAAATCATCGAGGCATACTTAGATGATCTAGCTGCTCATTCTCGAAAGAGGATGGATCATCCCGGTCACCTCCGGCAAATATTTGAAAGATGTCGTTTTTATAAAATTCGTTTGAATCCGAACAAGTGCATTTTCGCGGTGACATCCGGTCGGCTGTTGGGATTTATCGTGTCTAGGGAAGGGATAAGGGTAGATCCCTTCAAGGTTGAGGCAATACTTCGGTTGCCTCCCCCGTCTTCAATCCGTCAGCTTCAAAGTCTCTAAGGGAAGTCTAACTTTCTTCGGAGGTTTATCGTTAACTATGCTGAGATTACAAAAGGATATATGAGACTATTGAAGAAAGGAGTTCCTTTTCTTTGGGACGACTACGCTCAACGCTCATTCGATGCCTTGAAAAAGGCATTGACCTCTGCTCCTTTGCTGAGTCCACTCGATTATAGCAGAGATTTTCTTTTGTATCTGGCTACAGCAGAATCTACCATTGGTATGGTTCTGGTTCAGGAGGATGATGCTCTTATTGAGCATGTTATTTACTACCTTAGTCGAGGATTGGTAGGACCTGAACTTCGATACACCCCGATAGAAAAATTAGCCTTAGCAGCAATACATGCTGTGCAGCGACTCCGGCATTACATTATTCTTCGCAAAACTTATGTCTTGGCAGCTGCCAATCCATTTCAGTTTGTCCTCAGCAGGCGAGTGATTGGGGGCAAATATAATAGATGGATTGTAATATTACAGGAATTCGATCTAGAGTTCATGTCTGCCAAATCCAAGAAGTCATTAGTCTTTGCGGAATTGATCTCCGAGTTGCCTTGTGGTGAGGAGATGATCTATGATGAGTCCTTTCCGGACGAACACTTGTTTTTAATCTCTCCACAGGATCCTTGGTATGGGGATATCATTGTATATCTCCAGACTGCGAAGTTTCCCTCTTCTTTTTCGAAAGATGAGCGTCGTAAGCTGCGTCACTTAGCTAAAAGTTATCTGATTATTGGTGATGCTTTGTACCGTCGAGGGGTTGATTCAATCCTAAGACGCCGCTTAACTTTCGAAGAAGCTGAGGCTGTGCTCAATGATTCTCACGGTGGAGCTTGTGGGGGTCATTTATCAGGGCTTGCTACAGCCCAAAAGATTTTGCGTGCCGGCTACTTCTGGCCCTCGATTTTCAAAGATTGTATTGAATCGGTCAAGAAGTGTCATCCTTGTCAAGTGTATACTCGAAAAATGCGCGCTCATCCAGCTCCGCTTTTTCTAGTCGTTACTGTCGGACCCTTTACAAAGTGGGGTATGGATTATACTACTTGTAACCCGCCTTCGGCAAAAGGTCACAAGTACATTATCGTAGCAGTAGACTACTTTACGAAGTGGGTCAAAGCTATGCCTACTTTTGGGAACGATGGTGAGACTACAGCTCTTTTCTTCTTCAACCAAGTCATTGCTCGTTTCGGTATACCTAGAGAGATTGTCACTGACCATGGCAGTCACTTTCAGAACAGTATGATGGCTGAGTTGGCTCTTAAATTGGGTTTCCGGCAGGAGCATTCATCTCCATATTATCCTCGGGCCAATGGCCAGGTGGAAGCCGTGAATAAGTCCTTGAAGACAATTCTTCAACGGACGATTGATAAACATAGATCCAACTGGCACATTATGCTATATCCCGCACTCTGGGCATACAGGACGTCAGTTAAAACTGCAACTGGCTTTACTCCGTTTCAGTTAGTCCACGGGGTGGAATCCGTATTCCCCATTGAATGCGAGATTCCTTCCCTTAAATTAGCTGTTGAGCTTCTTCCTGACACTTCTAGTCTGGCAAAGTAGCTTCTTCATCTGGAACATCTTGATGAGCAACGTCGAGATGCCGCCACGTTGAACGAAGCGCATAAAAACCGAGTTAAAGCTCAGTACGATAAGGCAGTTAAGCCTAGGATCTTTTCCGAAGGTGACCTTGTTTTGGTCTATGCCCAAGAAAAAGATGCCTTGGGGGCAGGAAAGTTTAAGTCAATGTGGTATGGCCCCTATATCGTTAAGAAGGTCCTTAAGAAAGGAGCGTATACCTTGGTTGACTTCGAAGGGAATGAGTTGCCGGAGCCCCGAAATGGGCTCTATCTGAAGAAGTATTATGCCTAGGCTTTGGCCTAGCATTTTTCTTTGTATATAGTAGGTTTTTTGTCTTGTACATATCTGTTTGATTTTCGATTTTTGATGAGGTGGTGATGTTTTTTGATCTGCTTTGGCAGGTTGTGTTGATGTCATGAGTCATTTTGGTTTCGCCGATGGTGCTAGTAGACACACCCGGAACTTAGCTTCCGCGGCTTGGGTGCTTCATTATCCTTCCGGTCAGCTGTTGGTATCAAGAGGGGTCTGCATTGGTCCTGCTTCATTTAACGTAGCAGAATACACTGCAGTCATTCATCTACTCTCAGAGGCAATATCCTTGGGTGTTGATTCGTTGGTAGTTTTCTTGGACTCCCAGCTGGTGGTGTCACAGTTGAACAACACTTATCGGGTACGAGATCCAATTTTATTACGATTGTTCTTGAGGGTACGTTTGTTACAAAGGTCATTTCAATTTTTAACATTCATTCATATTCCTCGAGCTGACAATTGGTTTGCTGACTCATTAGCTAATCAAGCTTTAGATTGGCATATTAATCATTCAATACAATAAATTCTAATCAAAAACATCATACATTTGATACATTTATCACATCACATCAAATATCGCTGTATATATATCATCGATATGTCAAAAAACTTTACAAAATTTGGATCCATAAATGCCGTACAAAACTTGGGCTTATGCCCCATCATGTTCAGTCTCAAAAAAGAATATACAGTCATCTAACATATCAAATCTGTCTACTCCTGAGGACCCTGCCCAGAAGTCGTGTTCCTATAGAACATAACTGCAGTGGCCACACGGCGGAATAATCTAACCCAGTCACGGGGTACTCCTACAACCCGTCTTTGGACGGCTTCCGGCAAATCCTCCACGGCAGCCATAGGGATTTGGCGGGTCAATCCCTCCAAGTTTCTCTGAATGGCCTGGAGTGTCCTGTCGGAATCCACTGTCTCCGCCTCACCTCTGCGGCGCTTATGGCGCGGTAGGCCCTCAGGACGAACTGGTCCAACATCTGAAACATGATCATTTTTAATTGTCAGTCATTATGAATCCAATCCAAAAACATGTTTGTTTTTCATTTTTCATACATAATTGAAAAATCCAAAAAAATCATATAAGTCAAAAAAAATTTGCAAAAACTTACCGACTGCTCCCCATGCTGCGCCAGGTGGAAGTACTAGATCTAGATCTCCTCGGAAATCCATCCCAGCATAGGGATAGTCGTCCACTGCGATGATCTGTTCTCCCCACCATAGGAAGAACTCATCGTCCCACGTGGTTCGGGGTACTTCGCTGCCCCCCAGTCTCTTCATCATGTCTGCCCAACGGGCAATTCTTGGATCCCGCGGGCTGCTGATAGTCGAGATGGCTCTGGGTCTCAAAGCTGGAACTCTCTTGAAGAAGAATGTAGTCAAAATGGTACCATAGCCAAAGTGTTTAGTTTTGGTCTGGCGAATAGAAGTCAGCTGTTGTTTCATATTCAGTAGCAGGGCTGTGCACCAATCATACACATGAACTAAGCACTCTACAACTATGCTCATGTGCGTCCTGGAAGCCTGATGCAGTGAGGCAGATCCTGCCACTCTGCCGATAGTGAACAGGAGGATCTTCATGTGCAAATCCCTGATATCTCTAATAGCAATCTGTGTTCCAACTTTCTTGGAATTATCTACGCAATATATTTGGACATAGTCTTCCACAGTTAACCCTCCCAGGGGTTTTCCGTGAAGGTCTACTGGGTCTCCCCTCCTGGAGAGTCCAGTGATGAAATATATATCCTCCACTTCTATGCGTAGAGGCATCTGATCAATTATGAAGCAATCCCGATCTGGTTCCCAGTAATTTACGAGCATTTCAAGCAATCGCACATTACTTTTCATATTGGCCATTTTGAAGAATTTCAATAATCCGCAGTTTCGGAGGATATTTTGAGCTGCGCGGTCCTGCATGACCTCTTGGTCTACTGCACTATGCTCACGTTCCCTCCAAGAGATAGTCATCCTGAAAAATTTCATCAAAATTTGCATTAGAAACACTTTTTTGAAATTGGACCTGCGCATACGCGACTTTCCCTGTGCACAGTCGCGTGTATACGTGGCTTGCCTTCATTGAACCCGCGTATGCGCAGATACGCATTTTTTAATAAGGGTTTCAAGGTAAAAATTCACTTAATTTTAATTTTTAAACGGACAAAATGAATAAACAGGATGATTAAGGAGCCTACCTGAAGTTTCGCTGGATTCCGACGGTCGGTTCTTCCTGATTTGACAAAACAAGTTTTTAGCTCCAGAGCTCTTTTTCCAAATCAGCTACGCAATAATGAACCAAATGAGAGGTAATTTGTGTATTTATGGCTAAAAATTGAAAATTTTCGGAAAAATTTCCTTATGTTTATTTTTTCGATCTATTCTATGCTGTATAACTCGATTGCTTGGAAGTGCCCAGTTTGGTATATTTTCAGGTACATTTTGACGATTTTGGGGTTTTTCCGGATTTTTGATCCATGATTTCCGACTCTTCACGGCAGGTATATGATCTTCACTGGCATATAGGTTAGGGAATCACTTTCCGTTGCATCTTGCATACTAGCCTCCATACCGATCACTTGCCTTAGGGTCGATCCCATCAGGTCATGAGCATTACACCCATTTCACTCGCCGATTTTTAAATCATGACTTGATGGTAGAGCCTTCCTTTACATGGGCTTCCTAGTTAGTTCCTCGCTATCACTTGTTGCCCATGCTGCTTTTTATGTAGGCTCGGGAGTCCTCTTTAGTCCCGCCATGTCTTCCGTGTTGAAGCTTCATTCTTCTCCTTCATCACTTATCATTTTTCTGGCTTATACCCTAGAGGCTCCCTGGTGTCGTTAAGTTGTATTACTGCATTGCATATTGGCTACTTGTTTATTCTGGCCTTTAGCCGGCTTCATTTGGACTCGATGTTTAAGCCAACTTTTGACCTTGACTTTCTGTACAAGTTAACCATTGCATGCACTTAGCTATCACGACTCGACACCTTTGTACCCATGGATGGAACGTTCCTCTGAGTATCACTGACCAGTTTTCGCCACCTTGCATTGAGCATAGGATTGTTCCAATCCCAGGAACTAGTGCATCTGCTTTCTTGATACTCGTTCTATCCATTGTACCATAGCATTCTTTTATTCTTTTTCAAGCTTATTATATGAAAAAGACAAAAAAATCAAATATAACAAAAAGAGCGGGAACGGGATGTATCTTCGTTATTTTGATGGCAGTACAGAGTCAGTTTGTCGCCCTTGAACAAAGCACATATACTTATATATATTTCTTTCATTTGGGATGGTTCTAGTTTTGACCTAGGTTCAGCCTTTACCATGTTTCACTTGTCAGTTCTCCCCCGGTTGGTTATCTCTTCCAATCATATGGAGAGTTTGTTTTGCCTCCGGCAAGACAGACTTATACAGTGTCACTTTTTACTGCCATGGTCATCACAGAGTCGTGCTTTTGTTCAAGGGAAGTCTAGCCTGAGTCGGCCATTCTGCGGTGTCTCTTGACTCATTATTCAGTCGGCCTTCCCGGTCTTGTCAGCATCATGTTCTATCACATCAGATGTTTTGGTCTTCTGCTCGTGCTGGTTTGAGAAGGTCCCCATTGACTTCTTGCCGGCGGGTTTGTCTCTTATCGACTACGACACATTGCTCCGAGAGCAAACCTAGAGCCGCACCTTGGGCCTATTTCCATCATTGATAGGTGACCTCGTGCTCAGCATTTGATCATCATCATGGGTCTTTGACCGAGTGGTTTCCCCTGTGTTCGACGTCAGCACACATTATCACACTTGGGATTCGTGCAGTACCTGGATTTCCATTTGACCCTATCGGTGGATTTCTCGCCTCTTTGTCAGCTTTCATTATTGGTTGGTTCAGAGGGTTTCTTCCGTGCGCTAGCTTCATCTTGTGCATGTCGAAAACGTACTTCGGTTTTGGTTCCATCACTCTACTTCGTCCGATTCCTTCCAAATCTTGGCCTGCGGGTTACACTCGCGCTGGACTGATGTGGGATGCCTTAATGCCTTCCTTCCAACAGATCTTTTCCCATTGACTCCGACTCATTGCTCTGGGAATAAGGTCTAGAGTCTTTTTGTCAGTACCTTAGGGTTTGCAGTCATCAGTGGCAGACTCTTCGCTATCGACAGTGGGGATTCATCATTGCCTCCCGATTGGTAGATTCTTTCAAGTGTTCGACTTCAACTCATTCATTCGCACTTGTCAGATTGTACTGGGGCACCTTGACACTCATTATCATTATCGGTGGGTTGTCTCGCGTTGGTTAATGGGAAACATCATTGCCCGGTAATCCAACGATTTCTCACATGGTCGACTTCAGCTCATTTATTCCCATTGTGTAGAATTGTGCCGTTGTGATCGGTGAAGACCTCGGGTTGTATCAGCATTTTTCGGTTCAGTGTTGACAGTCCTTTCAGTTTCTGCCAGTGTTGCCGTCCACCCTTATATGTTGCAGTTCAGCACAGCAGCATCTTATATGTTGGTCCCCGAGTTGCGTGATTGTACCGTTTGATCTACCACTTATGATCCGGTACTTGGAGATTCAGTTACTTGATCAGACATCCAGTTGCACCATCTTTTGATCAGCTTTCTATATGTGATACTTGGACATTGATACAGACTTGTATTTTCGGGCCCTGCTCGGATTATTCACT
This sequence comes from Pinus albicaulis, assembly GCA_034641835.2. NCBI lineage: Eukaryota > Viridiplantae > Streptophyta > Pinopsida > Pinales > Pinaceae > Pinus > Pinus albicaulis. The sequence goes on from JAXQQM020086347.1 coordinate 163,770, forward strand.
ATGTACTTTCAGTTCAGTTATACTTGTATACATATTGGATCTATTTCAGTACTTTCCATATGATATATTTTTGACTGAGAATGGGTATGCCCGCCTCAGCATGAGTTGACTCTCTGGTTTCTTTCATTGGTTTTTGGCAGGCTGAAATCTGGTGAAGTCCTCTCTTGTCCTTGCGAAGCTCTTTCTATGTGCATAATACATTTCGGCCATCATGTACCCCTTCTGACCTCATATATTAGGGGGCATCTGTTATAGCATCATTTCTCACTTTGACATGATTCATGATTGCTACATGGCTTTTTGGGCACCCATTCCTACAGACTTGGACAAATTCACTTAAAAACAGTGGAAAATCCTCCATACGCGACTATGCCCGTGTTTTTCCGCGTGTATACGCGAGTACAGCTAGACTTTTCCGCGTATGCCATTAAAATGATTAAAATATATATAAAAAATCCCTAATTTCGCACTGGGTTGATGGTTACTCAGGTAGTTCAACCACCCCAGCCCGTGGCCAACTGTTTCCAACTGCTGAAACTACTTGGAGGGACTATAAAAAGCCCTCATGTGTATGGCCTAAGGGAGAGAGAGAAAGTATTGATATTATACTCTGTTGGTATTCCCTATCCAAGTCTGATTCCCCGTGCCTCCTGCACTTTCCCAGTTCATTGTAGGAAACCCTTGTTTCCTTGAGATATACATCCCTTTATATGTTATCTCGTATGCACCAGTTTGGAAGGAGTCTTAGTGAGGCAAGGGCTGGACGGATCCGGACGACGGTCTGCGAAGGCCTTGGAAGGATCAGGTGATCTCTCCTCTTGATTACTTTTGTACGTACTATTTATAATACAGAAGTATCATGCTGTTCTCGAAATAAACGTGTTAGTGTATGCTTTAATGTATGAGAATATTTGTTATACAAGCATTCATTATGATTTATTTAATGTTTTATATGAATCTCACTAACATATAGAGTAGAAATATGATGTACAACTTGTCCTTTGTGCTGGTTTCTTCTTGTATTTCAAGTTAAGGAGGAAGGACGGTTGCAGGGAGTTTGAACTCCACGTGGATCTACTTCAAACGTAGGACCAACGGGTAAACCTCTCATTCTGCTCTATTTAGTTTTTATGAATGTGCATGAATGTGCATGATTGTGTGAGTCTCTGTTAAATAGTACGCCCCTGCTCTGTGGAGGTTGAATCCCAACCAACCTCTAGGGTGTTAATTCCCCGAAACAGTAGTGAGTCTCTGTTAAGTAGTACGCCCCTGCTCTGTGGAGGTTGAATCCCAACCAACCTCTAGGGTGTTAATTCCCCGAAACAATAAGAGGATGCTTTTATGATTGATTAGATGCCCCTGTGCATCAAGGTAGAGGATATATATTTCATCATTGGACTTTCCAGAAGAGGAGAGCCAATTAATTTTCAAGGGAAGGTCCCAAGAGGTATCAATGTGGAAGACTACATTCGACTTTAATCTTCAGTAGATACCCAGAAGGCAGGGACACAGATCCCAATCAGAGATGTAGAGGGAGTACATATGATAATTCTCATATTCACAATTGTCAGGGTAACTTAATCGACATCTTTCCATCAAGCATCATGTGCTACAATGAATTTGGCGAAAAATTTCCTAACCACATTATATGACTCGTGCATAACTCTACTGACTGTTGGGGAAATATATTGCTATAATTTCCAACAGTAAATTATCAATCTGGGGCTCATAACACTGGTAACACAGGTAACGTAGGATCAGAGCATCTAACCTAAAATAGGGTAAGAGATAAACTTGTACAATATTTCTCTTAAGAGTAAAACGCTAATTACAATATTCAAATTATGTTTAATGGAAAACACTCATTTATATTTTCTAATGCTGATCATGAACCTAAATTAAACTCAACAAATTTTGAAACCTCAATCAAAATGGTGAATGAAAGACTGAAATCAAACTCCAAAGTTCTCTCATTTTAGTCAATCAAATAAAGACAATCAATCAAACTTCTTAAACATATTAACTTCTAAAAAAAATTATTAATAAATCTCAATTAATGATGCCCAAAGAAACTGAAATCTATTGCTAATAAAACTATCAAATTGACCTCCTTACTTAATGCTCGAAAGAATCCTAAATGATAATTCATCCTCTGCTTCTAATTATAATTACACTACCTATTTGGAATCGAATTTGAAAGGAATTTTAACTACTATTTGAAAATGAATTCTAATTATTATCTATAATAACAAATTTAAGAAATCCTAACTACTATATGAAAATGAAACACAATTAAAATTATTGCATAAAATCTTAAATCAATGATCTAAATTGTAACAAAACTTTTTTGAGATATTGGAATTCAGATTTACATACAGAACCTTGCAATTCAAATTTAAGTACGTAATAATTTTAAGTACAAAACAATTTTAACTACAGAATTATGATAGCTGATTTAAATTGAATGCTACGCTATGTGGAATTAACACAAAAAATTATTTATAAATATAAACTAAATATGACCTTGGTTCTAGGAGTGGTGGGCCATTGCCACACCTAGAGAAAGGTGAATTAACTTAATAAAAATGAAATCTAAAATCCAATCATAAATAATTCACAATATAAAAAATGTTGGAACTTCTACTAAATTAACACGATGGAATTAGAATTTGGAATATTACATCAAATCCTGCTATGTTGCTGTGCATCGTGCTCCTTTCCTCTAGATATTTCTCCCTTCATTCTCTACATATTTCTCTTATTGCCTGCATACTACCTTTCTCAGCTCTTTACATATCCTTTTATAAATAAAAATTATTGTTATTTTATCATAACAACAAAACTAAAATGTGCCTAAATAATTCCTTCTAGAGAGATATGGTTGGGCTTGTTCTGATCCATGCATGAGTGGAGGAACTAATTGCTCTATTTATCACAAGGTCGCTCAGAAAAAGCGTGCACAATTGGACCCGAATTGACCCGTTCAGGTCGAACCCAAATTGACCCAACACGTTTTTATGGTCTCGTACATAAGAAGTACTGAAATATTACCTTGACCATATCTTCATCATGAAGACGAAATTTTCCAAACAAATGTTGGGTTGCATGAACAAGGGTACTTTGAAAAATACCTGTGTGTCGGAATTTCAAGCTTCTGCACCATTTGATCACAAAATCATACTTTAACCTATGAAAATTTTGTACTCAACTTTGCAGTAACTAGTAAAAATTCACTTGTGGATACTTCCGGCAATAGAATGCTTCAGAAAATGAACTTAGTGCAACTATCAGTAGTAAATCATGACTAAATAATCTCTAATCATAGAAAAGCTAATGAAACTAATGAAAATCAACCACAAGGTGTAAGAGGTGATTTGGAAATAAGGGATGGAATTATGATGTGAAATGAGTGTAAAGGTGTTAGAATTTAGGTTATGAATAATGGTACTATGTGATGGAAAAATGGGCATATATGAGGCTCAACACTGACCAATCTAAAAAATAAATTAACTATTATTCGGAACAGTAAGACCGAACACTTTGGATATGGTACAATACTTTGTACTTTATTTTTTGAGAGATTACCAGGTCTTTGACCCAAGGTGATTTCAACTATCAACAACCCAAGAGATCCACGCATAGCAAGGTGGGATGTCTTGATGAGAATACTAGGTGGTGGTGAGGTCCCTAGAACTACCTTTGATGACATTTTTTTCCTTTGGTAGGGAGAACGAGTCATCACCATTGAGGACTACCCCTATGCAGGCATGGACTTCAGAGCATATCCATATCTGATGCTCCCACCTAGTGCTGCATGTGGAGCCATTGGTAATATCGTTTTAAGGTTTTGATAGAATTTTTTTTTTTTTTTTTGGATTTTCAAAAATATGAATTGAAACTTTTTTTCATGACGATACAAAATTCTTACAAAATTGTCGATAATGACACAGATGTGGGACCAGTAAGACTTGAGGGTTTACATAGGCATAGGTACCATGGAAGGGACGTAGAATATGCCACTGGTGATACTGAGAGAGTCCTTCATGTCATATAGAGGAACCTAGAGGGTTTAACTCGCCAAGTGCCTACGATGGAAATGGAGGATCTACTAGAGGCTATGCAGAGGCGCATGGTTGGCGTACCACGGGAGAGACTCCCATAGTCTTTTTCTGGGATGCACATCCAAGGGAGGGCCCTCAAACATATATTAAGGATGAATTGGGCTTTTTTGAGATAGATATGATCACTAAGCCCTAATTTTGTAGGACATTTTTTTCCCAATTTCGTATAACATTTTTAACATATGACTCCTATCTATATACAAAGAGTTTCATGATGTGACACTCATATATACAAAGGATGATTAATTATTCTTTATTTTTGATGTGATGAATGAATTATATGCCAATCTAATGCTTGATTAGCTATTTAATCAAGAAATGAGTTTTATGATCGTGGCATATGAATAAATGTGATAAAATTAAATGATCTCTGTAATAAATGCACTCTGAGAAATTGGTGATATAAATAAGGATATCTAACATGATAGATGTTATTTAATTGAGATAATACCAGTTGTGAATTCAAGTATACTACTAATGAACCAAAACTAAGAGATATTGCTCCATATGTTATATTAACAACAACAGTATATTCGGAAACATTATTCAAAACATGACCGATACATATGCCCCTTGAGACTACCAACTGACCGGATGGATGGTAAATTAACCAAGCTGCAGAAGCCAAATTCTAGGTATTTCAACTAGCACCATCGACAAATCCTGTAATATCATATCATCCATCATTACTTGCCAAGGAATATCAAAAATATTGATGTCACAATGAAACCTATAGGAATTTATGAAAACAATATACAATATGTACAAAACCAAAGTAAATACTAGGCACAAGCCTAAGCATATTACTTTTTAAGATAGATCCCATTTTTGGACTCCAACTCATTTCCATTAAAATCAACAAATTCGTAAGCTCCATTTTTCAAGACTCCTTTAACTATGAAAGGAATGTACCACATAGAATTTAACTTACCTTCCCCTAAGGCATCCTTTTCTTGGTCATAGACCAGGACAAGGTCGCCTTCAGAGAAAACCCTACGGAATACAGCCTTATTGTACTGAACCTTCACCCTCTTATTATGAGCTTCATTAATCTTGGATGGATCTTGATGCTTCTCATCAAGATGGTCAAGATAAGCGAGGCGTTATTCAATATTGATAGTGTCTAGAAGAAGTTCAACAACTAGCTTAAGAGAACGAATTTTACATTCCATAGGTAAGATTTATTTCAACCCGTAAACTAGTTCAGAAGGAGTGAAACCAGTTGTAGTATTAACTGACATCTGGTATTCCCAAAGCATAGGATACAACATAATGTTACAATTAGATCGAGATTTATTAATTTTCCTTTATAGGATAACCTTCAAGGATTTAATCATGGCTTTCACTTTCCCTATGGCCTGCAGATAATAAGGATATGAATACTCTTGTCGGAAACCTAACTTGAGAGCCAACTCAGCCATCATGGTGTTCTAAAAATGAGAATACCAAAATGAGAAATGACTTAGTTGAAAAGAAACAAGGCTACTTTTTCACCATCGTCCGCAAAGGTAGGCATAGCCTCAGCACACTTAGTGAAGTATTCCACTACTACAATGATATACTTATGACTCTTTGAAGAAAGTAGCTTGCAACTTGTAAAATTGATTCCCCACTTTGTGAACGGACCGGCAGTAGTAAAAGGAATGAGAGAAGCTTGATGAGCTTACATCCTCCCTATATAGACTTGACAAGGATGACATTTCTTGACCACTTAAACACAATCTTTGAAGATTGAAGGCCAAAAATAGCTAGCACGCAAAATGTTTTGGGTGGTCAATGAGCTTACATATTCCCTGTATAGACTCGAAAAGGATGACATTTCTTGACCACTTAAACACAATCTTTGAAGATCGAAGGTAGAAAATAGCTAGCACGCAAAATGTTTTGGGTGGTAGCAAGTCCTGATAAATGACCCCCGGACGCTCCATTGTGGAAGTCACTCATCACCAACGCAGCTTCTTCTAGGGTTAAGAAATGTATCAGGATTGAATCAACCCCATGATAATATAAAGGGTCACCAATGGTAATAGAAATTTTAGCCAAGTATCACAATTTTCTTCGCTCCTCCTTCGAAAAAGTGAGTGGAAACTTCGAAGTCTGAAGATATATAATAGTATCCGCATACCAAGGATCTTGTGAACAAATAAGGAAAATATGTTCATCATGGAATGATTGCTCATAAACCATTTCTTCTTTGCAAGGCAACTTTGCGATTAATTCCATGAATATAAATATTTCTTGGATTTAGTAGACAAGAGATTGAGATAAAATTGTTGTAGAGTAATAATCCATTTGATATATTTTCCCCCAACCACTCACCTACTGAGAACAAACCGAAATGGATTGACAGCTACCAAAAAAAATAAAATTGTGAAGTAGAATGTAATGTCTAGGTTGTTGGACACCATGAAAAACTTCCAAAGATAATTTATCAACAAGATAATATCTTAATTTAGTACCTACTAACCCTTGAATTAGATAATAAATCATATTCTCAGAGAGAGCATCGTCTTCCTCAACCAGAACCATACCTATGGTTGATTCTACCACAACGAGATACAAGAGGAAATCCCTGCTATAATCGGGTGGACTCAGTAAAGGAGAAGAGGTTAATTGTTTTTTCAAAGCATCGAATGAGCGTTGAGTGAATTCGTTCGACATAAATGGAACTTCTTTTTTCAACAATATTGTAAATCCATTTGTAATATTAACATAATTTATTATAAATCTCCTCCATAAGTTAACTTTCCTTGGAGACTCTGATGTTGAGGAATGGTAGACAAGGGAGGCAACTGAATTATTGCCTCAACCTTGAAAGGATCTACATGAATCCCTTTAGTAGACACTATGAACCCCAATAATTGACCAGATGTGACTGTATAAACGCACTTATTTGGATTCAACCTGACTTTCTAATAATGCCATCTCCCATAAATCAACCAAAGATGATGGGGATGATAAATTCTATGTCGATAATGAGAAGCTAAGTCATCCAAATAAGCTTCAATGATACGCTTTATATTATGGAAATAATAATACATGACCCACCAGAAAGTCGCTCCACCTTTTTTATAACAGAGTGGTATCTTTTTATATGCAAAGGTACCCCAGGTGTAGATAAAAATTGTCTTATGTTAATCTTTAGGACGGATAGTTATTTGGTTATAGCCCAAGAAACCATCCATGATGGAGAAAATTTCATTTCATATACATTCATTGATAATATTATTGATAAAGGGTATGGAGAAATTATCTTTACGACAAGATTTATTTAAATCTCTAAAGTCTATGCACACACAGATCTTTTCTTATTTCTTATCAACCGGGACTGGATTTCTAACCCACTCAGTCAAGGGAATGGGGTACATAAAACCCACCTTAAGAAACTTCTCAACCTCACCTTTTATAATTGCTTCTTTCCTAGGGTTTACTCGTCGAAGCTTTTTCCATATAGGCTTAGTGCTCTCATAAGCCTTGATATCATGTTGGAAAATTAATGAATCAATTCCTGGAATTTCCTCATAAGACCAAGTGAACACGTCACATAATTATTTGAAAATATTGGTATAGATTTGAATTTATTGAAGGGAACAATCGGCTTTCATGAAAACATTCTCTATTATATTGGGATCCATGGAAATGTTCACCGAAATTGTTTCTGAAATGATAGACATATTACGTTCAGAAAAAATCTGTGCTGGAGCCAAAGGATTTAGAATTGTGTTAACTTTACCAATTGACGAAACGATAGACAAACTTGACTCTACTTCATGCTAGTCTGGGAGGAAGTATGACCGATGATGCAAATCATCCCACGGTCTTTCCATGCTCCTCATTGCTTCTAGGATTTCCTCCTCAGATGGTAAAAAAATATCAAGGCAGTCCAAAGAATAAGTTGAGTTAAGAGTCCCATCCGGAGCCACATCTCCACCCAAATCCTCCATCAAAGGAGGAACTGGATCAAAATCTGTAGTGTTAACAATAAATTGATAAGAAATTTTGGCTGCAGACATAGGATATGCCATTCCACCCACTTTCCCTTCTTCTAATGTGTTCGTAGAAGAGGGTAGGGGCCAGCGATCTAAAAAATAATGAGTTTCGAAGAACTCTCTTCAAGAAGGAGTGTTGGATGACGAAATAGCATCTATCTTAAAAATAGGAAACAAAATATCAAACATATCCATCAAAAAGGAATACGTACCGACTCCTAGATTCTTAACAAGCTGCTTGACATTCTTCACCAAGGTAACAATATAATCATAGGATGTATTGGAATCTTTAGGATAATAATCCATATGATCAATAGTAATGATTCACCCTTCATGGGGAAATAATAGGATGTGAAATAATGATGATACAATGGCACCCATTCCATAGATCCAATTTATTCCCAATAGAAGGTTAGAGTCCAAATTAGCATTGACTATTTCTACTTCAACATTGGCCACTTTTCCTCAAACACAAATTTTAAAGGCTGGATCAATGCCATGTGGCCTGTGAGAATGACCAGAAAATACACTCAAGGGAGTAGGTGATGGAACAACTTGAGGAGATCCAATCATTTTCCAACATGAAATGGACATGACACATGTGGAATATCCTTTGTCAACTACAATTCGAAAAGTGTTCATATTTTGGTATATAGATCTAATTTGAAAAGCAATATAATGAGGAAGTTTCTTCTTAATATTTGACATGCCAAATGTAATCATAAGAGAGTTTTTTGTATCTACCACCCTAATTACAATGAGTAGCGCACCACTTTGTGCAGGGCACGACTGGAGTACCTCTAACGAAAACATCGCACAAGGACTCCGAGATAGATCTTCTACAATGGAGTAGTTTTGGGCTGCCTTGGAATTAGGGTTAAAAATTGAACGTTTAGTAGAGCCTTTCGAAATTTGAGGTATGGGCTCAACTGCGGGCCTCTCAATATGGAGTGGCTCTAAAACATCATGAGTGGCCTAAGCCTTAGAGGATTCTAATTCACCATAATCATGTGACCTTGTTGCAACATCAACATGAGCGGTCATCATGTATACATTTGATGGATTTCCCCCTTCCTAGTTGACCTATGTGGGAGTTCCAGTATTCATATTCATGACAACAAGTTTTTGTTGCACTTGGGAAAAAGGGTTATTCAGGACATCCTGGGAGCTAGAGGAACCCTATTGAGCTAACAAGTGTCGAGCGTCTTGAATATTAGGGCAAAGATGAGTCAGATGGTCTCCAGTCCAAAATTTTAAAGGAAACTTAAATTAATTTTTCGACTCTTTTTTACCCTCCCCAACATTATTGCTGGGTTTTTTTGCATTATCCTTCCCATCCTTATCATTTTTCTTATTACATCCTTTCTTATTCCCATTTTATTTTTTGTTTCCCTTGGGGTTAGAGAATTGGACAACATTAATAGCTAATGGTTGCGAAGGCATAGACACTGACGACGATGCCTGAATTGAAGAAGAAGTTGTTACAGACAAATACTGCAATTGATTTAAGACGTTAGCTGTATTGTTATCAATCGACCTGACTAGCCCGTTGGCATGGGGACCTCGTTTCAGTTTGGCTAAATCTATCTTGGTTCGAGGATCATCTGAAAAAAACTTATTAAGGATCCAAGACTAGGAATATATAAGTTATACTTGTTGGCCCTAAAGATAAAATGTTCTTCGGTAAATACTGCAGAAAGTGATACATCCTTCGACATTTGTGGCTGTAAATATTTTAAGAACAATTACATAAGGAATTCATTAGGAATATAGGATTTAATAAGCCTCTTCCTTCTTCGTCATTCGTGAATATGGTCAAAAATGTGAGTTGCCTTATCTTGTTGGAAGTTCACCAATAGCTCAGTTCAAGTATCATACCGAATGGGTAACTAAAAATGATTGAAGAACATATTAGCCAAATTTCCAAATGAAGCAACGGTATTCCGATTAAGCTCTATGTAAAACTTGGTAGCATTTCCAGTGAAGGTGCCTTGAAAAATTCTAAAACAAATTGAATCGTCAATAAGGGAGTTAGATGAGCACCATAAATGTAAATTTGTTACACGGTCAGCTAGATCCTCTCCAGTATTCCCTTCTAATTTTGTAACGGCCAATGGAAGCTTGGTAGGAACCAGAGGCCAAGCCGGGCTATATCGAATTGGATCATTAGTCAATTTCAAAATATATGACAAGTTTAGAGTTACTAGGAATGGTAATCATTGAGGACCTTGATAATTCCACCCACCATGAGAGGTATTCCCAACATTTTGAAAAGAAAAACCTAGATCATTTGAGGTGCCAGGTTGCCAAGGATTGTTCATAGAAGAAACTAATCCATAAGGAAAAACTTGTGGTCCATAAAAATTTAGAGTAGGATGTTCTCTTGCTGGAGGGTTACCATAACCAAGAGTGTTTCCCCCAATCAAATTATTAAAAGGAGAGGAGAGTCCTTGGTAAGGTTTCCACACATTGGTGAAGGGGGAAAAACCATGAGAAGTTACTATAGAGGAGAGAGGAATATTCCCCTATTGACCCAACACAAAATTATTCCCAGTTCTTAAACCACTAGAAGAAAGGTTCCATCCTTGAAAATGGTTGAAACCTTGACCTCCTTGAAAAAGATTAAAACCTTGACCTCCTTGAAAAGGTTTAAACCCTTGACCTTGAGCATATAAAGGTAAAGAACCTAAAGAAGGGTAAGAATGAATTTTATGGGTAATGTTACCCTAAGGTATTGGGTTGATAAACCTTCAAAGATCAGGGGCATGTCATCACAAGAAGGACTCAACTAAGAACTTCTATGCTTTGAACTAGAAATTAAGGATTGCATATCTTACCCATTTATCATTTGTTTTTAGTAAATCCCATAGGGTTCAAACCCTCTACAACTCCTTGTGCTTCGTAACCTGCAAACCAACAAATAACAAGCACAAAAACCTAGTTGTACAACATATATGTTTTATTTTTTAGCAAAATAGCATGCATGATCTCATCAAAATAAAAATAAAAATAAATGAACTATTGAAGATCATTAAGCATGTATAAGAGATATATGGCACATGAACATCAGGAACAACATGGCACTTCTTTTATTGATAACATGTATAGTATGTAAATAGTAGAGAAATTACCTGAGATCTACCATGGCCTTGAGAAGACCATCCTTTGGATTCGTCCATCCCTAGCCTCACAATTTTTTTTCCATGAAGTGTGCACAAAGGATGTCACATAGGGTGTAGGTGATCATCACAAGGAAACAAGTGTTTCCTGAAAATATGAGAAGTGCAGGAGGCATAGGGGAAATATCAGACTTGGTTAGGGCTATAATAGGGTATAATATCTATAATTCTCTCTCTTCCTCCCTTAGGCCATTCCCTTGAGGGGTATTTATACTTCCTCAAATTTGTTTTGTCAGTTGGAGAAGAGTTAGGCCACGGGCTGGGGTAGTTAAATTACAGGAACAACTATAAACCCTGCCTCAAAAGTACGGAAATTTTATATTTTTTTAATATTTTAAATAGCATACGTGGGTTTGCTATGTATGGATTTGATTGTATACGCGGAAAATTCTAGGAAGAGTCACGTATGGATTTTAAAACACTTCTTCTTGAGAAATGTGAGCAAGTCTGAATGGAAGGGTTTTCCAAGGTGAATGCATAATTCATCAAGTATATAATGGTGATAAATTATGCTATAACAATGAGGGATATCACCACTTTCAAAGGGAAAACCAGGAAAATATGCAAAACCACTAGCCATAGAAGACATAATTGTGGAGCTAGCAGATTAAATGGTGAAGGGAATATAGGGAATTGCACTCTAAGGCATCCCAAATGAAAATGATCAAGTGTGGATAGAAAAATCTTGGGCGCCCCTACTTGAAGATGGAATGGAAGTAGAGCCAAATATTGCAGTACTAGGAGTGAAATTTTGTATAGCAATTGTACCTCGTTCTGCTACCAAAAGAGGAGTATGCACACTAGAAGTACTCATAGTTGAAACCATGTTCCCAGCAATGGTCATCTAAAAAAAAGTAGGAGAAACAAAAGTGCTTGTCGGCTTGTGATTCGGGGTCCCAACATATAATATAACACCCAAAAAATTAGGATGAAGACGTTAATAAGGAGTGACAGGAGACTCAAAAATATCTTCAACCTCAACTTCCTCTTCTGACGAAAAAATATCCTTGGAAAGGAGTAGAGTAACCCTCTCCAAATCACAACTTACACTAGGATCACCTTCTGAAATTATAGCCCCAAGCAGAGGATCACTCTCTGATGTGTTCGCTGCTACTGATTGAAAATCACCAGCAAAATTGCTCCTACACCTTCTAGGAGAAGGCTCGGCACTTGCAGGTCAGAGCCCATGAAGCCTCATTGATCAATGCACTGATCGATTAGACACTTTTAATTGTTAAGAGAACTTATACAGACTCAAAAAATTATAAGGCTATGGTATTCTAGGAGCAAATAGAACTCTCTAAAACTTTCATTAAAGTTTCAACCAATCAGGCAACTCTCTGGTATTTCCACTCCGGGTTATTAGGACTGGACACCAAAGTATAATAAAGTGAATATATAAGGACCTTCTAAAAATATTCTGGGGAAATTACATCCAAGACCTACTAGCAAAGGAAACAGAGGAAGTTACATTGACCTCCAGAAAAAAGCCTTTGTCGGTGCAAGTACTTGAGCTTCGCAAGGGCACCCTCCAGAAGTACTAATGAACATCATGCAACATCTACCTTAGGTACCACGGGTATTCCCCCCCTCAGTCACCTATGTCATACCTAGGAATGGCAACTAAGTTCACTAGTTCGTATCGGTATTCTGGCATAACAGTCTTTGGTCGGGATCTAACAAGTAGGAGAGAGGGTATCTCTCTTCCCAGCTTTCACTTGCCCTCATACTTGACTCCCCTTTTAGCAGAGAGTTCCCAAGCAACTTAATGACACTGGCTTTCACTCTTTTAATCTAATTCTAACTTTAAATTCAAAGTGGCCTTGGAGATTTAACTCTCTACACACCTATTCAAAGGCCTTAATGACCTAGACAAGTTGATGTATTCAACGACCAATCAAAAAATTCTAGTTAATTTTAGTGTTTATTTCTTGATTTTAATGTTTATGTTATGGGTGAGATATAGTTGAAACTTATGGTGTTATCAACACAATAAGAAATCAATAGAAACATGGCTACAAGAAAAATGAAACATTTTCTTCGATGGAAAGAGACTTCTACAAAGGGAACTATGAACAAACTAATGAAAGAAAGAGTTTTTCTTATATTTTTTCAAAATACACGCTCACACACTCAAAATATACAAAAAGTATAAAAATTATTACAACACAACTATTCTAATGAAAACTACAAATGCCTAATGCACGATTCTAGGATTACTCTAGAAAACAAGAAAATGTGTTTCCCAATCAAGAGATCAAAAGCATGACAAAAAGAGGGAAAAATTCAAACAATATCTTCCCCCAATAAAGAGGTCAAAAATTTGACACAAGGGATAAATTCAAACAAGAACGTTTCCCTGAACCAAGCAAATTCAACCAAATGAAAAACTTCGCCCTTCTGAAAAATTGACAAGAAATCCTCAAAATAAAACCAAAATAGAACGAAGATGTTTTTTATGTCTTTTTCTTTTTAAGGATGCAAGGAATTCTTTCAGAAATAAAAAACTAGTCAAAATCTCAAGATCACCAAATTGAGAAAAAAGGGCCTCAAGTTCCTTAAGCCATAAACATCATTTTCATGACAATAGTTAACTAGTGGAAAGAGGTTACACACTAAAATAAATGACTTGATAAGTAGCACAACAGCTTTAGCAAATAAGAAAACTCTAATAAAATCAAGAAAAACCAAGAAAGGCAATAAAAGAAAGGCAATAAAAGATTGCCAAAAGTACCTTGCTAAAAAAACCCAGAAAAACCAAGAAAGGAAATAAAAGAAAATCAAAGGTGAAGTAGTAAGAAGGTTGGGCGTGAGAAAATTAACACTAATTCACTGTTTTGAATACTAAAAACATCCAAGAACTTCATCAAAAAGCCCTGGTCTCAAAAACAAAAATTGAAACTTGACATAAAGGGAAAACCCTAGGTTGACAAGGCTTTTCACCAAGAAAGATAAGAAATTCACAAATTACAAAAAACAACACTTTCCAAGAACATGAATGATTCAACAAAAGAAATCAAAAGCAGGCAAAAGGATTTACTAGACTCAAAATCTAAAATTTTCATTTTAAACTGGAAATGTGTAGCTTGGCACTGATAAAACTACATGTATACGCTACTAAACACAATGAAACGTGTATACATGTATTTCTTTGGAAAAAAACTTGTGTATACGGGACGGTGTAAACTCGAAAGCATGTATAAAATCGCAGTAAAGAAAAAAATAAAAATTCTTCTGATCCAAAAGACTATAAAATTTTCCTAGATTGACAATGAATCCAAGAAGTTGGAAAAGTGATCAAACATAACATAAATACTAGATCCAAAGTGGAACAATCCAAAATAGGAATTACAAGAATGTAATTTCCACTGGAGCAGCAAATTTTGTTAGAGGACAAAGTACCCTAGGTTCTGGGTGTGGAACCCCAATAGAAGAAGAAGCATACAACAACAAGAAGCATATAAATTTATAGTTCTAATGCTCAAGCTAGTAAAATAGGAAGAAGGGGTGGCACCTGTAGGTCCTACGTTTGAAGGTGGTATCACAGGGTTCAAAGCCTGTGCTTCTCCTAGTGCTCCAAAATGTACAACTCAGTCAAGATAACCACATATAATAGTAATACTTGAAAGCATGTTCAATATGTTAGTGTTAGATAATATAAGCATGTAAGCATAAAAACATGAAATCATTCATAATAGGATCATAATATGTATACAACATTAATAACATGAATATCAAGAATGGGACAAAGATTATTTATTGATGAATGAATAGAAATGTGGAGGAATACCACCTGATTTACCCATGGCTCCAAGCGAAATGGTCCTTCGGATCTGTCCAGCCCATGCCTCAACAAAATCCTTCCAAAATCATGCACATGGATGTCATATAGGAGGAATGAACATCTCTCTGAAGGAAACATGGCTTTCCACAATCTGGTATTGCAAGAGGAATAGGGATAAATCATACTTGTTGAAGGACTAAATGCCTATAATATCAATACCTATCTCTCTCCTCCCTTAGACCTTCACATCAGGTGTATTTGCACCAACCAAAAAAAGGTTTTTTAGTTAGGATACAGTTAGGCCACGAGATTCTATAGGTAGGCTTCCAGTGTCACCTGTGAACCCTGCCCCCCAAAATAAGGAATTTTATATTTTTTCATATTTCAATTTATATACGTGGGTTGGGTGTAACTATACCCGCGTGTGCACGCACTTTTTGAGACGAAAGAGTCGCGTATAGAATTCATCATAACGTTTTTCAGATAAAGGAACAAGTCTGAAGGGAAAGGGTTGCCCAAGGCCATAACTTAGAGCATCAAGTATAGAGAGGCCGAAAATTATGCTATAACACTCTCAAAAATGAATGAGATACTCCACACAGGATAGGTAATTATGTCGAAGGAATTTCTCTCTGCGAGATTTTAATATGCAAACATTGTTCACTCTAACGAACCAAGATCCTTCATTTTTTTCCTCCTTCATCGGGTAATAAAATTACAAGTGGAAATAGTTTTGTGTTTTTCTTCTTTCGTGGCTGCAGATGGTGGGAACAATTTTGGTGGAAAACCTTTCTTCTTCGAATACATCAGAGAAACATTTTCATGGAGGGTGTTTCCTAGAGGATTCGGCATTTTCATAATCATATTTGTTGCATTAAATGTTGCACTTGGATTTTCGTTGAGCCTCCTTTTTCATTCTTGAGATCATAATAAAAAAATGTCACAAGCCCTTCCCATCTCCTCTAACAATCTTATCAACCCTGACAATTTATGAATGCTCGCAAGTTGTTTGGATTGACCAACCTTTGGAGGATTCTTAAGCATCTTCCTCACAATAAGAGAAAAAGTGATGTAATGAAATATATGGTGTACCAGGCCAATGTAAGGGAGAAGGATCCTATTCATTGATATTTTGAAATTATTTTGATACTTCAAACTGACGTGGAATGATTGAAAGAAGATATGGAGCTGGTGAGGAGCCAGATAATGTTTTTAGACAAGTCGTTCCATAATAATTTTTACCCATATAACAATAATCTACCTATTGAAGAATATAATTGAAACCACCTGCTAGATGGCACATATGTCCATCTAATTATCCTAGTTCAGTTTCAGTTAGTCCAGCTCTATTGATTTTATTTAAATCTCACTTCAGTCATTTATTACTGATGTCTCCAACATTATCTCATTGAACTGATTCGTAATATTAAGAAGAGGAACCCTCTACTCCATAGTTTTCATTTCTTATCATGATATCAGAGCTAGTTTGCTTAAGAATCCCTGAGAGAGAAACAACGTGAGATAAATGAGAGAAATAGAGGGAAGAGGTGAGTCTACATAAGAATATTTGAGAGAAAAGATGAAGTTTTAATAATTTTTAAGAAGCCTCCTATGAAGAACCAACATAGAGAAATCTAATTCTGAAAAGCTAAGTTGTGGAGAAGTTCGAGAACTGATAAAATTTAAAAGAAAAAAAAATTAATGACAAACACACTTGATCACACTACTTTAGTGCATTGACCTCTAAAAAGTTATAAAAATGAAAAATGGAGTGATTCAATGTTCCCATTTAGCATCGATAAGTGCATGGACCAATTAACGTTACCATAGATATAAAAAAAAGGAGCACAAAAATCTTCAGATTCAAAGTTAAATGTTTATTTTTTGAAGTGCTGGTCTTCTAAATCTAAAGTGGCGGTAAAGTTTTCTTGTAGCGCGTGTATTCAAGATCATATGGAAGGTTCGTTCCAATTATAAAAATAGACAGAACATAATGTCAAAAGAAGCACAAAATATAGCTATAAGGTATCTATGCACGTGTTCAATTAATTTTGTTATGAAGCTTTATGCATATGCTTATAAATCCTTATGTTTAAATGTTATCAAACCCTTTCATGTAGATCAACAACTCTTTCCTTGTAAGTTTTTATAAAAATGATATGAGATTTTTTTTAAAAGGGAAGCATACGAGAGTTTCTTTTTATGAAAATGATATGAGTTTTCTTTAAATGGGGAATCATACGAGAGTTTGTTTAAGGGAAGAGGTAAATCTACGTAGGATATTTGAGTGAAAAGTGAAAAGTGAAAAGTGATTGAAGGATAAATTCTATTTTGGTGAAAAATTAAAAAAATATGGGGGTGGGAGGCATGACAGAGTAAAAATCATTGCACTTGTATTGTTCAATCTGTATATGAAGACCATGAGAAATAGGAAAAAACAAAAGGTTGAGAAAGTCAAAGGAGCAACAAGAGTTAATTCAAATTTATTTGAAAGAGTTGGAAATGAAAAGGAAAAATAATCCCTTTGCATTAAAATGCATAAAATAATCTATTGATGACAACTTTCTTCCCTTCATTTCAGATGTTAAGACAACCGAGGAAGGATAGGATACCCTTAAGAGGTGTTTTGTTACAAGGGGGAGAACTATAAGGTTTATTTGATCCCACAATGATCAACACAATTGGATGATGACTATGGAAAACTTGCAGAAGAAGAAGAGAAAGAGCACATAGAAGCTCATGAATTGAGTGAATCCAAATATTCACAACTGCAAGTGTATGAAAATTTGATGAATCCAACAACAACACTTGTTGATGACAATTTAGTGAACCCAGTAACAGTGCTTGTTTATGACAGTGAATCTTCCATTACAAAAATGAGTATTATGGTTAAGCCAACAATCCAATTTTCTAATGTTAAATTTGATCAATACTTGTTTAATAATTATGAATGGTTGCAAATGATGCAATAGAAACATAATATCGACATGATGTTATTCAGTGAAGGAATAAAACCCGAGTCTATAGAACAACTTAGTAAATAAATTGAAGAGATAGCGAAAAAGGTAGAGACAAATATAGAGGAAGAGTAGAAGGAACAGAAGTAATGTGGTTCTGCAAATGTTTTTACACTTATCATTGATTTTCAACATGCATTTAAACAAGACTATTATGAACAAGAGTTAAATTTCCTTGAGGCATGGCTTGCAATACCATGTCTAGATAAGGTCTACATAGAAGTTGCATAAATGAATTTTGAAGAATCCATGCATGATGAAAACATCTATGAAATTTATAGGTATTGGATTTTTTAAGACAAAAAAAATTATTCTCATCTTATCTTGCAGAATATTGATGATGAAAAACACACTACAAAAGATAATATGTGGTAGCAACCTCCATACAAGCCATTTTATGAAGAGGTTAAGGAAATTCTTATACAATTTGGAAAAATGAAAGAGCTGCAATACCAAATGAAGAAACTAGAATTTGAAGACTACAACAAGAAGAAAAATATGAAACAATTTGGAGGCTAAGGGACCTGGAAGAATAAAAGAAGAAATGTAAATGTAGTTGAAGTCAATTTTTTAAAATTTTAAGCCTAGCTAAGACGTTGACCAATATGCATATTAATTAAATTGTTATGTGGTTGTAATTAAGGGGGAGTGTAGGAGAATCTAATTCCAACCACCTTCTAGGTGGCACATATTTCCATACAGCTGTCCTTGTTCCGTTTCAGCTAGTCTAGTTCTATTGAGTTTAGTTCTATCTCATTGCAGACATTTATTACTAATGTCTCCAATGTAATCTTATTTTACTAATTCGTAATATTGAGAAGAGAAAATCTCTTCTCCATAGTTTTCATTTATTGTCATTGCCTACAATGACAGAAAAATTAGAAACTTTATCCCCTGGGAAATGGCGTTGTTGTTGTGCCTACCTCATGGATATATCCTTATTACGTGCACTCCCCGTAGGTGGAATATAGTTGGAGAGGGGTCCCTTAGGACCGAAGTTTAGATAAAAATATAATGTTTTTTGTAATGTTTTTGTAAGTTAAGTCCCGTGTGCTAAGTGAAGCAAAGGTCAAGGTGCTTTGGGGTGGGTCAAAGCCCCTCATGAGTTGTAATGGACTAAAGGGTAGAACTAGGGGCCACAAACCACAGTTTCCGAACCTTAGATGAGCACATGCTAAAGATATAAATAGGATTCTAGATCGAATCGATAAGAAGTAGGAATTAATAATTCTAAACTATGTTTTGATGTTATGAGCTAAGAAGTGAACTTGTCTGGGTTTAAAAGGCTGTTGTTGGCTGTGTGCACGGAGACCTTAGTCCTGCTATGTGTGGACCCCACTAGCTGTGTGCGTGGGTATAACAAAAGAATTGTAAGGAAGATATGACTGGGAATGAATAAAAGAATGTTTTGGATGAAATACAAATATCAAATGCATTTTCCTTCTTCTTTATGATCTATTTCTGCATGTTTTTTCTAATTACTGTGTTAAGGTCGATTACGTAATTTTTTCCTACATTAGATGAACGATAAATGAATGGATCTTTTGTTGTTGAACGTAATTGTGATGTATTAAATACTATTGAATGGATTGCATGATATGTATATGTGTTCGCGTAGGATAACCTCTATAAATTGACATAAATCTTCCTGGTTAGGGTTTTTGTTGTTAAGGTGAGATCACAGTTTTTTTCAGATTTGAAGACACCCACATCATTTAATTCTCTCTCAGGGTGTGGAAAACTAGTTGCAACAACCCCCCATACTGCTTTGGGTGATAATTTTACTTGCACAAGTAGGTCATTATTGAAAGGGCTAGTAGTAAGAGGCTTTTGTTGGTTAACCTTAACTACGAACCTTGGTTAGGACCCCTTAATCCAACAAATAGGTCCTTTCATATTACCATGCACCTTGTACAGGTCAGGGCACACATCGATCCGGTTTGGTATAAATTTCCCTTCATGGTGGCCGAGGGAGAGATTGACCAAGTCATCGCGACCTAGCCAAAAACATGGAAAGTTGGGCTTGGCTCCACCCAACCCATTACAACATCGACTTTGAGAAAAGAGACAACTCCAGGAGATAAAGAGAAAGAAATCGAGTTGTGCACTGAAACAGATGCATAAAGAGGTGCAGAAAAGGACAGTGAAAAGGATCCTATGAGGGAAGCAGAAAATAACATGGAGCCAAATCTGGGAGGTGAAGCCGATGTCGATCTTCGAGGCCTCGATGGGTTGGATGGCACTAGTGCAGAATATTTGCGTAGAACAAATCATGGTGTAGACAACCCCAAGGGTCCGTGAAAGAAGAGGAACGACTCCAATATTGAAGGCACACAAGAGATCACTTTGATGGAACATGACCTATACAAGATAGGAGATGTAGTTGCATGTGCCTCTAAAGATAGATGGACTGCCATAGAAAAGCAGTACAAGGCTGCGGTAGAGGAATTACAATCTAGATTGCAGGTAATCTAGCAGAAGGGAATTCAAGTTAGCCTGCCTACAACAATGATCATTGCCACATCAGACAGTAGGATCTGCCCCTTCTCGTGCACTACAGTCACTTTGGAGCAGCCAGAACTAGGTGTGCAGGTGCAGACCTTCCCAGTGTTCAGGATATATCTATCCATGTTTCTGAGTGGAAAGCTCCACGCTCCTCAAACCATCATCATAAACGAGCTATAGTGTAGGGAGGCACACGTGCAATAGTAGTTGAGAGAAGCAGAGCAAAGGGTTGTGGACAAAGATGAAGTGCCACTCTAGGCACAAATAGCGAAGAAGGTGGTTGTAGCTCAATAGACAAAGTTGAAGCATTTGATTGATAGATTTTGTGGTGACCTCCCAGAGGTGGCCATTCCGGCATCATCTGCACCACAAGTAAAAGTTGAGAGTCTGGTATTCATGCTAAAGGCTTCCCTGTCACAACTGTAGACAGTCAAAGAACACTTCGAGCAGCATATGGCAACATTATAGGGTAAGCTGTAGCCAGAGACTCCCCCTAAGGTGCACGCACAATGGGTACCTTGGTGAAGGAAGCATCATAAATTATCTCTTCCACCATTAACAAGGGCTCCATGCTGCTCGAAACAACAATGGGAATGTGGACATTTGTGCAAACAAACCCACTAGTAAATAATATTTCTCAATAATTGCACATGAAGGATCAGGCATTTGACTACCTCTAGGAGGCCTTTTCCACTTTTGTCCCTGATCAGCGCATGACCCGCTTGCATACTAGTCAAATATGACGCGATGAAGTAGAGGAGATCAGGAGGAAGAAACAGATCATGACAGAGCACATGAAGCCATGGGCAGATGAGGCAATGAAGCTGTCACAGGACCTGGATGCAGCTGTGAAGAATCTAAATCAGACCTATCAAATAATCAATCTAGTCGTAGAAGGGCTGACATCACAAAAGCTGGTGGAAACAGTGGAGAGTGTAGTGGATCAGAGCACAGGTGTCCTAGCACCCTTTGTTGCTACCATTGAAGAATTGCAGACCAAAATGAAGAACCCAGAACCGCTGTGACTCGGGACGAGTCACAAGGTTGCATTGGGGGCCTATTGGAGCGGGGTCCCTTAGGACCAAATTTTCTATAAAAATATGGTATTTTTGTAAATTTTTTGTAAGTTAAGTCATGTGCACTGAGAAAAGCACAGGTCAAGGGTCTTTGGGGCAGGTCAGAGCTCCTAATGAGTTGTAATGGGTCAAAGGGTAGAACTAGGGGCTGCAAACCGCAGTTTTCAGACCTTAGATGAGCATAGGCTAAATGTTTAAATAGGAGTCTAGAACGAGTCGATAAGGAGTAGGAAGTAAGAAATATAAATTATATTTTGATGTTCTAAGCTAAGAAGAGAACTTGTCTAGGTTTTTGAAGGCTACTTCTATCTGTGTGCATGGAGACATTAGTCCTGTTGTTTGTGGACCCCACTAGTTGTGTGCGCAGGTAGAACAAAATCATTGTAAGTAATATATGACTGTGAATGGATAAGGGAATGTTTTGGATGAAATATGAGTATCAAATGCATTTGCCTTCTGCTTTATGATTTGTTTCTGCATGTTATTTTTTATTATTTTGTTATCTGTGTTAATATTGATTGCGTAACTATTTCCTGCCTTAGATGAATGATAAATGAATGGATCTATTTATGTTGAACGTAATTGTTATGTATTAAAGACTATTGAATGGATTGTGGGATTTGTATCTATGCATGCGTAGGATAACCTATGTGAATTGAACTCAATCTGTCTGGTTAGGGTTTCTAGTTAGGGTTTCTATTGCAAAGGTCAGATCACAGTTGTTTCAGATTTGAAGACACCAACATCATTTAATTCTTTCTCACAGTGTGGAAATCTGGTTCCAGCACCCCGCCATACTGCTTTGGGTGAGACTTTGACTTGCGCAAGTAGGTCACTGCCGAAAGGGCAAGTAGTAAGAGGGTTTTGTTGGTTAACCTTAACTCCGAACCTAGGTCAAGACCCCTCAAGCTAACAACTATGATGGTCAGGGTATTTATCGCCAGTCTAATATGAGGCCTAGTGACAATTTTTTGCTTGAATATGAACCAAGACATGATTATAGTGATTCCAAAGAAGAATATGAATATAGGTACATTTTTTAGTTAGTTAGTTATTGATTTCATTATTTTTTGTTTACCTTTGTGGATTCAAAGGTTGATGTGTATATTTTTGGAATTTTTTTTAATAGAATAAGATTTTGAAAATGTGTATTTGGTTCCTTTGTAACGGATGCAGTGAAAATTCTTCATTGCAAAATAGTCAATATTTAATGGAGCCTATCGCATATCATGAGAATCTCAAGAGTCGAATAGCCTTTTTCACTCTCACCTACTATCGTCAACCAACACTTGAACATTATAACAATTAAACTCCATCTATTTAACATATTTTGTAGTTAGACCTTCATTTTATATCCAACATGATGGTGAAATTCATGGAGTTCCACAAGAAATATTGCAAACTCTTGTTGTATCAAAATTGATCTCTTTCTTCTTCAAAATACAGCTCAGAAAAGTTAATAGGGTGAGCAAGTTTTTGCACATAGAAAGAGAAAAAATACTTCATTTCGAACAATAACACTACAAGTTTTCTAGAATACACATTGACCTAGTGCTAATAAAAGACTAAAGTATATGGAAGGTATTTTCACGGCATTAATGAGAAACACATTTTTTCTCATATGATCTCATAAAGATTTCCAGACTTAAAATCTTTCTTTTTGTTAAAGACTGAAGAGATATTTTCTTTCCGGTTCTACATTCAATATCTTCTCTACATTTTGTATATTTTTAACTAATGTTGTTATTATAAACTGTATTGTTGTTACGGTTAGACCTAGCCTAGACATCATTAACTACACAATCATTTTTCTTGTAACATTACCTCCCTTTAACTTTACTATAAGCATTCCATTTCAATAAAACAGTTTAAGTTTCCAATGTAATATTAAAACAGTTAAAAGCTTCCCGTCTATGTTTTCTCATTGATATTGTTAGGATATAATTATGGGTGGAAAGAAGGTTGAAGATCTTAGATATAAAAATAGGAAACTTCTAGCATTTAGAATAGAGATTCCGATAAATGTAAATATATTGGCGCTGTATGTATCAACCAACAATCTATTATCTATTATGCTGAAAGTAGAGAGTATCAATGTGGAAATAAAAAGAGGTAGTTAAATATTTATAAAGGTGTCTTTTTTTATGGCTCTTTATGCAAAAAATTTTGGGTTTATTTTAGGTTTTTATGAGTATTTGCGTTAGAGGTGGATAAATGCTTTGGATATAGGAAACAAATGAGCAGAAATATATTGAAGTTTATAGAAAATTAAAACGATTAAAATTTAAGATATATTTAAAATATGTGTGTGTTTGAATGGTTTTTTTCATTTTAGTTTATTATAAATTTATTTTAATGTTTTGTATTTTAGTAAGAATTTAAAATTATAATTTGAATAATTTACTAAAACTTATTGTATTTGTGTGGAATATATTTTATTTAAAAGGGGAATATAACCATTTTAGGTCTATATTAACTCCGAATTTACCAAGTGTCTAGAGGGATACAATATATTGAGATGAAAATATATTAAGATGAAAAGAGATTTGATGCTTCTTGGCCTTAGTAGATGTGGAGTTAAGATGGATCTAAGTTGGTATAGACATTTAACAAGATTTCAAATTCATTTGTATTAAGTGGAATATCCTTATAAACTACATTTAAGTGACATTCAAAATGGAAAATATTATTTTTACCATGTTTAACGAAATGGTTAAAAATAATAATTGTTATGATTTAGCTGGAAAGTAATTTGAATCAAATAAAGAAAATGTTAATTTTGACCTAACATGTTCTTTGATTATGTTAGATACATCATTAACCTATTAATCCATTAGCAATCTCATTAATAATAAAAAGTGAAAACAAGCCAAGACAAAAAACACATAAATATGGCTTTATCCAGAGAAAAAACACAAGATGGAGAAAACCATTTATCAATTATTCTTATTATCGTTATTGAATGTCGAACACATGAACAAAGAGAGATAATACACTTTCCAATGTGATGAGAACCACTACTGCCCAGCCTGGTCTGAGTTATCTGATTCATGATCTCATTATAGGTACATAAGAGAAAATATAGTTACATAATAGACTTCAAAAGAAGCTCAAACCAAGATGCATATAATGGCCTCCATTACATGAGATGAGCAACCTAAATGTGTACTGAAAGAAGATCTGGTTAGGGCACACATCTGCCTTATCTTGCAAAAACAAACTCACGATAAAAACTTTTATAAACCTTCGATCCATTTATCATTCAAGGCAGATTAAGATAGTCTTATATATTAGCCTCCTTTCTTACTTGGATAAGAAGCAGATCCTGACTTACTTCATAGAGGGTCTGCGACCATCTAGGGAAGGAAGAATAAGTCATCGATATAGATCAGGTTTTCCACCAGCTGCTTTGATCTTCTACCTGAGACACTCGCTCTGTTCCGAGGAAGAGTTTTACCACCTGAAAATAACCCATAGGTGTCCTAATACCTGTGGCCTTCAAGAAGAAGATACTCGTCCCCAAAACAGAATGCATGTGCGTCCTCCTTCTTAGGTTGGCTGCCACAAACACGATTTTTTTTCTTGATGATACGCTTCCTCAGAGTGCCCAAGAAAGTCCAATATGTCAAATGGGATGAGAAGATATTTATTTATATACAATCTAGAAATGATGATTTTCCATTACTTTTGTAGGAAAATTCAAAATTCAAATTTTCAAATTTTCCAACTTCAACGAAATCATGTCTTATAGATTTTTTTTGAATAAATAAATATTTGTCTTTATTTAAATTAGAAAATATTTATATTGATTTTGGTCCTCTGGAAAAGATGAATTCAATGAAATTATTATATCCATCAAATAAGAAGACCAAACTAAAATTTGACCTTAGCTTCCAATTTTAACACTCCTTCTCAACTAGAGAGAATAGAATTCCACGTGCCAATCCATCCACTGCCATAGGTCATCATGCCATATTATCATCATGAACTATATTTATACCGTGTTAAATACTCATGAGAATAATAATGAAGAATTGATCCAGAGTGAGTCACAAGACATTGCTACTCTCCACTGACCCAGATTCATTCTAGAGGTAAAACACTCAACTAGACTTGATGCGAGATCAAGTTCTTGAACACTGTGCATCCTAACATAGAGAGTCCTGAAGTACACGATGTGTATATCGGTAGTGCTATGGTATCTATCCTCATTTCTCAATTCATTGGATAGATGAGAGGTACTTCCCATGTGTCCTGAAATACATGCGTAGGATGACGCACGAACAACACCAAAGAACATATCACATCCTACAAACACAGATCACAATCACATGTAAAGAAAGGATAGAACCACATCCTACAAACACATATCATAATAATATGTAGAGAAAAGATGAACCACCTCTTACGCGCATGCAAAACATCGACATTAGAAAAATGATGAACCAAGTCCTACATGAATACACCAACAATAATAAGAATAATACTACACGTGAGGAAAGGGTAAACCAAATCCCACCAACCTGCCAACCATCAATATTACGAAATAAACATCCTACATATGAAAAAAGGATGAACCACTTCCCATCGGCATGGTTCATCTTACATGTGGGGAAAAGATGAACTTTCCACATAAATTTCATCGTTTCATTCGTAACTACTACCAAAATTGTTTTAAAATATAAATTTTAAAAATCGTATTAAACACGCCATGATAACGTTATGGGAATAGCCATAGCCAGGCATGTCACGATAGTAACTATTCAAACCAACAACTTCATACTAATGTCGCTCATACACAATAATGAGGATTTTCTTCACCGTATCTTTTACTCTCTCTGCTGACCAAAAACGGAGGAAAGGATGATTGTCTATAACGATTTACTATCTTTGCTTCACATTGCTAGAAGTCCTTCCACGGAAGGCGATGATGGTTTGTTTACTTTAATGTGGCTCATAGTTTGGCACATGTTTCTATTCCACTGCTGACGTGCTCCAGCCCGTTCTGTGATAGTTGGGATCGATTGGTTCGATTTATAAACCTCGCCCCTGTCAAAGAATGAAAAGAAATCGCTCTAAGTGATTGAATCTAACATAAATTTTAAACCCACCAGCTGCGTTAGTAACACTAACCGGGCTTCTGATCATCTGGGCTCCGTTGATAACGCTCGTGGATAAAACGTTTATAATGCAGGTGGATAAACCTCTAGGATGGGTGTTTAAAATTTTTAAAAATCTCACCATTCTTAAGAACTGGCTTATCTCTGCTGTTTCTTCTCGAGAGGTTTTTTCAAACGTTTTCAAAGTTTTGTTGATTTCTGATCAAAGAGTCTTATGCAGGCTGGCCTTTTTTCTTTGTTGTTTTTTTAGGGAGTTTTACTCCATTAAAAGTGATACCATATCAAAAATTGAAAAGAAACAGTAGTTTAGAGATTGTTCTTTTCAATATTACAAAACATTTAAATAAAATTACTTTATAAAAATCAATAATAAATAACTTCAGTGAAATTAAACTAAACTACACTAACTTAAACTAAACTAAAATACTTAAATAGATGGTTTTGAACCTAAAAGTGGTTGTAATTCCGCCAGTGACAAGTCCCATTTCTTAAACTCATAGAAAATGTGAACTTAATTTATCCATTTTTCAAACCCATTTCACCTCATAGGTATTGTCACCTAATAGGTATTGTACCGAAAAAGAATAAAAATAAAAATTGATTTATATTCTTATCATTAATTTACTTTAAACATAACTTATTAATATCAAGACAATCAATCTTATTCTAAAAAGTGTTGTACAAAATATTATCGTCGTAGCGGGCTATCGGATCTTTCAGTTTATTGGGCATCATTAATATTCTTCATATACCGATCACTTTCGCATGATAGAATAAGCATAGAAAATATACTCAAGTCGATGTGACTTTTCAAATGATTATGAAGTGACTTTATTGAAGAGAGAGGCATGAACTTGTATAAAAATTTGAAATTATGTGAAACGATATTTATAATATAAATTTAAAAAAATATAACAGCGAAAATGTTTTTTTTTTTCCATAATTAGTATTCCAAAATAAAGAGATTTGATATAATGAGAAAATAAAATAAAATAAATAAATCAAGTATACAAAATTAATAAAAAACTATATTAAAATTGTATGGAGATGATTATAAAGTATGTTTGAATAGATCAACATTTATGTTATTGGACAAGAATGAAATCTGAAATATTTTGTTCAAATACTGTGTTTAATAACTATTATTTTACTCTTAATGTGGTGAAGAATAATATTTTATTGAAGTACTATGTTTAATAATTATTATTTTATTCTTAAAGTGATGAAGAATTTGATTATTTGTAAAATATTATTATGAAGATTATAATTCTCTGATTATAACTTTTTAATATAATTTAATATTTTCAAAAAATAACTTGCAATTTCTATCCTTTGGCCTCCCCATTTTAAATTTACTATTTGATAAAATTTAATTTTTAAAAAAATGGCTTCTCATCTAAATCCTTCATTATTGAAATTTAAATAGCTTCTAATCTGAATTCTTAGCTACTTAGTTATTGAAATTTAAAAATAAAAAATGAACACCACACTACCCAAATGATATAAGATATATAGTACCCACACTAACCAAATGATATAAACCTTTTAAGTTTATCTTACATCACTGTATATTATTGATATATAAGAAACAAATATATACACAATAATAACAACAAAATCTATTTATGGTCAAACAATCCTACCGCATAATCGTTAAGCGAGAAAAAAAAAAACCATTGCCTTGCAGTATACTACCTCACAAATGCGAATAGCATCAGATTTAAGCAAAGTAAAAAGAATAACATTAATATAATTTAATATTTTCAAAAAATAATTTTCAATTTCAATCCTTCCCATTTTATTTTAAATTGACTGTCTGATATAATTTAAAATTTTCGAAAGTAGCTTCCAGATCCTTCATTATTGAAAATTTTCTAATCTGAATCTTTCGTTATTGAAATTGAAAAATAAAATCTTAAAGAAATTGAAGCCTGCGCTACCCAAATGATATAAGAGATATTGAACTCACACTAACCAAATGATATAAACCCATCAGATTTATCTTACGTGAATATCTCCGTTTAACAAATATATACACAATAATAACAACAAAGTCTATTTATTCTCAAACAAGGTAACATTACAATCATCGAACCAAAAAAAAATCCATTGCCTTGCGGTATACTACCTCACAAATGTGAATAGCATCATATTCAAGCAAAGTAAAAACAATAAATATTTGCTGATCAGGCTAAGGCCATACTATTATTCCTCTGCCAGGTACGGTATTCGTCTATATATAATATCGTAATCTTGTATATCTCATCTGAGGCCTGTCATGCGAACCACTGCAAGATAAACATCCGAGGATACTTGCCAACTCTCCTCAGAATATTAGTGGATGTTGGCAAGTCATCCTTGGCTGCTTCACTCGCTGTGAACCCCATGCAAGATCCCAGATGATTCCTCATTTAGCTGCTGGGTTCTTCCCTAGTTGGTTCCGCAGGAGCTTGAAACAGAATGGAATCCAGGGACATTCAAGCACTGGCAGTAGAAAAATCGGAAAGAGAGGAGAGTGTTATACAGCCGGAAAATGAAACGTAGACACATAACCTTTGGAAAGGAAGTGCTGTGTAAATAGAGTGAAATGCCCCATCTTATGATCTTTGTACAATCAATCTCGCGCTGTTCGCTCCTTGATCATCTCCTCTCTCTCTCTCCCCGAGTGCGTGCCAACTCTTTCTTCTTCTTTCATACTTTTGTCAGTAGGTCTCTCTTTGAGCACACCTCCCCAACCAATATTGCTGGCATCTGATTCTACAATTTTGAAATATCCATCTTCTGCAACATGAAGAATGGGGAGCTTTCTTACCCTTGATTTGTCTGATTGATTCTGTATGAGCTTTTGTCCAAGGCTTAGGATTCTTTCTGAGTCTCTGGTTTAGGAGAGACCTGTCAATTGCACAATTTGGATAAAAATTGCTTACATAATTTAAACAGCCCAAAAATATTTGCAGTTGGGTTTTATCCAGAATGATATCTGGAAATTTATCTACAAACTCAATAGCATGATTCTGTAAAGAAATTAATTCATTCTCTATAGTGTGCCCCAAGAATTTGATCTTAGTCTTACACAATTCCATCTTTTTCTTACTTAAGACTAAGCCATTTTTCTTTACTAATCTCATAAAAATCTTTAGATGCCTGAAGTGATCTTGAATATTTTTTGAGAATATTAGGAGATCATCAATGTATGCTAGGAGCCATTCTGCATAAGGTTTAAAAATAGAATACATTACCTTCTGGAACTTAGAAGGTGCATGCTTCAGTCCGAATGGCATCACATTCCATTCATAGTGGCCTCCAGGAATGCTGCATGTAGTTTTCCACTTGTCTTTTTCTGCTATAGCGACTTGCCAGAAGCCAGAATTCAGGTCAAACTTAGAAAATATCTTGGCTCATGCTATCCTTCCCAACAGATCTCCCTTATGTGGGATAGGATAAGTATCATCTACAAGAACAGAATTAAGAGGTTTATAGTTAATGAATAACCTGGGGATACCTCTTATCTGTTCACTCCTCTTATTTACATAAAAGCCATAGCAGTTCCAGGGACTGCTTGTCTCTCTGATCAGCTTTCTCTGCAACAGCTGATTTATTTCTTTCTCACAAAGCTCTCGGTATTCTTTGTTCATGGGAATTGCTCTAGATTTGCATGGTTTTCCCATATATCCTTCTTTGTAGGGAAACTCAATACTATGTTGTTTGCGGTGCCAAAATGCATTTGGCTCCTCTGCAAAACATTGTTCTTCAAACTGTTTCTGTAGTTCAGCAATTTGTTTCTGAACTACTGCAGAACTTAACTGATCTTCAATTCTAATCAGGTTCTTGTGGTCTTTCAGTTCTGCAAGACTGTCTTCTGCTTTTTTGAGTTCCTGCACCCTAGTTCCTTCTCTGCAAGATGAAGATCCCAGACTCACTGAGATATTCATGAATATGCAATCCCCTAAAGATAAGCATGGTTTAGGGTATTACAATCAAAATGATTTCCTAATCCCAGAATGCAGATTTAAAGATCTGCCAGAAGATGTCAAAATACCATCTATCCCAGAAATCCAGAAGTTTTATACACTAATGGATGGTTGTGAGAAACACAGAATCCCTGCTCAATGGATGAAAAGATGATAAATTGGGATCTGTTTACTCACCCAGAAGTTGATGATTTTGCTATAATTCATACTCCTGAACAGAAAAGGACTCTAGCCTTAGAATGGAAACAATATATGATGGAAGAAAGGAAGACTTGGATTTCTTTCTATTCATGGAAAAAGGTTAAAGAATCAAGAGTTGTATTGATGAATGAACCCACATCTTCTTCGGGTCATTCATGGATAGCAGTTGATGGTAGTAAAATAGAAACACCCACCAGCTATCCTCCTTTCAAAGGGATTGTCCTAGGAGAAGGACAAAATTCAGCTAATGCATATCCCATAGTGCAAAAAGAAAACCTGGTAGGAATTGAAAGAAGAGTCCAGACTTTAAATGAAAAAATAAACTGGACTAACACTGCCATCACAGGATTAGAAAAGAATTTTTCTAAAGCTTCTGTTGTAAAGAACTAGATGGATCAGTTACAAGTTTCTTTGAATGATGTAAATAAGGCATTGAATTCTGTATAGTACAATTGTTCAGTAGTTAAAGATTTTTCTTTGAAGTCATTACAAAAGGTTGGTGAAGTAGAAAGTTGTATTATAGATCAGTCTATTTCTACTCAGAAACTTGTGACAGACTTGTCTGAAAAATCCCAGAAGGAAAAAGAAAAGAAAACAGACAAGCCAGTCCCCTCAGGATTTCTCCACAAAGGGAAAGCTGTGCAAATCCAGAAAAGTGTTGATAGATTTCCTAGCCTATTTCCCAAAGAATCTACTCCAGAGTCTCCAAAGTTTAAAGTGACTATTGCCTCTCTGTTCCATGAGTCAGAATTTGAAGATCATGTCTTACTTGTATATGAGCCCCTTGACGCCCAATATACCAGATACTCCCCTCCAGACTTAAATGGCCTTGGAAAAATTCCTCCACGTGAGACTTTCTATCCTCAAAGCCATAAAGAATGGAACATAGATAACCTATCCTCTGCCCAGATCAAACAAGTCATTGATTAATTGATTACAGAGTATAAGTTAATGTGCATAGATGGAAATCTGAATTTGAGGCATGTAAGTCCCTCATTCCATGTTTCACAGGAACTCTAGCGAGATGGTGGGAGCTAGAGTCTTCTCCTACTCTCATATCTTCCATGGAAGCTGAGGTGTTGAAAGATGAAAATGGAGATGTCAGATTTCATGAAGATGGGAAAGCTATGAATAATATGATTGGTGCTCTCACAGCACTAATCCAACAAACATTCTGTGGAGATGACCCAAACATTTCAGATCAATTTCATGAAGATGGCAAAGCCATGAATAATATGATTGCTGCCCTCACAGCACTAATTCAACATAATTTCTGTGGAGATGACCCAAACATTTCATATCAAAATGAAATGATCCTCATGAATATGAAGTGTCGCAATATTAACCAGTATGAAGATTTCCATAGAGATTGGATGCAAATAATCTTCATGGTTAAGGACCCCAAGAACATTCTCTGGAAGCAAGTCTACCTTGCAGCATTGCCTTCCAAGCTAGTAGACATTCTCAGATTACAGGATGCTTTCCAGTTGCCACTGAAAACATACTTATGGGGTCAGATGTACAACATAATAACTAGAGTATTGATTACTCTTTGTACCAGTTCTAAAATGAATAAATCTATTGATAAATAGAATAGATTGCCTGGTACTAAATCTTTTTGCAGTAGGTATGGGATCACAATTGATGACCCATTAGTAAAAAGGCGCAAAATAAAGAAAAAGGCTAAAAAGACTTCCAAAAGTTATCAGCCTTATACTTATCACAGACACAGCAAAAGACTGTCTACCGTTGCAAGGCCTCGCAAGCCTTACCGAAAACCTACTCACAAGGGACGCTCCTCTAAATATGTCCCAAAGACCCATTATTATGAGCCACACGATATTCATCCTAAAGATGTCAAGCTGAAAAGGATGCAACAGATAACTTGTTGGATATGTGGAAAGACAGGACACACAGCAAATTTATGTCCTGATGCTAAAGAATCAAGAAAAGGTTTGGGACAAAAATCCCAACAGAAATATAAAGGAAAACAACAAGTTAAAACTGAATATAAATGTGGCAGATGTGGCTCTAGTTTTCACAAAATAGAAGACTGCCCCCGCTTGATGATCCAACAAGCCCAAGAAGATTCTTCTTCTGTTCTAATTCTGACTATTCTTCTTCTGAATCTGATATTGAAGAAGTTCATGCTTATTGTGAATGTCCTAATTCAGATAATTGTCATTGTGAACATTGTTCCTCATCAAATTTTGGTTTTTCCTCTGATGAACAGTTTGCAGGAGAATTTACAGAAAAAGTTAAAGTTTTCATGGCTCAAACCACAGAAGATGATATGAAATTTTTTTCTCAGATCCGAGCCATGGACGATGGTGATTTGAAGACCAGATTGCTTGATGCTTTTATGCGGTCCTCGGGTGCTTCCTCCTCTGCAAAACCCTCTAAGAATTCTTTGTTCTTAGATACTTCTTATGAGCAGAACACCAAAAGTTATCTCCGTCAACATCAGCAAAGCAAAGTTCGTGCACTCACTTTGGGGGAGGTGAGTAGGGAGATACACTTACTGAAAGGTGAAATTTCTGCCCTCAAATTCAAATTATCTGAATTAGAAAAAGGCAAACAGGAAGAAGTTCATCCTATTTCAGGCAGAAATACTAATTATATTATTCATGGAACTCCTTCATATTCTGCTCCTAAACAACCAAAGGTTGAAATTGCTGAAGGAAAAGTTGACCCTGTTTTTGGATTCAGAGAAATGCAGGTTCTCACTATCCAATACCAGCACCATCATGTCAAGGTAAATATTTTGGTGCATGGTAAGACCTATAATGTAACTGCATTAATTGATTCAGGCGCAGATGTAAATATCCTTGATAAGAAGGTTGTCCCCTCAAAGTTTTGGGCTAAAGCAGAAAGAAAAATTATGGGATTAGGGGACAAAACACTTGAATATGAGATTCCTAAAGCCATGGTTTGTTTTGATTCCCATTTTTTAAAAGCACAATTTGCTGTGGCTGATATTCCTGTTGACTGCATCTTAGGAAATGTTTTCCTTGCAGCTGTAGAGCCTCATGGTTCATGGAGAACCAAAAATAATAAGGTAGGATATTTCATCACAATGCCTACTTCTGATGGAAAAGGAAAAAGAATTGAGCTGCCTTATGTTTCCAAGCAGAGAATATCCACCATGGTACAAGCCATGCGGGAACTCAAAAAAGCAGAAGACAGTCTTGCAGAACTGAAAGACCACAAGAACCTGATTAGAATTGAAGATCAGTTAAGTTCTGCAGTAGTTCATAAACAAATTGCTGAACTACAGAAGCAGTTTGAAGAACAATGTTGTGCAGAGGAGCCAAATGCATTTTGGCACCGCAAACAGCATAGTATTGAGTTGCCCTACCAAGAAGGATATACGGGCAGACCATGCAAATCCAGAACAATTCCCATGAACAAAGAATACCGAGAGCTCTGTGAGAAAGAAATAAATCAGCTGTTGCAAAGAAAGTTGATCAGAGAGTCAAGCAGTCCCTGGAACTGCTATGGCTTTTATGTGAATAAGAGGAGTGAACAAATAAGAGGTATCCCTAGGTTATTCATTAACTATAAACCTCTTAATTCTGTTCTTGCAGATGATACTTATCCTATCCCACATAAGGGAGATCTGTTGGGAAGGATAGCAGGAGCCAAGATATTTTCTAAGTTTGACCTGAAGTCTGGCTTCTGGCAAGTGGCTATAGCAGAAAAAGACAAGTGGAAAACTGCATTCAACATTCCTGGAGGCCACTATGAATGGAATGTGATGCCATTCGGACTGAAGCATGCACCTTCTAAGTTCCAGAAGGTAATGGATTCTATTTTTAAACCTTATGCAGAATGGCTCCTAGCATACATTGATGATCTCCTAATATTCTCAAAAAATCTTCAAGATCACTTCAAGCATCTAAAGATTTTTATGAGATTAGTAAAGAAAAATGGCTTAGTATTAAGTAAGAAAAAGATGGAATTGTGTAAGACTAAGATCAAATTCTTGGGGCACACTATAGAGAATGGATTAATTGCTTTACATAATCATGCTATTGAGTTTGCAGATAAATTTCCAGACGTCATTCTGGATAAAACCCAACTGCAAAGATTTTTGGGCTGTTTAAATTATGTAAGCAATTTTTATCCAAATTGTGCAATTGACAGGTCTCTCCTAAATCAGAGACTCAGAAAGAATCCTAAGCCTTGGACAAAAGCTCATACAGAATCAATCAGACAAATCAAGGCTAAGGTAAGAAAGCTCCCCATTCTTCATGTTGCAGAAGATGGATATTTCAAAATTGTAGAATCAGATGCCAGCAATATTGGTTGGGGAGGTGTGCTCAAACAGAGACCTACTGAAAAAAGTATGAAAGAAGAAGAAAGAGTTGTGCAGTATGCATCTGGAACATGGAGTAAAGCTGAGAAGAATTACTCCACAATAGAACAAGAAGTTAAAGCTGCTTGGAATTGTGTCAGTAAGTTCTCTATTCATCTAGATAATAGATTCTTCTTGCTAAGGACCGATGTTAAGGCCTTAGATAAAGTTTTGAATAAAACTATCAAAAACCCTGAAGATGCTAAATTTGCAAGATGGCAAGCTTTGTTTGCTAATTTTGACTTTAAGGTCGAGCATATTAAGGGAATTGATAATTCTCTGCTAGACTTTCTCAGCAGAGAATTCATCCAGCATCAAGAACAGGAAGAAGAAGAAGAAAATCATAACCATGTTATGGTTATCATCACAGAATGGGATCATGCACAGCAAAAAGAGACACTCAGGTCTATTTCAGATGATGAATCATGGGTTGTCTAAAAAGAGAAATGGAGGCCTACATGGCAACTCCGAAAAACAAAAGTACTTGATGCAAATCTACAGAGCCACACTGATATTATGCATCTTGTACCTAAAAGGTGGGTCTACCCCAAAGGAAATAAGTGGATACATGACATGATATATTCCATAAGTATGACCTACTCCTATGAAGCAGAAAGGTCCCTCTCGCAAGATTTTTGTGATCTGTCAGTCATTTGTACTGGTGGAAGTGACAGAACAAGAATCTACTATAAGTCTTATACAATCAACCGGACAAGGTGGCTCGGAGAGTATACTGGAGGAAGATACCAGACATGGCTAGGTAGTAATCCTGACTTGATTTTTCCTGACACAGTTTACAATTTTGCAGGATACAAACAACTATGGTGGGATCTGCTGAATAAGGATGGGTGCGGTGAAACTCACCACACCAAGCTTAGATTTGGACCTACCTGGATAAACTAATCCCACTATGCTTGCCCCTGGACATGTGACTGGTGGTTTGATTATGGACCAAGTGCATATGGCATGGATCCAATTTACTATGAATCATATTTTCAAAGCCAATGCAATGATTGTCTAGAAAGCACTTGGGGAGAATGCTTTCATAGTCCGTGTCAAACAGTCCGTGATTTGAGCCAACTTGAGTATAAACTTGTAAATCCAATATTAAATTGCTACAAGAAAAGGAAATTACAATGGTTGGTTCTAACCAAAGTAAAACATCAGATCATTTTAAATAAACCCATGATTGTCAGAAGAATTTACACAAAAGCTTGGGACAATGATCTGTATCCAAGACTTCGGTTTCCCGGAATTACTATCCTTGATCAGGCTGAAACCAGTACAAGCGGTTCTAGTGGAATCCGCTAAAATAAAAGTATCCATAGTGTAATAATACCCAGTCACAAGTTTACAGTGACAGGTATTTTCCCGAGGGCTTTTCACCTGTCCGAAAAGCATCCTCTCTGTATATAATTATTCTGTTTCCTCATGGGCCTTGTACAGATAAGGTATCCACTGTGTTATGTACACACACTTCACATGTTAGTGTCGGACGGAGGAATCTCGGTGCGGATGTCACTTCGGTGTTACCCGAAAGCCATGATTCTCCTCCACGTGTCAACAATCCGACGGACCAAACGAATGTTTGTCCCCCATCTTTTTCTATATAAGGAGGGTTCAGGCTCATTGTTTGGCATTCACATTCAGAGAGTCTAGAGTCTAGAGTCATTTTTGTTTGAGTCTGAGTCGAGCCGAAGCTCCCTGCTCTGCATCTGCGCAAAGTTTTGCAATTTGCTTGCATCACGGTGCTAAGACTCAAGTCCTTAGGTGATCAGAGAAGCCTGCGTGTCTATGTGCTCGGCATAGGCAAGAACCTAAAGTGGCCTGATCATAGATTGAGTCTGTCTATAAAACTGGTGTGTTTGTTCTCTAAGACAGAGTCTGCAACTGGCCAGAAAGCCTCCAGTATCGCTCGCTCATTTATTGAGTAGAAAATCTGGTAAATGCCACTGCAGTCAATCTCTAGAAAGAGATCTGAAGTCCATAATTCTATAATTTGACTGCAAAATCATTTTTGAATATCAATAAAGAGAGAAGTATTTCTGCATGAGAAGAACTGTAACTTTGAGCTTTATGAATGTCCACTAAGGTAGTATTGTTTTCTTTTTTATCGCCGAAAGTTCGCCAGACATTCGCGAAATCACCGAGGGACACGGAGTAGGCTAGAAAAGGTGAAGGAAGCCACAGAGAGAGCCGAAAGAAGTGTGAACGTGATATTAGGTTCGTGTATGGGTTCGCATAGGGTCTCTTAAAGGAGCAAGAAGAAACTCAGTGAGCCAGTCTGCCTGTTGAGCAGTTTGCAGTGCAAACCTGTGTGAGAGGTCCCTGCAGTAAAATTGGTATCAAAGCCAGTACAGTTTGTCAACTGGTTCGTGAAAAGGTCAGTTCTAATAATCATTCTCTCTTTATTTTTTGAAGTATAAATGGACCCTTTCAGAAAATCTGTATCTTTCCGAGAACTTGAAGAGCAAGATAAATCTCAACAAGACCCTCTCAGAGAAATGTTTGCTTCTAGTAGTAGTCAAGTAATAAATGATTCAGAGCATTTGTATGAAGAAACTGAGCCTCAGGCTAGATGGGTTCTACCCAAGATCTCTGCGTCTCAGGTTTATAATGATCTGGGAGTTTGGCACTTGAAAGCCACCACCAAAATCACAATTAAAAAATCCATAAGCTCAATAGAAGAAAACTCTGACCGTGTATAGTTAATCCCTTTGATAAATCCTAAGGAGCTTCAAGCAGAAGCTAGAAAGCTGAAAACTCAATTCTTGCATCTTGGATGCATCAGAGTGGGAATCCAAGCCCTTATCCATCAAGGGGTAGAGACATATGTGTTAGCAACTGTCAGAGATCTAACACATAATAAGTACACTGATTCCCTCATTGGAGGAATAGTTTCACCATTATCAAATGGCCCAATCTGGTTTGATTGTTATCCCAACTTCTCTGTAAATGTGTTTGATGAAACATTGGCCGATATCCTACAACTGCAAATCCAGACCACTGGATTTGATATGAAGAAAAGAAGAAACAATATCGCCATTCAGTTCAGAGGTTGTTTCCATCACACCAGTACTTTATTTCCAGCAGTCCTCCATGCCCCCAGCCGAGAGTCTAAAACCAGTGTTGTAGTCATGACAGATGCAAAGAACCAAAAGGTTGAACACCAAGCCATCAAATGGGAAGATTTGTCTTTTCCTGAACACTAGGTAGTACCAAATCCAAAGCCTCTCGCCATAAAAAAAATTACTTCTGAAAATATTTCTGAAAATCAATCCTCGGCCACTTTATCTTTCCCAATAAGATCTACAATAGACAGGCGTAGGATTGACGCAGAATGCAAAAAGTCTCCACTTTATATACCTCCTAATTCATTTGATACTGCATGTTCCAGTATTGTAAATACTTCTTGTCATCATACAGCTTTGTTTGAGTTTTCTTTATTAGTCAATTTTAATCCATTACAAGTTGAATGCCCTCAATGCCATCAGTCTGTAAATCTCAAACATCTTGCTGAAATGGTCATTAGACATCATAACCATAATCCTAGAACAGGTGATGCACCTCCGTCTACATCATTCACCCCCTGTCCGAATCCGAAATGTTATGATATCCCTTTTCCCCATGAAGATGACCATGTGCTTATGATGCACCTAGTTCCTTCTCTGCAAGATGAAGATCCCAGACTCACTGAGATATTCATGAATATGAAATCCCCTAAAGATAATCATGGTTTAGGGTATTACAATTAAAAGGATTTTCTGATCCCAGAATGCAGATTTAAAGATCTTCCATAAGATGTCAAAAGACCATCTGTCCCAGAAATCCAGAAGTTTTATACACTAATGGATGGTTGTGAGAAACACAGAATCCCTGCTCAATGGATGAAGCAGATGATAAATTGGGATTTTTTTACTCACCTAGAAGCAGATGAATTTGTTGTCAGCCATACTCCAAAACAAAAGAAAGCTTTAGCCTTATAATGGAAACAATATATGGAAGAAAGAAAGACTTGGATTTCTTTCTACTCTTGGAAAAAGGTTAAAGAATCAGAAGTTGTATTAATGAATGAACCTACTTCATCTATTGGTCATTCATGGACAACAATTGATGGTAGTAAGCTAGAAACAGCCACCATCTATCCTCATTTCAAAGGAATTGTCCTAGGTGAAGTACAAAATTCAGCTAATGCATACCCTATAGTGCAAAAGGAAAACCTGGTAGGAATTGGAAGAAGAGTCCAGACTGTAAGTGAACAAATAAACTGGACTAACACTGCCATCACAGGATTAGACAAAAATGTTGCTAAAGATTCTGTTGTAAAGAACCAGATGGATCAATTGCAAGTTTCTTTGAATGATGTAAATAAGGCATTGAATTCTGTAGTACAGTACAGTTGTTCAGTAGTTAAAGATTTTTCTTTGAAGTCTTTACAGAAGGTTGATGAAGTAGAAAGTTGTATTATAGATCAGTCTATTTCTACTTGGCAATTTGTGACAGACTTGTCTGAGAAAATCCAGAAGGAGAAAGAAAAGAAGCCAGACAAGCGAATCCCTTCAGGATTTCTCCACAAAGGGAAAGCTATGCAAATCCAGAAAAGTGTTGATAGATTTCCGAGCCTATTTCTCAAAGAATCTGTTCCAGAGTCTCCAAAGTTTAAAATAACCATTGCTTCTCTGTTCCATGAGTCAGAATCTGAAGATCATGTCTTACCTGTATATGAGCCCCTTGAAGCCCAATATACCAGGTACTCTCCTCCTGACTTAAATGGTCTTGGAAAAATTCCTGCAAGAGAAACCTTCTATCCCCAGAGCCATAAATAATGGAATATAGATAACTTATCCTCTGCCCATATCAAACAAGTCATTGATCAGATGATCACAGAGTATAAGTTGATGTGCATAGATGGTAAATATGAAGTAGAGGCATGTAAATCCCTCATTCCATGTTTTACAGGAACTCTAGCCAGATGGTGGGAACTAGAGTCTTCTCCCGCTCTCATAGCATCCATGGAAGCTGAGGTGTTGAAAGATGAAAATGGAGATGTAAGATTTCATGAAGATGGAAAAGCCATGAATAATATGATTGGTGCCCTCACAGCACTAATTCAACATACATTCTGTGGAGATGACCCAAACATTTCAGATCAAAATGAAATGATCCTCATGAATCTGAAGTGTCGCAATATTAACCAGTATGAAGATTTCCATAGAGATTGGATGCAAAAAATCTTCATGGTTAAGGACCCCAAGAACATTCTCTGGAAGCAAGTCTACCTTGCAGCATTGCCTTCCAAGCTGGTAGACATTCTCAAATTACAGGATGCTTTCCAGTTGCCACTGGAAACATATTTATGGGGTCAGATGTACAGCATAATAACTAGAGTATTGATTACTCTTTGTACCAGTTCTAAAATGAATAAATCTATTGATAAATTGAATAGATTTCCTGGTACTAAATCTTTTTGCAGTAGGTATGGGATCACAATTGATGACCCATTAGTAAAAAGGCGCAAAATAAATAAAAAGGCTAAAAAGACTTCCAGAAGTTATTAGCCTTATACTTATCACAGACACAGCAAAAGACTGTCTGCCATTGCAAGGCCTCGCAAGCCTTACTGAAAACATGCTCACAAGGGACGCTCCTCTAAATATGTCCCAAAGACTCATTATTATGAGCCACACGATATTCATCCTAAAGATGTCAAGATGAAAAGGATGCAATAGATAACTTGTTAGATATGTGGAAAGACACGACACACAGCAAATTTATGTCCTGATGCTAAAGAATCAAGAAAAGGTTTGGGAAAAAAATCCCAACAGAAATATAAAGGCAAACAACAAGTTAAAACTGAAGATAAATGTGGCAGATGTGGCTATATTTTTCACAAAACAGAAGACTACCCCCGCTTGATGATCCAACAAGCCCAAGAAGATTCTTCTTCTGTTTCTAATTCTGACTATTCTTCTTTTGAATCTGATATTGAAGAAGTTAATGCTTATTGTGAATGTCATGATTCAGATAATTGTCAATGTGAACATTGTTCTTCATCAGATTTTGGTTTTTCCTCTGATGAACAGCTTGCAGGAGAATTTATAGAAAAAGTTAAAGTTCTCATGGCTCAAACCACAGAAGATGATATGAAACTTTTTTCTCAGTTCCGAGCCGTGGACGATGGTGATTTGAAGACCAGGCTACTTGATGCTTTTATGCAGTCCTCGGGTGCTTCCTCCTCTACAAAACCCTCTAAGAAGTCTTTGTTCTTGGATACTTCTTATGAGCAGAACACCAAAAGTTATCTCCGTCAACATCAGCAAAGGAAAGTTCGTGCACTCACTTTGGGGGAGGTGAGTAGGGAGATACACTTACTGAAAGGTGAAATTTCTGCCCTCAAATTCAAAGTATTTGAATTAGATAAAGGCAAACAGGAAGAATTTCATCCTGTTTCAGGCAGAAATACTAATTATATTATTCATGGAACTCCTTCATATTCTGCTCCTGAACAACCAAAGGTTGAAATTGCTGAAGGAAAAGCTGATCCTATTTTTGGATTCAGGGAAATGCAGGTTCTCACTGTCCAATACCAGCACCATCATGTCAAGGTAAATATTTTGGTGCATGGTAAGACCTATAATGTAACTGCATTAATTGATTCAGGCACAGATGTAAATATCCTTGATAAGAAGGTCGTCCCCTCAAAGTTTTGGGCTAAAGCAGAAAGAAAAATTGTGGGATTAGGGGACAAAACACTTGAATATGAGATTCCTAAAGCCATGGTTTGTTTTGATTCCCATTGTTTAAAAGCACAATTTGATGTGGCTGATATTCCTGTTGACTACATCTTAGGAAATTTTTTCCTTGTAGTTGTAGAGCCTCATGGTTCATGGAGAACCAAAAATAAAAAGGCAGGATATTTCATCACAATGCCTACTTCTAATGGAAAAGGAAAAAGAATTGAGCTGCCTTATGTTTCCAAGCAGAGAATATCCACCATGGTACAAGCCATGTAGGAACTCAAAAAAGCAGAAGACAGTCTTGCAAAACTGAAAGACCACAAGAACCTGATTAGAATTGAAGATCAGTTAAGTTCTGCAGTAGTTCAGAAACAAATTGCTGAACTACAGAAGCAGTTTGAAGAACAATGTTGTGCAGAGGAGCCAAATGCATTTTGGCACCGCAAAAAACATAGTATTGAGTTGCCCTACAAAGAAGGATATATGGGCAGACCATGCAAATCCAGAGCAATTCCCATGAACAAAGAATACCGAGAGCTCTGTGAGAAAGAAATAATTCAGCTGTTGCAGAGAAAGCTGATCAGAGAGTCAATCAGTCCCTGGAACTGCTATGGCTTTTATGTGAATAAGAGGAGTGAACAGATAAGAGGTATCCCCAGGTTAGTCATTAACTATAAACCTCTTAATTCTACCCACTATGGCTTGACAGTGAAAACCTTGTGTTGTGGGGCAGAGGTCCAGGCTTCAAACCCCAATGTCGCTCCCATACTCCAACACTTTTGGCAATATATATATATATATATATATATATATATATAT
Source organism: Pinus albicaulis (assembly GCA_034641835.2). Classification (NCBI taxonomy): domain Eukaryota; kingdom Viridiplantae; phylum Streptophyta; class Pinopsida; order Pinales; family Pinaceae; genus Pinus; species Pinus albicaulis. Next base: position 206,646 of record JAXQQM020086347.1, read on the forward strand.
ATAGATGTGAACTTGGCCTATTTTTGAATCTTGGCACTAACCATATATTACGACGGAATTTGCATTTGATATTTGATTGACCATCAAACCTTTGATTTATGCGGTCATGGTATTTGGATAATGCGGATTGGAATTTAATTAATATTTAATTATAATTAATATATATATATATATATACAATTCCACCTTAGAATCATTAGGATAATTTCAGCCACATAGACCAAACTGGTGAATTAGAAAGTGCCACTTGTCACAACCTATTCCTTTTTGCTAATTGGGTTGCCACGTCAGCAACCTGTCCAATTTGCAATTTTTTTTAGATGTTTGAGAAAATAGACAACATGCCATAACTTACTCATACGAACTCAAATTGTTATGAAACGAGTTACGTTGGAATCCTGGTGATGAGCTCTACGCAGTCGTCTTGGTTTCGAGCAATTATGAAAACTTTAATTTTTGAGCTAAATACTAAGCACTTGATCATTCCTACCCACTATAAGGCTTTTGGACCCCAAAATATCTATTGATTACTGATTATCTGGATGAGAAAAATGTTCCCTCACCCTTCCAGTCTCCATCCACTGAAATTTTCCCAATTTCATCATTTGGAGCTTTTCATCAAAAGTCAACTTTCTCCTTGATTCTTGCGACCTTTTCTTTATGTCTTTGAAAACGTCATGCTACAATATTTATAAACTTTCAGAACATAAATCTATCTTTGTAGAAACCATCTTGTTCCTACCTTGGTAAACTATCAAAGTAAACTTAGAAACTTTCTCATCCTGCACATTGTCACCATGGCAATTTTTAGCTAATCTTACCTTGTACTTGCATCGACTCTTGACCAAGTTTCTTTGCTATTGCCATGTACCTTTTGGAAACCATAAAAAATCATTTGTGGAAACCATGCCTTCTTTTCCAAGCTTCTTTGTCATTTTATCTTTGACCTTTGCACCCTCTTGCACCGGAATATTGTTTCCAACACTGCTCAACACTACTATTCACTGCTGCAAATGTTTTTCACCTTCTTTCAAAGGCAAACTGTTAACATCCTAAAAAAAATCATTACAAGCATAATCATCCTTATGAAAAGTGTGATTCAATACATCTCTTTTTTTTATCATCAACAGTATCGGGTTATTACTTGAATTCACTATCCTCTTCATTTTACTTGCATGAATAAGAGACAAACATGTCTTATTCTTATGTGCTCTTATTATGTACTCAATACCATCCTTAAACAAGTGTTACTTGTTCTCATGGTGATGAAATACAAATTTCCTATCATACAGATAAGGACTTCCCAATACAATACCTAATATTTCAGGCGACACCACATTAAGCTCAACTTCATCAAGAAAGTTTGAGTTAATGGAAAATCTTAGTAAGCACTTCCTTGTAACTTGAAAGTTTTCATTCTTATAAATCCAACCCAAAGGATATGGTCTTGGATGTCTAATTGTTTCAAGGCCTAGTTTCTTAACCAAATCTTTGGAAATCAGGTCAGCTTGTGACCCACTATCAAAAAGTGTATCAATTGTGGTATGTTTATTGAAAACTCTAATATGGAAAAGTTTTATTCTTGTATCTTCATCATGAGTATCATTAGAACAATTTGAAGAACTAGTGCTTGCAACATGTTTACCTTTCAAACCCATCGCTGTAATTTTTGTCTCATCTCTTGAATCTGACCCTAAGTCTTGTTCAACTATAGCAACAATTTTTCCCTTCTCTTTGGCTTTCAGTCTATTTGGTTTCAATTCTGGATAAAGTTTCCAACAATGGTCTTAAACATGTCTAGTCTTTGAAGAGTTATTGCATGTGATTTTTTCCTTCTCTTTATTTACATAACTATTTATTTTTCCTCTTCCATAAAACTTTACTTTCCCTTTACCCTCATTTTCCTCTTTCTCCTTTGTGCCTTGTTTTACTCTTGCTTCTAAGTGTGTGGCTTGTACACAAACGTCATCTACATTTCTTCGGTTAAACATAACAATAGTATGCTTCAAATTGGAATGTAAACCCCCAATATATTTCAAGAGCATGCCTTGGGAATTCAAATTTACTCCTAACAACAAAGCTCTCTTTCTAAACTCTTGGGTATACTCTTGAATTTTTTTACCCTTGAGATGCCTATTTTGCGAACTCATATTAGCTTTTTGCATGTAAGCTAAAGGAAAAAACTATATTTTAATGGAAGAAATAAACTCAACCTAAGAAATGGATATCTTACCATGAATTCAAATTTTCTCTTGAGTTTTTGCTCCCCACCAGACTAGTCCTTCTCCTTCTAGCCTAAATGAAGCCAACTGGGTCTTTATGTTCTCTTCATTAAGGTTTTCAATTCTGCAATACACCTTCAATTGACGTATCGAATTTGCAAGCCTCTATGCATTTACCTTGCCATTGTACATGGGTAATTGAAACTTTATGTCCAATTTGAGTAATGGAGTTTTTCCTCTTGTGGCTTTTGAATGAGTGTGAGTGGTCTTTGTGGTAGAAGTGGAAGATGATGCATGTGGGGATGATGAGGATGATGAATATGGTGGAGATGGAGGTGGATTCCCTTCGCTACCATTTGAACTCTTATCTTAATCCTTCTTACTATTTGAAAATCCTTCTCCATGTGGAGGCTTTGAACCTTCTCCAGCTCTTTCTTCCATGAAAGCTTCATACATGGTTTTAACCATTCTTTGCATCTCTTTGAAGTCTCTCTTAACATCATCTTCTTCATAATTTTCATGAGTCTCTTCATAGTCTAACATAATGGCTTTGGATTCAATCTCAACCTCTATAGTTTGTACCTCTTCAATCACTTTAGCTTCTTGTAAAAATTGCACCTTTTCAATCTCAGCTTCTTGAGACAAAACTTGAGGTTCTTCTAGTGTAGATATGAGTGGAATTTGGGTGAGGATGATGCTCTTTCATCTCTCCTTCTTTTGGTCCTAATCTCAAGAATAGCTACCAACATCTTCCCTTCTCCTCTCTGCAATCTTTACCTTGTAAGCTTCACAAAATTGCAACCGTTAAAACTCTTTTGCACAAAATCTAGAAAATCAAGCAAATAACCTTAAGAAACCTGATGCTCTGATACCACTTCATCTGAACCTGATATGTTATTTTTGTTGTGCTAATTATATGTTGAAAATTATAATTTATTTTCTTCTTGTTTGCTTGTGGTGCTTTAGTTTCCTTAGTGCAGGTGAGTGTCAAAATAGGAAATTGTCTTGTTATTTATGTTGAAATTAAAGATAAATAAAAAACATAATTAAGAACTGAAAAATAGCATAAACATGTACAAAACACCATAAAAAAAACCATCAACACAAGTTTTTGATGAACGAGTTCACCCCTCCTAGGATACATCTCCTTTGTCCAGCTCTATAGCTTGGGCCTCTTGCATTAGCTCAAAATTGTAAAAAGTGTTGTGTACATTATTCAATTTCTCCTAAAACATGTTCTATTATCTTCAGAACATACAAATAATCTAAAAATGATGTCCAATTACTGAAAAATGACTTTGGCTAGTCTAGACTTAACCTTCTTTGCTAGTGGCCCTCAGCTCCCTTGAACTTCCCTGTAGAAAAATCACATGTAGAAGTTGTTTTTGGCCTCTGAAACCTATGCCATTGTCTTTGGAATGCCCAAAAAAAAAAATTTGACAATTCATTTCTAAAAAATGGTCAAATATTGCCTCCATTATGGAAAAAACAAATTTCCCACAATTTTTCCACTAATTCTAGAAATTACGCCAGTTAGCATTGCTAAAATTAGAAATCCACCTAAAAAGGTGCCTCTGCCAACTATTCTACCACTTTAATCTACAATTAATTAATGTTAAAAATGTATTCATTAAGTTAGGCTTAGCGCTAAGAGAAATTTGCACTTGGCCCTTGTGCTTGGTCGTGGAGTAGGGTCACATGGCGGGAGGGCATGGCCTTTCCACCCTCTACCGAACCCACCACAAAGCATTAAATAGAGGTTTTCAACATAACATTTCTATTCCGCCTGTTGTGGCTTGACCGTGAAAATGTTTGTTTTTGGGGCAGACATGCAAGGTTCAAACCCCAACCCCACTCCCATACTCCAACGCTTTTGGCAATATATATATATATATATATATATATATATATATATATATATATATATATATATATATATATATATGTTAACTTGGCATATTTTCAAACCTTGACACTAACCATCAAACCATTGATTTACGTGGTCTTGGTATTTGGATAATGCAGATTTGAGTTTAATTAATATTTAATTATAGTTAATATATAAAAATATATATAGTACATGTTATACAATATAATATATATAATATGTTTCAAACAGATCATATATATATATATATATATATATGTATATATATATATATATATATATATATATATATATAAATAATAATAAATCATAATTAATTAAATAAATAAAATACAATTCCACCTTAGAATCATTAGGATAATTTCACCCACATAGACCAAACTAGAAAATTAGAAAGTGCCACTTGTCATAGCCTCATTGGAAGAAACTTGAGGAATATTCTAGAAGATTCCTTTTTGTTGACTGGGCTGCCATGTTAACAACCTGCCCAATTTGCAAATTTTTTAGTTGTTTGAGAAAACAGACAAGAGACCATAACTTACTCATACGAACTCAGATTTTGACGAAACAAATTGCATTGGAATCCTAGTGACGATCTCTACACTGTCGTTATGGTTTTGAGAAATTATGAAAATTTTGATTTTTGAGCTAAACACTAAGCACCTAATCATCATGAGAAGGCTGGACCATCCACGTTGAGTCATCATGAGTAGGCAGTTGATCTTGATCAACATGAGGAACCTCCAGATCAATAGGCACCTGATCATAGACATATATCTGAGCATGTCAAGGCTGCACCATTGACTGAGTAGGCCTCGACTAGTAGTACTATTGATGTACCACCAGCTGATATTTGACATTTATATGCAGTTATATTACAATTGTATATTTTTTACATTATATATATATATATATATATATATATATATGGTCCATGTATTTTATGTTCATGTTTGATCCAAATTTATGCAAGAAGGAAATATAATAAACATATAACCATAAATACAAATATGCAGTGGAAATAACACTTCATTTAATTAATATCAAAGAGCTGAAATTTTCTTACAGACATAATGGAAATAAACTAGCTAGGGCACTAGTAGCTTATCTCTGAGAAGAGATGTAGTGGCTACAGGCCTCTGAATTCTATTACAATGAGGATTGAGGGCCTATTTATTATTGAGAAACAATGGAAGAGCCTAAACATCCAAAAACATAACCTTAGGAGATGAAGTGCCAAAACTATGAGCCGTGTTTCGGAAAATTGGTAGATCCACTTCCCGAGGACATAACTTTGACATACGATCTTCGTTTCACGCGCACCATACCTCGTTAGAAATATCTATTTGAGTAATACAACTTTTGAGTGAGAAAATTAGTCCATGCACCCATGTTGGTCCCGCGTTTTCCAAAAAATGTCGTTTAGGGCCTCAAAATGGCTCCAGAAATTGAGGACCCGAAAAACTGCAAAAAAGAGTAAACTATGCTATAATTAAGGAAACTAAAAAAAATAAAGAAACAATGGCAGGGCCACAAGTGGAATAGGCAGGTGACCACCAATATTCACCTATATCATTCCTCCCCCCTTAGGAAGAAATGGTCCCCATTGCATTGAGTTCCTCCACGAGATGAGGAAACTTCTGCTGAACTTGGTCCTTGGTGAACCACTTGCCTTGGTGTAGGAGTTTGCCAGCTTTGCAACCCGATATAGTTGGATCTTATGTTGGTGAGTTTTTTTTTTTATTTTCATGTCCACGATACAATATGTGGTTTCATGTTCCATGCAGTCTGGGTTTAACTTTGTTGGTGTGAGTTGTTCTGCAATGTCGGAGGTGTCCAGTAGAGGTGGGAAGTAGGGTTGAAGTCAGTCCACATTGAATACTAGGTGCAGACCAAGGAATGGTGGAATAATGAGATCAAATGCATTGTTCCCTATAGCCTTGGTGATGGTTTATGACTCCTATCGGAGTAGGTGAGGCTTGCGGCGGGTTCTAGTGAGGCGCTCCTTCTGCAAATGTATCCACAATTTGTCGCCCAACTCGAAGTTGTGTCGCATGCGATGTTGATCATGTAATTGCTTGTACTTAGCATTCACTATGTCCAATATGTCATGAACCTATTTGAGGATGTGCTAAATTCGCTCGATGAAGTTGTTCGCTTTGTCAGCTTCAGATTGTACATGAGCCGAATCGACCTTAGTAGCTACAAATGGCATGGATACATCAATGGGACATAGTGGTTGGAATCTCAAGCCCACCTAAAAGGGGTTGTGGCCAGTTGAGTTGTGGAGAGCCTAGTTATAACTATGTTGTACATAGGGGAGGCTCTCATCCCATGTGTGTGGATGATTTGAATTGTGCATCCACAAAATGTGTACAATCATCCTGTTGATGACCTTTGTCTGGCCATCACTTTGGGGATGGAAATCTGTGGACTTGGTGAGCTTGGTGTCCAACATTGAGCAAATGCTAGACCAAAATGTGTTGAGGAACCTACTATCCTAATCTGTGATGATAGACTGTGGGATCCCAAAGTGCACCCACACTCGTTCAAAGAAGATTTTACCAGTGGCTTCTGTTGTGATATTATTCTTGCACGCTGCCATAATGGCCATCTTAGAGAATCTATCGATGACCACGAAAACACAGTCCTTTTCATGCTTAGTATAAGGAAGGATTGACATGTAATCCATGGATATGGATTCCCAAGGTCAACTAGGGGTAGGTGGCAGAGTATAGAGGCCTTTCTTCTTGATGGTCAATTTGGAAATGACACAAGCAATGAGGATCTGATGTACTTCTTGACATCATGTCAAAGGTTTTACCAATAGAAATAATTATGCAGTACTGCCATTGTTTTCTTGACCTCGAAATGCCCAGCGACTCGATTGTAGTGTGCTTCCGAAATCATCTTTCCACGCTCACTTGAAGGAACACAAATGTGTCCCAGGTTACATAATATTGCATCTTGCAGGTGAAAATTTGGAACTTGCGTACCCTCCAAGAGTGTCTTGTATGTGTGGACGAATTATGAATCGCTCTTGTAGAGAAGAAGCTAATCAAAATTCTTATGCCCATAAGAGTTGAGAACGATGGTTAGAACCACGATTGGTGGTTGGCTGAGGCAGTTTCCAAAATTATTGGTGCTACCCTTCTTGTACTTGATGTTCAAATGAAATTGTTGCAGATATGTGGACCACTTCTGACGGTGATCATTCTACAACTTCCCTTGTGTCTATATTAACTGTAGTGGTTGGTGGTCTGTGTGGATGATTGCTTCCTTACCCAAAATGTAATGCTTCCATTGTCGACAAGCCTGCACAATGCAATACATTTTTTTATCATAAGTGGGATAATTGCGGACTGTTTCGAACAATGTCTCACTTTGATATGCCAGAGGGTGCCCTTTTTGAGTAATAGCTACCCCAATAGCAGAGTTAGGGGAACCTGTCTTGATCTCAAATGGTTGATGCATGTCTGGTAATGTGAGCACTAGGGTATAACAGAGGTGATGTTTCAATTATATGAATGCCTTCTCTTCAGATTCCGGCCAAAAGAATTTTTCTTTTCGTCCTCCCTTTGTGACTTGACTGAAGGGCCAAGTGATATGAGATAATCCCAACATGAACCTGTGGTATGAATTAGAAAGACCTAGAAAGTTGCAAAGCTCTGTTAGAGTGGTTGGGGTTGGCTAGTCCAGAATGAATTGGATCTTGTTTGGATCCACATGCACCGCTCTTTCATCAATAATGTATTCTAGACACTGAACCTTGGTCATGAAAAAAGTGAACTCCAAATTGGCACACAACTTGTGTTTTCGCATTGTTTGGAGTACCTGTCGGATGTGGTGGAGTTGCTTTTCCCAAGTCTGGTTGAAGATCAGAATCTCATCCAAGTACACCACTACAAATGAGTTGGTGAATGGCCGCAAGATGTCATCCATCAACCTCAAGAAGGTTCGGGAGCATTCGTCAACCCAAAAGGCATGACCAACCATTCGAAAATGCCCTCCTTGGCTTTGAAGGCAGTATTCCACACATCGGAGGATTCAATTGGTACCTGGTGATACCCAGACTTCAATTCGATCTTGCTGAAACATTTGGCTCCTTTTAGCTGGTCTAGAAGGTCATCTACCTGTGGGATTGGGTACCTATTCCAGATAGTGATATTGTTCAGTGCCTAATAGTCAATACAGAGACTCCAAGTCCCATCTGTTAGGTCCCTATATCACTAGTATAGCCCCTTATTATTGTTAGTGTAAACCCCTTATTGTTATTATTGTACCCTTGTAACCCCCATTTTGTTATTATTGTGCCCTTAAATTATTATTGTTAGGTCGGCTAGGATTACATTGTGGCCTACTAGGATTACATTATGGCCCCATGGACTCCTATATATAGAAAGGAGGTTTTGTGAATTGTATCATCCAAGAATTGTTCATTTATGTAATGTATTATGTCAAGTGGCTCATTTCTAAGGCGTATTCTTTTCTGTTTTGATTTGGTTACATTTCAAAATTTTGTATCGAGATTTGGGATTCTAGGGTTTCGCTGCTCCAAACAGGTCATCGTGGCATTTTCTCTATAACTTTTTTTCTACGAAGCTTCAGAAGCTGAAATTTTTAGGGTGCGAAGCTGCAATATTGAGGAAGGTTTTCAAAAAATTTCAGATCTTGGTTCGCAATATTTGAGGAGATATCATCTGTGGAAGTTATGTATTTTTTCAGGCTCATAAACAGGTCATCGTGGAATTTGCGCTATAAATGTTTTTGTACGAAGGGTCAGAGTCTGAAATTCATATGGTGCGAAGCTGAAATCCTGAGGAAATTCGTAAAAAAATTTCAGAACTTGGTTCGCAATATTTTTGGAGATATGATCTGTGGAAGGTAGTGCTTTTTCAGGCTCCTGAATTTCATCTCAAAGAGGTGATCGTGGGAAAAGTTCAATAACTCTCTCTCTGAAGATTGGATTGAAGTTCTGTCAAAAGTGGTCACAATTACACAGCCTGTAGTTTCTTCGCTATCAATTTCCGAGACAAAGGACAAAACAGTGACACGTGGCAAGTCGTACAAGTTCGCTCTACTGAACCAGTTTAGAATTAGGTCATTGTGGGAGATTGGACACAACTTTGTCTTGGAGCATCAAAATCAGGTCTTAATTTGGTGGGCATTTGAAAGAAGTTTCGTAGGAATACTATGTATTGAATTTGTGATATCGAATGATTTTCAATCACGTATATAATACAATTTCACATTGATTCCTCAGTTAGGTAAAAGGTGTGTATTTTTTTTTCCGAATTGCATAAGTCTTGCTGAAAAACTGCTTGAATTCCTGATTGCAAGGGCCTATTGTAGAATAGATATCAAATATTGGAGTCCTAAATGGCCCCTAAAAAAGAATTAACACCCATTAAGCCTTCAGAAGGGGTTCTACTATGACTCCATGAAGACTGCATGGCAACATTATATCAAAATTACAAGAGCAACTCATTTTCGCAAAGAACAACAACAAAAAATGAAATGGAAGTTTTGAAGAAAGGTCTGAAATCCAAGATGAATGGTTTGAAGCTAAAGAGATGGGATGGTATGGAAGTCAGCATGGAAGCCAAGATGGATGACATATGAAGAGTGATCTAAAAGCATACATGGAAGGCTTGATGACAAGCTTAAAACTAGAAATGATTCCTAATGGCAGAAATATAGGAGAAGAACCTCATGATGAGAACAAAATAAATGTTAATCATGATTTCATAAACTCGAATGTTGGTGGGAAGAACCACCATATTCCAAAAATGGATATGAGGAAGTTTGATGGAAAGGATCCTGTAACATGGATACTACAGATGGAGCAATATTTTGATCTCCAAAACGTGCAAAACACACAAAAGGTACGCATTGCAACTTTACATTTAGAACAAAATACATTTGTATGGTATCGATGGCTTTGCTCCCGTAAAAAAATTGTCACTTGGTCAATTTTACGGAGGAAATGATAGCACATTATGAGGATACAAAGAGCAACACCTTCTTTAGCCAATTGATAAATCTCAAACAAAAGGGTTTAGTGGGGCAGCACATTGAGGACTTCCAAAAATTGAATATAAGGGTAACTGATATTCCAGAGGAACACAGGATTGATCTCTTCATAGGCACTTGAAAGGATAACATCCAACATGAAGTTCGCGTTTTGGAACCTGATTCATTGGAGAAGGCATTCAGGTTGGCAAGAAAAGTTGAATGTAAAATTATGTCGACAAGGAAGCCTACCACTCAATTCTATAAAGAAGGAAGTGTTGCTACGCCTAGATTTCCACAACCTACAAGGTTGACACCACAACAATTGGAAGAAAAAAGAGCAAAGGGCTTTGCTACAGTTGTGATAGCAAATACACTAAAGGTCATAAGTGTGCTGAGAAGAAATTATTTTACATAGATTGTGAAGAAGAAGAAGAAAATGAACAAGAAGAGGATATACACCAGGAACCACCCCTAGAACAAGAAGAAATGAATCCGACCATATTGTGTAATGCACTGGCAGGAATTACCACTCCTCAAATTCTCAAGATAGAAGGACATATAAATAAGAAAAGGGTAATAGTGTTGATTGATTCAGGTAGCACCCATAATTTTATTCATTATAAGGTAGCCAAGGAATTAAATTGTTTCCTATACCCAGCACCAGAATGTCAAGTGATGGTTGCAAATGGAGGAACTATAAATTGCTCTGGAAAATGCCATAATATCAAGCTAACCATGGGGAATATGTATTGACTAGTCCAATGCTTTCCATTCCTATGGGAGGTGCTGATGTTGTACTAGGAGTACAATGGTTACAATCTTTGGGGACGGTAGCTTTTAATTTTCAAGAACTTTTCTTGAAATTTTTTTCACAAGGAAAGGAAGTTGAATTACGGGGTATTGCGGGGAAGCCAGGAAGGATAATAAGCTCTAATGTCATGACAAAGCTTCTAAAGAAAGAACAGCGAGGCGTAATTGCACAATTATGCTCACTAGAAGTTCCAACATCAAAATCATCTATTTCTGCAGATCTCCAACAAGTCTTGGACAATCATTCGAAGGTGTTTGAAACTCCCAAAGGACTCCCACCTATTCGTGATCATGATCATGCTATTCATTTAATTCCAGGAAGTGTTCCTCCAAACATCAGGCCTTATAGATATCCTTACTTCCAAAAGAGCCAAATTGAACGTATGATTGCAGAAATGTTAGAGGCGGGTATAATTCAACCTAGTCAAAGTTCTTTCTCTGCTCCTGTAGTATTGGTACACAAGAAGGATGGATCATGGCGAATGTGTCCGGATTATAGGGAGCTCAATAAGCTCACCATTAAAGATAAATCTCCCATTCCTGTGATTGATGAATTATTGGATGAATTACATGGAGCAATTTATTTTACCAAGTTGGATCTTCGTTCAGGATATCATCAAATTAGAATGAAGACTAAAGATATTCAAAAAACAACATTTCGAACTCATGAGGGTCATTATGAATTTTTGGTCATGCCTTTTGGCCTTGCCAATGCACCTTGTACATTTCAAGGGTTGATGAATTCCATTTTCAAACCCTTCCTAGAAAATTTGTGCTAGTATTTTTTGATGATATACTAATCTACAGCAGGTCTTGGAAGGATCATGTTGAACATGTTGACAGGGTGCTCAAACTATTGCAGGTGAAACAATTATATGCAAAAAAGTCCAAATGTTTCTTTGGAGTACAAGAGGTGGAATATCTGGGTCATATTGTATCTCACGAGGGTGTTAAAGTGGACCCTAACAAAATTAAAGCCATTAAGGAATGGAAAGTTCCTACAACCATAAAGCAGTTGCGAGGATTTCTCGGGTTAACAGGGTATTATCGCAAGTTTGTTAAGAATTATGGGAGAATAGCAGCACCTCTAACAACATTATTGAAGAAAGATGCATTTTCATGGACTCCTGAAGCAACTAAGGCCTTTGAACGCCTTAAAGAGGCAATGTGCCTAGCACCGGTCTTAGCTACACCAGACTTCACAAAAACCTTTATTGTGGAATGTGATGCCTCAGGAAATGGAATTGGTGCAGTTTTAATGCAGGACGGAAGACCCATTGCTTTTGAAAGTCGTCCAATCAAAGGAAAGTATTTACAGAAACCTATTTATGAGAAGGAAATGTTAGCAATACTGCATGCACTAAAGAAATGGCTAACTTACCTAATGGGAAGACACTTCAAGGTAAAAACTGATCATGATAGTCTTAAACACTTTTTGGAACAAAGACTATCTTCAGAAGAGCAGCGAAAATGGGTCACAAAGATGTTGGGTTATGACTTTGAAATAATCTACAAAAAAGGAAAGCTTAATGTTGTTGCAGATGCACTCTCAAGAAAGAATGAAGAGGTGGAAGCATTGCTTTGTGCCATTTCTATTATCCAACCAGATTGGATAACCGAAGCAAGAGATGAATGGAAGAAGTAAAAAGATGTATGGACACTCATTCAAAAGTTGCAGCAAGATCCTAGTACATCTGATACATTTAGTTGGAAAAATGATTCCTTATGGTACAAAGATCGCTTATATCTTTGTAAGAATTCCCAACTAAAACAAAAGATTCTTCTGAATTGCACACTTCTCCTTTAGGAGGACACTCAGGATTTTTAAAAACTTACCACAGGGTGAAGAAAGAATTTTTTTGGGATGGCCTTAAATCTGATATTCGAAAGTTTGTGGCGGAATGTTTGGTTTGCCAGCAGAATAAAGTGGAAACAATAAAGACCCCAGGACTTCTACAACCTTTATCCATTCCAAGTCAACGTTGGGAGGAGATTTCAATGGATTTTATCACAGGTTTACCTAAGTCCGAAGGAAAGAGTGTCATCATGGTGGTAGTTGATAGACTTACTGAGTATGCACACTTTTGTGCATTATCTCATCCATTTAAAGCAAGTACAATTGCTACTACATTTATGGACACAATTCAAAAGCTACATGGAAACCCAAGGGTTATTGTGAGCGACAGAGATCCCATTTTTACTGGAAAATTTTGGACGGAGTTATTTTCTTGTTTGGGTACTCAATTAGCTCATAGCTCATCTTATCATCCTCAATCTGATGGTCAAACCGAGATAGTAAATAAATGTTTGGAAGGATATCTTCGTTGTTTTGTATCTGATAAACAAACACAATGGGTCAAGTGGTTACCTCTTGCTGAATGGTGGTATAACACTTCCTTCCATACTGCAGCAAAAATGACCCCATTTATGGCACTTTATGGATATCATCCAACATCCATCACATCATCTTTAAGGGAAAATTCGAAGGTTCAAGCAGTGGAAGATCACATCGAGCATCAGCAAGAAGTTCTCCAACTCTTAAAGGATAACCCGAATTTGGCACAAAATCGAATGAAACAACAGGCAAATCAACATCATAGCGAGAGAAGTTTTGATGTAGGAGATTGGGTATTTTTACGGCTACAACCATACAAACAAATGTCCCTCAAGCAAGCAAAGAAGGATAATAAATTATCGCCAAAGTACTATGGTCCTTACAAGGTGTTGCAAAAGATTGGTAATATGGCATACAAATTGGAGCTTCCTGCTTCTTCACGAGTGCATCCAATTTTCCATGTTTCATGCTTAAAGAAGGTTATAGGTGAAAATCTTCCATTTCAAACAATATTGCTAGAACTTGATGAGGAAGGAAAAATCATATTGGAACCTGAAGCAGTCACGGAAACAAGAACTCGACAGCTACGAAATCGATCAATTTCAGAGTATCTCATCAAGTGGAAGAACTTACCCACTGAAGATTCTAAATGGGAGGATGAGAAGTTTATACAGAAGCACCCAGAGCTACTCAAGCGTTGAGGACAACACTTTTTTGAAGGAGGGGGGCATGTTAGGTCCCTATATTACTAGTATAGTCCCTTATTGTTGTTAGTGTAACCCCCTTATTGTTATTATTGTACCCTTGTAACCCCCATTTTGTTATTATTGTGCCTTCAATTATTATTGTTAGGTCGGCTAGGATTACATTGTGGCCCACTAGGATTAAATTATGGCCCCATGGACTCCTATATATAGAAAGGAGGTTTTGTAAATTGTATCATCCAAGAATTTTTCATTTATGTAAGGCTAAGAGGTTTCCCTAAGTGGCCTATTTCTGCATATATTCATTTTCTTTGATTTGTTTAATAACAATTCATCCTTCTTATGTACTAAAATGATCAGGCTCCCACAGGTTGATGAACTTAGCCGGATGTGACCTTTCTGTAGCATCTCCTCAATCTACCTTTTGATTTCATCATTCTCCATAATAGAGCGCCGATAGATAGGTCCATTGGGTAGCGACGCACCTGGGGTCAGATCAGTGGGGTGTTTGACATGACAGTGTAGAGGAACCCATGTGGGTGAGGTGAAGATGTCCTTGTAATCCTCCACAACCTTGTCCATTTGTTGTTGTCATTCAGAGGAGCCCCGTCTAGAGGTCTTGGCCACAATATTCTTCTTTCCGTGGGGGCGAATCATCAGGAATTTTTTTTTACCATTTTTGGAAACGAGCTTACTGCATTTTTTTTCAATAACCAAAGAGATAGCAGCAAGTGGTGGTACCTATGGTATCTTGTACAACCTATTTCCCAAAGTATCAATAAAATCACGAGGTTGGGACTCATAAAAGTCATGTTTCTTCCACAAGTATGGTTGGCCTAATAATACATCACAAACATCAATAGGAGAAATTTCACATAATGCCTCATCCGTGAAGGACTTGACGATGTAAGGAAGGGGGCACTGCTGGCTAACGTGGAGATACCGTCCTTGGTGAAGCCAACCGATGGTGTATGGATGTGGGTGTGATGTGGTTAGCCAGCCAAAATTCTTCACGAAATCTACTGAAATGAGGTTCTTTTGGCTACCACTGTCGACAATGAACTGTAGGAGGGAACCCTTTACCCACATCTGGGAGTGGAAGAGATGCTCCTCCTCCTATGGATCTTCTAGTTCCTCCTTTTGGATCTTCATAGTGGAAATGATGGCGTTGGGCTCCACATCAATAATATGCTTCCCTTTTTCATTCCACTTTTTGGGTTCTGATTCAGAGTCAGAGCATGCATCTGATTCAAAAGCCCTCATCTCGACCACCAATGACTGCTTGACGCAACACTCACTTGTGTTGTGAATGGAGCTCTTATGGAACTCACGCCACTTTCTTGTGTCCTTATTTGGCTTTGCGGTGTTGTTCTTTGCTTACAGCTTTGGCAGGTTTTATTGGGTCACCATGCCTTGTATTTTTCCTTTTTTCTGTAGTTTGGGGGCACGTTTCCTTACTTTTTTTTTGTAGATCCAATGTATTGCTTCTTCTTTTTGAATTTCTGCTCAATCTTAGCATCATACTGGTATGTCGTACCAAGTGAGGAGAAGTCAAGGAACTCCATTTCCTCTTGAATGTATCCTTGCAGACAACTACGATACTTTAGCACCAAATGTTTCTTTGAATCTTTGATACCCAAATTTTTGCGCAGGGTATTGAACAAATTTGTCAGCTCATGCACATCTTGATCCCTTTACTGTTGTAGCGTGGTCCATTGTATGTACTTGTCTTCATAGCTCTGCACGGGATAGTATTGTTCCTTGATGGAGCCTGAGAAAGAATTCAAATTGGTTACAACTGAGAACAGAGAGGGTTCCATCTCACCCTTTTTCTCATAGTAGGTTTCTCACCAGTCCTTGACATGGGTGGTAGCTTTGAAGTGTGCAAAAATAATCTTCTCCCATTCGGAAAAGTCATGAATCCAGAAATATCCTTCTAATAGATTCAACCATCTCTCTATGACATCTTCTTCTATTTGGCCGTCAAATATGGGAATGTAGAATTCTAATTATACCTTAAAGAGAGTCGCACCTCCAAAGTGGCTGCTGGATGCAGATTTGCTGTCAATGGGCAATCGTTGAAGGATTTGGGAAAAGTTATCCATCATCGCGTTCCTTTGTTTTTTGAGGGCCTCCTTGAGCATTATTTTGACAGGATCTTCTACACCCTCATATTTTTTGTCATTCCCCATGGCTAATCTTGCAAAGGTTCAACTAGATCGAGCCCTAACTCCTTATACCCCGACCTCGTTGGGGACATGCAAAGAAGGATCAGGAAAGATCATACTGCTCTGATACCAATGATTGGGATTTATGCAGGAACACAATAGAATACACATATAACCATAAATATAGAGATGCAGTGGAAATAACACTTCATTTCATTAATATGAAGGAACTGAAATTTCCTTACAGACAAAATGGAAATAAACTAGCTAGGGCATTGGTAGCTTATCTCTGAGAAGAGATGTGGTGGCTATAGGCCTTAAAACTATGTTATAATGAGGCGCGAGGGCCTATTTATTATTTATAAACAATGGAAAACCATAAATGTCTGAAAACCTAACCCTAGGAGTTGAAGCACCAAAAATATGGGCCCCGTTTCGATAAATTGGTACATCCACTTCCCGGGGATGTAACTTTGGCTTAGAATCTCAGTTTTACATGCACCATACCTGGTTAGAAATATCTATCTGAGGACTACAAATTTTGAGGGAGAAAAGTTGGTCCATGGATCCATGTTGCTCCCGGTGTTTCCAAAAAACATAGTTTAGGGTCTCGAAACGGCTTTGGAAGTCCAGGACCCAAAAAACTGCTAGAAATAGTAAACTGTGCCATAATTAAGGAAACTGAAAAACTGAAAGAAAAAATGGTGGGGCCCCAAGTGAAATAGGCATGTCGCCACCAATAGCCACCTGTATCATTCCTCCCCCCTTAGGAAGCAATGGTCCCCATTGTGTTGAGTTCCTCCATGAGATGAGGAAAGTTCTGATGACCTTGGTCCTTGGTGAACCATTCGCCTTGGTGCAGGATTTGGATAGCTTTGACAACCCGATACAGTTGGATATTATGCTAGCGAGTTTTCTTGATTTTCATTTCCATGATACAATACGTGGTTTCCTGTTCCATGTAGTCTGGGTTTAACTCTGTTGGTTTGACTTGTTCTACAATGTTAGATGTGTCCATTATAGGTGGGAAGAAGGGTTGAAGGCACTCCACATTGAATACTGGGTGCAGACCAAGGAATGGTGGAATACTAAGCTCGAAGGCATTGTTCCCTACAACCTTGGTGATCATGTATGAACTATATCGGATCGGGCAAAGCTTACGGTGGGGTCCAGTGACGTGCTCCTTCTAAAAATGTAGCCACACTTTGTCGCCCACCTGGAAGTTGTGTGGTACTCGATGTTGATCATGTTGTTGCTTGTAATTAGCATTGGCTCTATATAATATGTCATGAACCTATTGGAATATGTGTTGATTGTGCTCGATGAAGATGTTCTCTTTGTTAGCTTCAGAGTAGACATGAGCTGAATCGGCTTGAGTAGCCGCACATGAAATGGCTACATCAATGGGATATAGTGGATGGAATCCCGAGCCCACCTAAGAGGGGTTGTCGCCAGTCGAGCTATGGAGAGCCCGGTTATAATTTTGTTGTACATAGGGGAGGCTCTCATCCCATGTACACAAAATGTATACAATCATCCTATTGACGACCTTTGTCTGGCCATTATTTTGGGGATGGAAAGTTGTGGACTTGGTGAGCTTCGTGTCAAACATTAACCAGAGGCTGGACCAAAATTTGCTGAGGAACCTGGTGTCCTGATCTAAGATGATAGACTGTGGAATCCCAAAGTGAACCCACACTCATTCAAACAAGATTTTAGCATTGGATTCTCTTGTGATATTCTTCTTGCAGGCTACCATAATGGCCATCTTGGAGAATCTGTCAACGTCCTTGAAAACATATTCATTTCCATTATTAGTAGAAGGAAGGCCCAAAATGTAATCCATGGAGATGGATTCCCAAGGTCGACTAGGGGTAGGTAGCGGAGTATAGAGGCCTTGATTCTTGATGGTCACTTTGGAAATAGCGCAAGCAGTGTAGGATCTGATGTGCTTCTCGACATCTTATTGAAGGTTTTTCCCATAGAAATACTTCTATAGTGCTGCCACTATTTTTTTAACCCCAAAATGCCCAGCAAATCGATTATAGTGTGCTTCCAAAATCATCTTGGCACTCTCACTTGAAGGAACACAAAGGTGTCCTAGGTGAGATAGCAGTGCATCTTGGAGGTGAAAATTTGGAACTTGCGTACTCTCCAAGAGTGTCTTGTATGTGTGGCCGAATTATGGACCGCTCTTTTAGATAAGCAGCCAATCAAAAGTCTCATTGCCACAAGAGTTGGAACGGTGGTTAGCGCCACGAACGGTGGTTGGATAAGGCAATCTACAACATTATTGGTGCTACCCTTCTTGTACTTGATATTAAAATGAAACTATTGCAGATATGTGGACCACTTTAGATGGTGATCGTTCTGCAACTTCCCTTGTGTCTGTATGAACTGTAGGGGTCGGTGGTTTGTTTCGATGATTGTTTCCTTCCCCAAAATACAATTCTTCCATTGTCAACAAGCTTGCACAATGGAATACATTTATTTATCATAAGTGAGATCCCTGCAGATTGTGTCAGACAATCTCACTATGATATGCCACTAGATGCCCATGTTGACTAAGAACTACCCCAATAGCATAGTCATAGGCACCTATCTCGATCTCAAGTGGTTGTTGCAAGTCTGGCTATGTGAGAACTGGGGCAGAAAAGAGGCAATGTTTAAATTATAAGAACACCTTCTATTGAGATTCTGACCAAAATAATTTTTCTTTTGCTCCTCCCTTAGTGACTTGACTCAAGGGCCAAGTGATATGAGAGAATCCCAACACGAACTTGCGGTAGAAATTAGCAAGACCTATGAAGTTGCGAAGCTCTATTAGAGTGGTTGGGGTTAGCTAATCCTGAATGACTTGGATCTTGGTTGGATCCACATGCACCCCCCTTTCATCAATAATGTATCCCAGATACTAAACCTCTGTCATGCCAAAAGTGATCTTCTTCAAATTGGCACACAACTTGTGTTTTCATAGTGTTTTGAGGACCTGTCGGATCTGGTGGAGTTGCTTTTCCCAAGTCTGGCTGAAGATTATAATGTCATCCAGCTACACCACTACAAATGAGTTGGTGAATGGACGCAAGATATCATCCATCAACCTTATGAAGGTTACAGGAGCATTTTTCAACCCGAAAGACATGACCAACCATTTGAAAAGGATATTCTTGGCTTTGAAGTCAGTATTCCACACATCAAAGGGTTCGATTTGTACTTGGTGATACCCAAAATTCAATTCAATCTTGCTGGAATATGTTTCCCTTTGAGTTGGTCCAAAATTTCATCAATACATGGGATCGGGTACCCATTCCAGATAATGATCTTATTCAGTGCCCAATAGTCATTACAAAGTCTCCAAGTCCCATCCTTCTTCTGTGCAAACACGTTCGGGATCCTATAGGGTGATGAAATCGGCCAGATGTGACCTTTCTGCATCAACTACTCAATTTTCCTCTTGATTTCATCGTTCTCCATAATAGAGCATCGATAGATCAGTCCATTGGGTAGCGGGACACCTCGGGTCAGATCAATGGGGTGCTTGACTTGACAGTGCAGAGGCACCCCTATGGGTGAGGTGAAGATGTCCCCGTACTCCTCCATGACCTTGTCCATTTGTTGTGGTCATGTAGAGGAGCCCTGTCTGGAGGTTATGTCCACAATCCTCTTCTTGCACTGGGGGAAGATCATCAGGAAAAAAAATTTCCCAGTTTTGGAAATGAGATTACTGCATTATTTTTCAGTAACAAAAGAGATAGCGGCAGGCAGTGGTACCTTTGCTATTGTGTACAACTTATTGCCCAAAGTAATAATAACAATGAGAGGTCGAGACTCATACACAACATGTCGCTTCCACAAGTATGGTTGGCCTAATAATACATCACAACCATCAAGAGGATAAATGTCACATAATATCTCATCCTTGAAGGGATTGATGATGTAGGGAAGGTGGCACTGCTAGCTGATGCAAAGATCCTGTCCTTGGTGAAGCCACCCGATGGCGTATGGTTGTCGGTGTGATGTGGTTGGCAAGCCCAACCGCTTCCTAACCTCTGCTAAAATGAGGTTCTTTTGGCTCCCACTATCAACAATGGACTATAGCAGGGAACCCTTTACCCACATATGGGAGTGGAAGAGATGCTCGTCCTCCTCTGGGTCTTTAGGTTCTTCTTTCTAGATCTTCGTATTGGCAATGGTGGCATTGGTCTCCACATCAATAATCTATGTCCCTTTGTCATTCCCCTTGTCGGGTTCTGATTCAAAGTCAGAGCATGCATATGATTGAGAAGCCCTCATCTTGGCCACCAATGACTGCTTGGCCTAGCTCTCACTTGTGTTGTGAGTGGAGCTCTTATGGAACACACACAAATTTCTTGTGTCCTTATTTGGCTTCGCGATGTTGTTCTATGCTTGTAGCTTTGGCAGGTTGTCTTGTGTCTCCATGCCTTGTATTTGTCCTTTTTTCTGTGGTTTGGGGGAACCTTTCCCTTGATTTTGATTCGCAGATCCAAAGTCTCACTTTTTCTGTTTGAATTTCTACTCAATCTTGGTAGCATACCAGTATGATGTAGCAAGAGAGGAGATGTCGAGGAACTCCATTTCCTCCTAAATGTATCTTTGCAGACAACTATGATACTTTAGCACCAAATTTTTCTCTAAATATTTGATACCCAACTTTGTGCGTAGGGTATGGAACAGATTCGTCAGCTCATGAACATCTTGATCCCTTTACTGCCGCAACATGGTCCATTTTATGTACTTGTCCTCATAGCTCCCCACGGGATAGTACTTTTCCTTTATGGCATCTCAGAAATGATTCCAGGCGAGTATGACTGAGAATAGAGAGGGTTTTTTCTCATCCTCTTTCTCATAGTATGTTTCCCACAAGTCCTTAACATAGGGGGTAGCTTTTAGGAGTGAAAAAATAATATTCTCTTGGTCGGAAAAGCCATGAACCGATAAATATCCTTCTAATAAATTCAACCATCTATCTATGACATCTGCATCTATTTGGCCCTCAAATATGGGAATTTCATAGCTTACTTGTATCTTAAAGGGATTTGCACCTCTAGAGTGGCTGCTAGATGCAGATGCACCGCTAGTGGGTAGTCATTGAAGGATCTGGACAAAGTTATCCATCATCATGTTCCTTTATTTTTCGAGGGCCTCCTCAAGAAATATTTTTATATGATCTCCTACTCCCTTATATTTCTTTTCATCCCCCATGGGCAGCCGTCAGGGTTTTGCGAAGATGATCTTGCAAAGGTTTAACTAGAATGAGCCCTAACTCCTTATAGCTCGACCTCGTTGGGGACATGCAAAGAAGGATTGAGAAAAGTCAAACCACTCCGATATCACTGATTTGAATTTATGTAGGAATGCAACAGAATACACATATAACCATAAATACAAATATACATAGGAAATAACACTTCATTTCATTGATATCAAAGAACTAAAATTTGCTTATAGATAGAATGGAAATAAACTAGCTAGGGCATTGGCAGCTTATCTCTGAGAAGAGATGTGGTGGCTACAAGCTTTGAACTATGCTACAGTGAGGCTCAAGGGCATATTAATTATTGAGAAACAATGTAAAACCCTAAAATTCCAAAAACCTAACCCTAGGAGATGAAGCACCAAAACTATGGGCCCCATTTGGGTAAATTGGTACATCCACTTCCCGGGGACGTAACTTTTTCATACGATCTTCGTTTAACGTGCACCATACCTAATTATAAATATCTATCCAAGGAATACAACTTTTTAGTGAGAAACATCAACCCATGGACCCATGTTGCTCCCAGGTTTTCGAAAAATGTCGTTTAGGGGCTCAAAATGGCTTTGGAATTTTAGGACCCGAAAAGCTGCTAAAAATAGTAAACTGTGCTATAATAAAGGAAACTGAAAAATGAAGGAAACAATTGTGGGGCCCCAAGTGGAATAGGCAGGTGGCCACAAATATCCACCTAGATCAATGTTGCAGTTGTACTTAATTTACATGTTGGTGTTAATGATGTGTATATTGCTAGGTCATGTTAGATATTTTCATTTAATGTGCAACTTGCAGATAGATGTGTATGAGATAGTAGTTATTTGGCATGAGATGTATATTTGATGTTTTTTTGTGATGATGTTATACAATGCTTGTGTTTTGTTAGATTATCATGATCATGATGATTAGATGATGTTAGTGAATTTGAATGTGGTTTTTAGTCGAATATGATGTTTGTACGATGGTTATCATGATCATGATATTTATTTTTAATATTAAATCATGATATTCATTAAATATTATGTCGTGATTGTAGTTGAAATTTTAATTTTAATTGTATGTAAAACTGTAAAATTGTAATTTTATTTCTATTTGTAATTTTAATTGTAATTGTGTGTAAAATATTTGTAAAATTTTAATTGTAATTGTATTATTTAATTTCTTGTGAAATGATTTTAATTGTAATTGTATATATGTAAAATTGTAAAATTGTAATTGTATGTGAAATTTTAAATTTTAATTTTAATTGTATGTGATTGTAAAATTGTAATTGTAATTGTATGTAAAATATTTGTAAAATTTTAATTGTATAATGTGAAATGATTGTAATTGTATGTAAAATTATAAAATTATAATTGTAATTGTGTTGCGAAACTGTAAAATTGCAAAATTGTAATTGTGATTGTATGTATTGTCATCATTCAATTTTATTAAAATTTTAAAATTTTAAAATTTGTAAAATTGTAAATTAATTGTCAATTTTGAACGATAACCACCGTAAGTAAAATTTATGCCGTAAATATTGTTAAATTACCATAATTGTAAAATTGTAAATTTGTATGAATATAAATAATTGTAAAATAATAAATATAGAATAAAATGAATTTTTGTAACATAATAAAGTTAAGAAAATAATGCAAATAAATTCATGTACTTTAGAATTATCATTATTTTATTATGATCTTACATACCAAAAAAAATAAATTATACAACACGTCATTGTTTTCGAGATCAACATAATTGGAAATTATCAAGTGAAATGATTTTAACATTAACAAAATGCAAATTACCAATTAATTCAAAATACATATTATAATGTTTCAAAAAAAGATTCTTAGTTATAAGGAAATTAAGTCCTCTTCTTTATAAAAACCCATCTTAAAAAGTATAAATGATGAAATAACACATGTACCATATCACTCTTAGTTCTCATGATCACCCTCATTATCTTCCAGCTCACTTGGCATGATAACACGATTGTTCTCAAAAATATCTTTTGCTCTAGGGTCATGTCTCAATACAAACCACCAATCCCTAGCCAACACATATGGTTAAAAAACACCTAGTTGTAGTGTTTGGGGAAAACATAGGGCTCCTTAGCTTCATCCCACATCTTGCTAGAGTTGATACATATCAGCCTACTATCACGATCTTCCTTTACATTATTCTGATCAAAGTTGTCCCACCACTTGCGCCTACAAATAACACATTGGAAAGAAGAGAAATCCACTTCAATAATCTCTTGTATCTTTCTGACGTAACCTAATGTCCCTCATACTAGGTTTTGATCACAGTGGCTAGATCAACTAGATTGATTGAACTTGAATTCCACTCCATAGTCTTGTGTCATGTGTCCATCATCGGCATTTTCTGTGCAAAAATGGTGTCCATATGCCCACATAGATGGGAAAAAATGCACCTATAAAAAAGTTTAAAAAAATCGCTGTGGCATGTGTCTTATAATAACTCAACAGTTAAAATATGAAATATAGATGTAATTACATTTCAAAGGCTCATTATTAAGTTTAAAATGTACATAAATAAATTATTACCAAGTGGGTGCACCCAATTCCTACATTTAGCGCATACTCTTCAGCATGTAGGAAATGACTGGTTGCACCATAATTCTCTCTGACTTGGTCAGCAACCCAGCTGTTGGGGCATATTTTTGTCATATTTTCTTTTAAATGATAGGGATAAGGCACACTTCTACCATTCAACCATCTAAATTCTTTCCTGTAACTATCCCATTTCATCCTCTTATTGTGCGACCCACGGTTGTGTCGCTTCGAAATTGTAAAGAAAATTTTTATTGATTGCTTCAATTTATCCATTCATTGATGAAATAAAACCCACATATAGTACATATGAGATCAAAATATAAATTATATTGAAGTTCAATATGAATATTTACTTTTTGTAAATTTGGAAAATTATAAGTCGCTTAATCTTTATCAAGCGCCTTTTTCCATTCAATTGGAGCAGCTCCCCTTATCTTTTGTCTTCATCCCTTTCATTGTCCCAAATCACCGCATCTATTCTATTGTTGATCTACTTGATGTACTCACTGGTATAATATAAAGACTCATACGATATGTACCCCTCTGCCATAGACCCCTCGGGTTTTGCCCTTTGTTGAAAATAACCTTTCAATTTTTCATGTACCTCTCTAAGAATAACATCCAATGATAAGAAACCACTACAACTAATTCAACCTCATATACTAGGTGGATTAGAATATGAACCTGCAAGTCCATGAAACTCATCGACAGTTCCTTCTCAAACATACAAACAATCTCAACTATCTCTTGACACCACCATGGAATTCTGGCCACATGAATATACTTTGACGTGATCCAACATACACATGCAAATAATTTATATATGGCACATCCTAGGTCTTGGGGGAATTCATGTGTCACACACCTACACACGAACAAAGGGTAATGACACTGCAAAGTTATAAAAACATGTAATAACATACAAAAATAGTCATTTTTTATGATCCCTGCATGGGATAAAATTTATTAATATAAAAAATAATAAAATCATGCTTTTTACATTATACGTACTTGTAGAATATTCAAATGGTCATGCGATTTCAACCTCGGAAAATGGTCATCTGCGGTGAAGCAGTGTCGTAGTGAAGACCCGTATGAATATGGCACCATCACACCCATTATAACACATTTTCCAAAGAAATATCATATCTTTCTAAAATCCGTGGGACATCACCTTCTTTGAAATACCATGAAGTAGAGGGACCAACACCTACCTCTGATCCTGTACTTTCTAATTGTCTTGGCCAATGTTTCTTTTTAGTTTTTGAAGTAATAAGTTCTTTCCTAACAACCAATGTGTCACTTTGTTTCGATGATATGTG
This sequence comes from Pinus albicaulis, assembly GCA_034641835.2. NCBI lineage: Eukaryota > Viridiplantae > Streptophyta > Pinopsida > Pinales > Pinaceae > Pinus > Pinus albicaulis. Next base: position 231,943 of record JAXQQM020086347.1, read on the forward strand.
CCTCCATAAAGAAGATGAAACATTTTTAAATAGATGCATGGGATCTAATAAGTGAGTAATATTAATATGCTCCCAATATGGGAGGTTATAAAAGATAGATTTCCTTTTCATCCCAATGGAAAATTTCTCAACATAGGTGTTGAAGAATTCTGAATCATCAATCATAGGCTCCCCATTTGAATCGAACATTTCTATGAACTCCTTCTCCTTATCTCTCTCATATTCTCTAAACCATTTACCTCGTGTCGTTATTGGAGGCCTTTGGGTTCTCTCTCATTTTCCATTGAAAGTGGATGCTGCTCTTCTGTAAGGGTTTTCTTCTGGGAGGAATACCCTAGATAAATCATACACTTGCTTTCGTAGGTCGTTGGACCATCTAGATTTTAGAGAAGGTCCACAACATTTACATCCAAAATACCATTTTGTTACAAGACCTATGATATTATTTTATACAATATATATGCATGGCACGTTAAATAATATCATTAAGATCATAACAATTATAACGAATTAAATAATTAATATGTGAAATAATATGGCTACGTGTATAAAAAAATCAATAAACATGTAATTTACCAGAGAAAACTCCTAAGCTTGGATAATCATGTGTCGTGTAAGCACATATGTCATACAATGTAAAACTCCTCTTTTCTGTGATGGGTCTTGATACATAATATACATTTATCCCATCCCATAATTCCTTCAATTCATCTACTAGTGGTTGTAAGTAGACATCCATATTCTTCACTTATCTTCTACCATGCACTATTAGATCCAACATAAGGTATTAATTCTTCATGGACAACCACAGGGGGATATTTTTATTGATCACTACTATCGGCCAAATATAATAGTTGGTGTATTAGAGGGAATATGGGTTGATGCCATCCATGGCTATGCCGAGTCGTAGACTTCATTTTTCATCCTTGAATTTTTTAGGCCATGTATCCTCTATATTATTCATGGCTATTGAATCTATTGGGATTCTCATAACTCCCAACTTAATTATGTGTGAGGCATATCATCCCTACAACATAGCTAATTCTTTGTAACGAAAGAGCCTTTGAATCCTTGGGATTATAGGAATGTACCTCAATATATTAAAAGGAGGACCACATGATTTACCCTTCTTTTTTGATTTATCATACTTGTCATGCCCACATTTCATACATATCTCTTTTTCTGCATATTCTCCTCTATATATGATACAATCATTTGGACATGCATGATATGATATGTACTCAACACCCAACATTTTCAACAATTTCTTTTCCTCTTCGCAGCTACCAGGCAAGACATTATCACTTAGGAGAATATTATCTTTGAGTAACTTGTAGCTGGTGATCATGGAAAATATTTAATATACATTAATGCAAATATAATTATTGACGTAAATAAAATTGACCATTTGTAATGTTCATTGTGTGATTATATTTCTCAAAATATAAGGGAGGACTTTATGTTAATTCACCTCAAAATTTCTAAGAAACATGCATTCGACAAGCCAAAATTTGCTTTCAAGTTGTCCAGTAACATCATTGTCCCTAATTGGGTAGAATTTTACTGACTTCCAAGTCCAAAGAGAGGGGTGGAAAAACAAAATTTAAGGCTTAGAAAAAGATGTCAGCGTTATGAGCATCATCCCCTCGCTGATTGTCGTTCTGGAATGCATATAAAAACATTGTCTCCATGGAAGTTGTATCCCCTAAGTAATCATCCATACCAACCTCTATTTGATTGCCTCCATTTCCATCTTGTGAAGAAATACTATTGTTGTAGTCATTCCTAATTGGTGAATCTGGACATTGTGGGAATTAAATAGGTGTTTGATTCAACAATTCTTGGTATCGTTCCTCTCCGATTTTTTCTCTTAATTCAGCCTTCTCTCGATTTTACATTGTTGTGGGGTGCAACAAAAGATGGTAGGTAGGTCGCTTAACATCACTAGAATCCTAATAATTTCAAAAAATATATTTGAACATGATTAGTAAAAAATATATGATATCAATTAGTAAGCACATCGACAATGCATGATTAATTGGTTTGAAGTTGAAATAATTACATTTTTTTTTTGCTAAATTGCACTAATTATATTATGAACATAAAATTACAAAACTGCCACGGTTCATCTGAGGAAGCCTGAAACCGGGCTTGATATCCACGTTCTGTCTAAGTATGGAACTGCCCATGACGGGAAACCAGTTCGTTTGAAAGTAATTACACCGCCCATGTACTGGGAAACCGACGAAGAGTTAACTACATTCAGCATGATAAAGCGAGAAAAAAACAAAATGGGCAAGCAGCTGTGACTGCTATGTATCATCATAAAAACCAAAAATTTTGCAGAAAAGCCTAGAGCAGAGTTCATACTGAATCTGGTCATGTGGAAGAGAAATCAATTAGGTTGGAGCAGGGTGCTCCTATTCAATTCTGCAACCATAGTAATCTTCCGGTTCTGCTTCAGCATTCTTGGCACCTTCTTCGTCTTCCAGGTCCGCATCCACCTGCAAATGAAAAGGATCCGAGGAGGAAGAGGCAGGGGCAAGGGGAGCGCCGAGTGTGGGCCTGAACGGAGTGGGTCCGGGACCAGAAATAGGGTCGGAGAGCGCTAGAGGGGCCTGCAGGGGACCAGGAGGCGGAGGAGGATGAAAGGAGGCTTCTTCGCGCAGGGTAACCGTAATGAAGGCTGTGATGGAAGGGCGATTAAACGCACAATCGAAACGCAGCTCAGCTCGTTGCGAAGATTGTCTTAGGAAATGGCTGCCAGGGCGAGGAGGGGCTGTAGAGGCATGAAGCGGAGGCGAGGACAGAGGTGGCGCTGCGGAAGCGTGAAGCGGGGGCGGGGACAAAGGTGGCGCAGTGTCATGGCTACCATGGAAAAGACCAGGAGGGTCGAAACTAACTTGATCTGAGCGCCTTTCAGAAGGCTCCGAGGATAAATCATCATTGGAGCTGTGGGGAGGTCGTTCGCCCATGGATCTACCCCGAGAGGCACCCCTCCTCGCCGTCATCCGCTGCCTGAGCCTGGGCATGGTGAAATTCTCAGGAGAATCCGACCAGACTCTGGAGGGAGCTGCAAGAATGGGAGCAAATTGACCAGCAATAATAGGAGAAACCTGAAAATTGAAATTAGCAGGGCAGAAGTTACTGTGCGAGTAGTGGAAGCCCGGAATGGTTTCCAGACAACAGTGCAGAGAACACCGACGACCTGTAGCTGTGCGTTCACCTGGCGTAGCACAACCACCCGGGCAGAGAGAGCGCACTGGCAACAGAGGTCGGTTGACAGAACCAAAATGTTCGGGAGAGCTGGAGCCGAAATGATCCATTTGATAGCAATCACACTGATCAAGGCACGAAAGGTGACGGCGAGGAGGTTTAAATGCCCAGCGCAGAGGCATATTCAAGTCTGCATTAAAGGCGCCATGGGGGGCCATGTGGCCACCCCAAGTGAATTTCCTTAGGAGAAGATCCAGGCGAAGTGGCCACCTAACGTCTCTAATCATCTGCATCCGGAGTTGAAATAATTACATTAATATACAAAAAAAATTACTGTTACCATCATTGTCCTAGGATTGTGGCTAGAATATGCAATATTTTTACAATTGGTAGGGTGAAGCGGTTGTCCACTTTCATCTACCAAATGCACCTTGCAGTATGCTTCTCCTGATAAGAGCTTCCGACGTTTTGGAGTTGTTTGAATATTTTGTGCATATGAACTAGATTCTGAATCTCCATGAAGTTGCAAATTTGTATACATTATAAATTTTATTAAGTCGATTAACATGGACAAAAAAACATAAATTCAGTTAGATAATGAAAATATAAATAAAATCTAAAGTAAATATTACGTCTCAAGATGGATAGGGAGAAATTTGCGATGGACTTTGAGAAATATTATGCAACGAGCTAGATTTTGAAGAATTTTCCATTCGTTATAATTATGATATTTTATCCCTGCATTTGAGCAAAATAAACAATAAATTTTGGTGTACACGCCTAAAAGTAATTTTGCTTCCTTAAAATGGACTTATTTTTATCAGTGCTAATGTATAGATAACAACACCGATGCGTTTTAGTTACCGCACACTGGTGCAGTGTTATTAATTGACACACCGGTGTCGAATAGCGGAAAATAAAAAAATCACAACTTTAATTTTTTTATGTGAAAAAAAGTGGTAAATTGATAAATGGGTAGAAAAATATTTTCAAAAATCTAATTTCATAAAACAATTCTTTAAATAGTAAGCACTTTTCATTATTTCATTATTTTTGAAAATTTAGGGAGAGATTTGCATGAGACATACTTAGAGCAAGAGATAATGAGAGCACTCTAGAGAAGCGAAATACTTTCGAACATAACTATTTGGAAAATCAGAATTCCAAACCTCTGGTGATTCAAACCTTGTAGCATAGAATTTCAAACCATATCGTGATTAAATTTTATTTTTTTTACATTTTTTTCAGTATTTTCTATGCATTAAGTAACAAATTTAAATTTACTGTTCATTTTCAGAAAAAATAAATCAATAAATAAATAAATAAATAATCCATTCTTACGCGAAACCCTTGATTATTTTTGTTTCTGCCCTTGCTTCTTCCTGTTTCTGTGATTTTAGAATTAGGGATTTGTATTTTATATTTATAGGGTTTGTATTTATATATATATATAGGCCTATGACATCTAGCATAGTCAGATCCCAATCCATGTCGACCGTTGCGTGAATTTAAAAAAAGATATATATTTTTTAATCGGTGCGCCCTGTGTAAAATAGCGCATCGGTGAGTTGTTTTATCACAGCGCACCGTGAACATAGTGTTTGATAAAAATAATTTAAAAATATATATACATTTTTAATCTATGCGCCATATGTAAAATAGAGCACAGATGCACTATTTCATTATAGCACATTGCGCACGTACTGTTTGAAAAAAATAAATTTTTATTTTATGTCTGTGTTAATTGGTGCACCATTTAACATATAACGCACGAGGTCTCCTTGTTGACAGAGAGAACCGTAAGGTCTTCCCCTATTTTCGCGGTGCATTTATAAGAATATGTCACACCGCCCCCTCCACGACATCATATGCTACAAAAAATAACACTAGAGGATTTTTATTATTTTGTTTGTGTTAATCGGTACGCTGGTTAAAATATAATGCACCGGTTGTCCTTGTTGACAGAGAACATTGTATGGTGTATCTACTATTTTTGCAGTGAGTTTATAAGAACACACTATATGGATGTCGGTTCGTACATCATTAAAGGCGCACCGTTTTCTTGATTTTTTTTTTACTTGAAGAGCTTATGATTTATTTATAAAATATATTAATGAATGGTATGGTATAGGTTTCATATTGATAAAGAAATGGCTGATAAGAGATCAAGTAACAAAGATACTAATAGCACATCAAGAAAAGAAAAAATGCAAGTTCTTTGTAAATTCTTTACAAAAATTATTATTTTTGAACTATATGTATGTTTAACTAATATGTATTGTTTACTGTGTATCATGTAGAACAACAAAATAACGAAGCTCGATAACATTATTTCTTATCTAGGACCCGAAGAGCGTAAAATCTTGATGGAAAAATTGCAAAAGGATGAATCAGTTGAATGAAAAAATACTATCGAGTCAATATGAGTTTATTTTTTTAATTTTCATTAATAATATACTTAAAAATATTAGATAACATGTTTCAAACAATCTATTAATTCACATATGTTTAATGTTTTACAGGGACCAACAACTCATAAAAGGAATGTTGTTCTAAGAAAAGAAAACAAATAGAGCATGCAAATGAAAATTAATTTCACCTTAGCTCATCTAGAGTGGTGCTGGAGGTTAATGAAAGGGGGGAAAACTTTTACAAAACTTTGAGGGATCTAATGGAACGAATGTATAGACGTTCTTTCCACTTACAATACAAAAATCAATCCAATGATTCCAAGAACCAAATTTTATCTAAACTATAGGATGAGTTTCCAAAGAATTGGTCAATGAGACATGTGAGACTTTTAATAGCAAAAATATACAACAACAAAAAAAGGAATGGAAAATTAATATTCCTTTAAATGTTTTTCTAGAATTATATGTATATATTAGTAAAAAGAAATCATGTATTAATATCAATTTTTTTTATATTTACTTTTCATATATCAATATAAAATTAAATAGTTTATTGTCATGTTACATTTTCACTAAGATTATGAAAATATCAAAGGATAAATGAGCTGATATTAGAAATATGCCAGTAGGAATGTCCAAAACGGTGTACAAGGGGATGGAAAAATAAATGGACATAATTACATCGCACATGGAGCCATCTCAACAACAATGTGCTTCAAATATAATATGTAATTATTGAATTTTTCGATTAGGTACGATAAATAAATAATTTAGCATTAAATATTAACTTTCAAGTATTTTCTTGTAGGAAATAAAAGAAAATGGAACCCATTCAACAAATAAAACATGACGATAAGGAAGAAAAGGGTTGATATCTAAGTTTGTGAGTTATTGTTACTTCCTTATAACAACTTAAATATGTTTAATTTTTTTATATTTTAAGTTTTTTTACAACAATCATCATTGAATGTCTTCAAACATGTGCTGACATACAAACAAGAACCATCAGACGAATTGATTGACATTGGGTTAAATATGGGTTGTCAGTATAGTTGGCATATCAGAAATTAATTGTGGAATTTGTAAGCATCTATCAATCTTGTTTTACTTAGATCTGTCTATAATTAATAGAACAAAAAAATATTTTATATTAAATATATGATTTGTTATGGGGTATAAAACTTGCAGGAAACAAAATATTGAACTACGCCAACAAATGAAATGTTGAAAGATGGCATGAAATTTGGTTATGAAAGAATGTGTATAGTTCATGAGTCAATTCTTGCTATGATATGTCATTTATTTTCAATTTACATCAATGTATATTATTTAATATTTCAATTTTCATTATTCTCACCAATGTATATACACTCATTACGGTTTATTTTTATGTCTGTAGATGGAAGGTGAAGAAGAAGAAAATAATCAACACCGTGAACAAAAAATTCCTCAAAATAACCCAAGTCATGGAAGTAGCTCGAGTAGTGACAACAATTCAAACAAAGAATGATGATCATTATGTTTGGATATCAAACCAAGGCATTGTATTTTTTGAAATATTTTTTTGTGAAATAAGACATTTTGTTTATTGTAATGGACATAGTGTCCCAATTGAAATACAAATGGATACCAATAATTGTCCCATTTTGTATGAAAAAGAGTGTCTTATATATATATATATATATATATATATATATAATAAAATATGTTTTAATTTATTCTATTGTGTTCTCCATTGTCACTTTGAAATGTAACACTAGTGATTAAATATTATAATGAAGTGATGTGAAATTTGATGATATGATATAACACATTAATCCAAACATCATATTAAAATTCACTAATAAAAATTTAATTGATATGAATACTGTTATAAGATATGTGTCTACTTTTGATGAACAATGAATTTAAAAAAATCACAATAATTATGATAAGATATAAAAATTAGTCCAAAAATCACATTCAAATTCACTAATAAAAATTTAATTGACATGAATACTATTATAAGATATGTGTCGACTTTTGATGAATAATGAATTAAAAAAATCATAATAATTGCACTGTCACATGTCAATGTTTCTAAAAAATACAAAATCAACATCGGTGGATGTTAGTTACCCTGGACCAATGCATTTGTGCGCTAATGCACACCTGTGCATTTCTATGAACTATGAGCACTGCACAAATACCAATACCAATTATAACGCTCGGTGTGTTTGTGCGATACTGCGCACTGGTGCGTCTATGTGAGACTGCTCACCGGTGCGTTTCAATGCATTTGTATAATACTATGCACCGGTGCATAGTATTTAATTTTTATAATACTATGCACCGGTGCATTGATACAACCTATGGGCACCGCAAAAATACCAATTAGAACAACCCAGTGCGTTGTATCACCTACAGTGTGCCTAGTGTAGTTTTCAACCTTAATGGACTAGTGCATGCACCTTCGACCTCCCCAAGGCGATTGCCTGGCTGACACACACCGAGACGTTGCTAAATGCCTTGGGGTGTCCTAAATTTGATTTCTGTCATGGTGTTTGGTAGGTTTACAATACCGCTGCATTCATTGTAAAACACACCGTTACGTTGACAGGTGATTAGCGCACTAATGAGAAAAACATCCGTAATAACCTTTGACCGCCCAGTTTTTTTTAGTTGTGTTGAAATTCCATTAGAAGCTCCACAAAAGCCTCTGCTACCGAAAATGGATGTCATAGTAATTTTTTTTTTGACAATTTTGGCCAATTTAACACTAAAAACCTTCGTTATAACCTCCGCTAGAGGGTCTTTTCCTTGTAGTGAAAGTTTTTTTTTTTTTTTTTAATTGTTGATTTATTATATATTATTATGATGGCTAAAAAAACAGAACCAAATTAAGAAACTAACCCCACAATAGTTCCACAAAGAAAACATTAAATTGGAGGAAAACATAAACCCACAAACAAAATTCCAGAAGATTTAAATTAGTTAAAAATGTTTATTGAAGAGCTTAGGAACACGAGGGAACCATCATGAGTTCCAATAGTCATATCACTTGGAAATATTACACAAGGGATTTATTGGGGGATAAATACCATACCACGTGCATTCCTAATGGGGGATATATATTGAGGAAAAAAGGAAATAACATATTGAGCATAAAATAGGGGGAAAAGGCTTTTTATATTAGTAGGTATAAAAAATGGAGCTCAAAGTTAATGAAAAAAGATCGAGTATAAAATATTTTAATTTAAAAATGGATACCTACATTATCTAGTGAGATTTTGTGTTTATTAAATTGGGAAAGTGTATTGGGTTCGTATTGAAAGGGTGTTAAATATTGTGATTTTTAGAGGTATTTTCCAATATGTAGTCAAATTAAGGGTATTTCTTAGCATGCCACAAACACATGTGATATTTCAGAGGTTCATTCAATGAAGCCCCCATGCAACATTATTACCTCCATTGACTATGCCCATGGTCAATTGATACGAATAATTTAATATAGGGCCAAGATGAGAAAATTATACTCCCATGGTATTAGTAAAGAGCAAGTTAAAGATTTTAATATTAGAAAATAGATGATTGTAATGTTAAATATTGACCTAAGATCCAACCAACCCCCTTATTAGTGTAATATATGTATTTTCATGGATTGGTGCACATTCAATCGATGAAAATATAAATGGATGTCATCGATGGTTTTTGATAAACCTGATTGTATTACTGAGGAGATGCCATTGTATTTTCTTTTCCAAATGTGGGTTGAGTTCATCATTAGTCTCCACATGAACTATTTTGACATTAATATGTTCTAGGGAGCTTGTATTATCTCTATCTAGGATCAACCAAATTCTTGTATTAATCCATTAAGAGGGCCTCCTACTCCTATGTGTATTCCAAACCCTCCACCACCACCCCACCAACCCCCCATAGGCACCTCAACATTTGTATCACCTTGTTGGCACTATCACTACAATAACATGTATCACACATATTCTAGTGTGACATAGTTTATTTGTGGTAGTGTACAGATGAAATCTATTAGAGAAATCACTTATACCTCCATGTGTAGAATATTTGGGTCACATTTATTATATACCATTGAATCTATGTAGGTAGGCTAGTTCTTTTGGTTCAAATCGAGTCACAACACACATATTCCATGGGGGCTTCACTCATTGAACCTCTGACATATCACATGTGTTCGTGGCATATTAAAAAATACCTTAATTTGAATACATATATTGGAAAATACGTCTAAAAATTACATTATTTAACTTGCTACCAATGCAAACCCAATACACCTTACCAATTTAAAAAACCCCTACTTTCATTAGATATCGTAGATATCCATTTTTTCATTAACATTTTTTATATCCCTTTATATTTTTTCATTAAATTTGAGCTCCATATTTTATACATGCTAATATGAAAACCCTTTACCCCCTATTATATTCGCAATATATTATTCCATTTTTTCCTCAATATATATGCCCTGATATGAATGCACATGGTATGGTATTGCTCCCCCAACGAAGCCCATGTGATATGTGCTCTCATTGCGAGCATACTTGTAATGGACTAATCGAGGATCCTATCCACGAGATATTTATGGATTAGGTTAGTATGATTTTTAATTGATGTTAAATCATTGGTTATATATTTAATTGCATAATTAAAATCTATTCAATAAACATAACTATAAAGTACTCCTTTTTTAGTTTTGTTTTATTGGCATGTACAAATGCTGCTAGAGGATATGATACCATCGAGATGGGAAGATAATTTCTCCCAATATCAATGTATCCATGACTACATCATTTGACATTGTGATGCCTTACACATATATATTTAAATGGATTTATGTGTCTACTTCAACAATAACATAACATGCTTTTATTTTTTTTTATTTACAAATGTCCATGTTATTTGGGATAAATCATTCCTAATTTTGTTGTGTTTCCATAGATGTCTACTGAATATTTTGAGTAGACATATCCACCTACGATTAATAGAGAACCTCCCATAGAGATAGAATATTTTATATTATATATATATTTTTAATGTCATATTCATTATCTTAGTCTAGTTGAATTTGATGTTTTCATATTAATCAAATATATTACAAATATATATATAGGTGCCATAATTCGCAATCCCTTCCCCTTGCATACCCACCTAATTTGATCCTTCACACAACCCATTTAGTCCATAATACATGTCAAGTACAATTTTTAACATTCCCATTTCCTCCTTTAGGGTGATTACACCTACTATATAGTCGTCGGGGGTGTATCACCTTCAATGCCCATTACCTTTTATTTTACACACTTTTTCCATCCCCACATCTATTTCCCCTTTTGGTATTCATTTCCTCTACTTCTAACTTATTAGGGCTCATTCACTTGATCACATGCCTATGAACTTGTAGATCATGGTATGGTATTTCATGTACTAGATGCATTTTCCTAGTATTTCTGATCTCACTTCAACTTTAGGGTAATGAACCACCTTGCGCAAACATCTCCCTTGTTTATAATATTTCCAAAATGTTGAAATCGAGGCTTTATCTCGTTCTTATATGTTATTTTCAGTGGTATGCCCTTCGATCTATGATGGTAAATGGTGAGGTGCTATATTCTTGACAATGGTGGAGCTTGACAATATATAATCTCGATAAACGAAATTATTGAAGGAGGGGATTGCCCCCCTTGATGCCATTGCAATCTGAAGAAAGAATGGCTGACAAAACCCTATTCATATCCTAGGCTACATCAAAATTATTATTCTTGAAAATATATTATTATTTTTAATAATTTTTACAACTAATCTATTTTTTACATAATAAAAGAATAAATTTTGTGACTACTTAATATTGATTGAATGAATTTAATAAATATATGATTATAAAAATATAACAGTGATATAAATTTTAATTTGAATATTAGTTATTACCTTGTATATTAATGAATATTTTATTAACAAATAACAAATGAAAATATTTTCAGTATATATAACAAAAATTATAATTTTGATTATTTGAAATAAAAAATATAATTACAACTTATAAAATAAGATATTAGAAATAAAAAAAGGAATACTATTATAAAAATGTATAATGAATAATATTTAAATATTAAGTAACATGATATAGGGATGGTATGACAGTGAAACTACCTATACAAAATCATGGTGAGTGTCAAATTATTCAACCCACTTAATTTGTGGATATCTTGTAATTACAAACCTATATTATTATTGTATGGAAAATGTTTTATGAAAAATCTTCAAAACCACTCAACCACTAGAGATAGTATACCAAAAACTTAGAATAAATTCTCTTAAAACAAAAACGAGGACTAACGGCTACACGACAAAAACAGAGCACTAGTGCTCCTATACAAAAGGGGAGAAATGGTGCTCCTAGAAAACCAAGAATAATATTGCATGGGCAATAGAAACCGATAAACTTTCAAAGTAGGAAGGTGAAAATTCCTTTGGATGTAAATTTATGCAACAAAAATATATGCCCCTTTATTAGTTGATCTTGCTCCTCATTTACTACTTATATTTGTTGATGTAAAATCCTAAAACAAATGCATTGACCTGTAAGTAAAGGAGAGAAAATGCAAGTTGGATTATAAATAAATAACAAAATTTAGAAATCATAAATGGTAGAAATAAAAACAATAATAGATATATGCAACCATTATACACAAAAATATACCCCTTTTTGGGTTGAACTCCACCCTTACTTTCTATCCCTATATATTGATGTAAAACCTAAAATAAATCGACCATTAACGTAGGAAAAACCCTCGAACCACAAAATAAAGAGCTAAAAAACTAATAACAATAGTGAGATATATAAAACAATATATATAAAATCAATAATGAGAATAAATGAATTAATGGAAAGAAAAAAATTTCTTATCTATAATACTATTTATCTTCCCCTTACATTCATGATTATTTTGTGTTGTATTCTCTCAAACAGCCACTTTTTCTTCCTCTTATCTCATGTGTAATAAATAAATAAACCAAAATCTCACTTTTTACTCCTTTTAAGAGTTGTTTTTAACTTTTATCCGTGCCTTTAAAAGGAAAAAGAAAAAATCATGTTTGATGCTTCAACATATTAGGAGCTTAATGTGTCCATAACTAGAGAGGAGCACTAGTGTACACAAAACTTATAGGAGCACCAACGTGCCTACATATTAAATAGAAGCACTAGAGTGCCCACAAATTAAAAAGGAACATCGATGCACCCACACCTTAACGAGGAAGACTAATACACCCATACCAAAGAGAAGAATCGACACTCCAACTTCATTAGGAAAGCACACTATGTATTTAGATCAACCCTATGTACTTTCAAATAAAGGGAGGTAAAAAAAACCCTATGGAGATGCACCAATGTTACACATTGAATGTATCATTTTCATTATCTAACTTTCCCTTCGTTATTACATAGGTTGATATAAAACTATAAAATGAGTCCACCATTAACATACAATACAAAGGAAAATTCCTCAGGCCAGTAAAAAATAGAAAAAACCAACTATGAAATTAGGAACAATAGTGAGAAATGGAAAAATTAGAAATAAAATAAATAATGAGAAAAATAAAATAATGAATAGATAAAAAATGAGTTACTTGGTTGTAATACTTTGTATCGTTCCATGCATTCATGGTTAATTGTATTGCATTCTCTTATATGATTTCCTTTTTTTATTTTATTTCTTGTGGAACGATGTGAAATGAAATAAATGAAACTAGTAAAAAAAAATTTCTAAGAGTTGTTCTTAGGTTTATTGTGTCTCTTTTAATAAACTAAAATAAATTGGTGCTTTTGTGTACATTAGAAGCGTGAATGCACCGATATCTAAATAGAGGCACTAGTGCATCCATATCTTAAAGAATAGTGGTTCACACACACAAGAGAGAAGCATTGTGTCTTTATAGAACTTTGATGCAAATGGGTCATTGAACTTGGCTCTCCTAAAGCAATGTGGACCACTAGTACACGAAGGCCAAAGAGGAGCACCAATGGACTCTACAATGGATATTTTTATTTGGTAGTTACACTTGCTATGTTCTACGAAGCTCAACCCTTTTAGGCTTTACAAGGATCACATGGATAGGGAGGAAATTTCTACAAAAAATGTGGCAAAAATGGTGTTTCTAAATCTGTGATGAGGACAGGTAAATATCTCTTCCTCATGTCTTATATTCCTATATTACAATTTTTATACCTTGATTGATATGAAATTCCACCCATAGATATTAAATAAATACAAGGCAATGGTTTAGTGTGGATATTACATATGATTGGATTCCTTTGGCACATTCTCCAATTAATTGAGTGAATGAAGACCCAATGAAAATAGTCCACAACCAAACACAACTCTACAATACTCTCAACACATTGGTTAATAATGATCCCTTTATTGACATATGAAGATAGCTTACAATACCAAAAAGAGAAACCTTTACTTTGAATGCAATAATACTATTTACAAATATAGCTTAGAGGTCTTAATCTTATAAAATACATGGTATATTACAATGAAATCATCATTCATTTCCTATTAATTTACATTTAATCACATCATTCTAGCACGTTAATCACCTCAAAAGCACATTATAACCAAATTTTTTTAAAAAATCAAATCATCTACATATGGTTTTTCAACAATATGGTTGGTGAGTGCACTTGATATCTTATCATGTGGCCAACAATAATTTTGCATAATACTTGGTAATATCGAAATAAATTTAAAGTATCATTTACACAACTATTGAATAATTAAACAATTTCTCTTTCTCCTATATTATGCATGCAACATATGGTAGTATATAGATAAATGACCTATATATTGTAGCTTAATATCACCTTTCAGTCTCTCATCATATCCAATATCTCATCCAGAAACTCCTCACCACCATACTTTCCTTCACTTCAAAAATATTGATAGTTATATCAACCACAAAACTCTCAAACTCACCTACATTCCATTGAATAAAGGTGTCCACTTGGACCTAGCTAGACAGACTTAAATGTACATAACTTGTCTCTTTACAAAGGTCTTCTTCATGCCTTTATTACCCAAACCTAAATGCATACCTTGCAAAGGAAAGGGTAGAAAACACAGGAAATTACTATATTCCAATGTTCCACCAACTACCCAGGAGCTGGGGGTGAGGGAGTAAGGATACTCGGGAGCAGCCTATGCAAAATCTCCCCACCAATTTTCAGGAAATGTGGGGGGACGTTGAGGGTCTTAAAAATTATAAAATATAAAAATATGATATATCATTGAAATTTTAATTTTTATAATGTAAATTTGTTTATCTTTATCATTATATAACACTTACATCATGAAGGATAAATGGTAAAATTATAAATCGATGAATCATATAACTGAAACAAATTTAAAAGATACAACATACAATCGTACATTTAAGTTTGTAATTGCACAATGTAACTACTAAAAATGTACAATGAAAATAAAGTTTAAGATATCATATTATATCAAGATTCAACTGAAGTGTATAACTGGAGTTTGAAACAGAAAACTTAAAAGAAAATAAGTTAATCACATAACATATGAACATAAAATGATATCATCATAAATGAGCATAATTGCTGAAGGCAATACCCCACTAGTCTCTACATCCAACTGCTGCATGAATATACCGGGATCAACCATGTCACCATCTGAATCAAAATCACTTACATTCTCAAACATGCTAAGTGGCACACTAACCAACACCATATGTGTCTCATCAATCTATCTTCCATATATACATGTGCATCATCCTCTAGATCAACATCTCATCGTGTTGTTGGTTCCTTCAAATACTCAAGTGTCTTCTTATGCTCAAGACGTAGGGCACTATGCACAACAAGTAACTTCTCAACTCTTTTAGAGGTAAGCATGTCCCTCTTGATAGAGTGGATGAAGCTATATGTGGACCAATTCCTCTTTTTTGTAGAGGAACTATCAATCTTAGACAACAAACACATAGGTAGTTGTTTGAGCTCTGGAGCACCATCCCCATTCATCGGCCCCCACCAACTAATCGGGTCATCTTGGGCTACATCTATGCGATTTGCCTGAGCACCATGTGTGTTGAAGGGGACATTGAGAGATGAAATCTTAATAAAAAGTCTTTGAAATCCCTCCCCCCCCGTACATCTTTGCAATTGTAGCTAGGAAGCCATTCTTTACCTCAGGATCATCAATAGGAGGCACTCTCCCATGCCTTTCAACATACCATTTTGGGTTTAATTCATATGCTGCCATGTGAAAAGGTGTGTTCATGTGATCCCACCTATGTTGAATGATGGGTGGAATCTAGGATGTATAGAACTCTAATGAGGGCTCCCTCTGCTAAATGGTCATTATCACACGACCCAACATGATATGAATGGTCTCATAGATTTCTCCAAGCCTAGGAGCATCTAAATCAGTGTAAGGAATGACCTCCACAATACGGCCCAAGAATGACACCAAATAAGCACAATATTACCACCAATCATTGTCCAACACCTGAAGCCTCACCTTCTTCCCCGATTCTGTTTTTTATTTTGACCACCTTCCCCAGTCTGTACTCATAACCAAGGACTGTAGTGGTGCTTGTACCTATCGTACCCTCTCCAATAAAAGAAAATAGTTAACATATCTAGTATCAATGGGATGGAGGAATTCCTTCCTTGTGTGAGCCTTGTACATGGCCAATGAGGTGTGGTGGTTGCAGATAAACATCTGCACATCTCTAGAAATTGTCACCAAATATGATATCCACTAAATTTTTCAATGTCCTTTAGTGCATTATTGAGTGCATGCACAAAAGTAGTCCAAAAGAATTGTTGATATATGCTTTGAATAAATAAGCCAGTTGATCTACAAACTGTTGTTGCACTTGTCACAACCTACACCACACTATCAGCCCCAACATCCTTTTTAGCTTCTCGAAGAAGCTCAAATTGGAAAGATGCATCCTTGCGCTTTCCATAACAATCAAAAACTTTAAGAAAGAATGGAACCTCTACAAATGTCACTATGATGTTGATTAGTGGGCATTTTTAGGTGTCAATCCATCCATTCATAACAACAAAGCAACCAATCCTCAACCACGTTTGTCTCATCCTCTCTTTTTTCACGTTAACTTTGAACACTTGTCTATCTAAAATTTTTGTTCTTAGCTTATGTTCTCTGGGTCATATATATGAAGGCCATATTTTTGGAATTTCTTGGACCATTTCCTTGTAATAAGGTGAAAAAACAACATGGAAGGGAATTCCATTGGAAAAATGAATTTTTCTAATTGCATCATTTGTGTCATATCGATCTAGAACATTGTACATCCCAAACACTGTAGCACCCCTTGAAAAAGAACAAGATGCACTAGTAGAATCCTTTTTCTTTCTTGATGAAGCAGTGGATGGATCCACATTTTTGCTAGAAAAAAGTCTTTTTGCAGTGGCTGCCCTTTATAGCCTCCAAAATTGCTATCTTTGACCTAGATTCAAGTTCTCTGAGGGACACATATTGACCACTTTACCTATAATATCCAGAATATGTTGCTTCGCCATGTTATAGCTGCCAACAAAGTGCTACCCACAAATATTGCAGACCCAATCATGTGAGCCACCACCAACTTTTGGATTTTTTAGGAAGTCTAGTTGCATATATTAGAAGTGGGTTTAGAGGATTAAACGTCCCCGATGCAAATTTTGCCAGATCTCTTGGTGGGCCTTCATAATCTACACCATGAGAAGGCCTATTTCCTGCCCTATTGTGACTGCTTTCAATTTCTTCAAGTTCTTGTGACTCGCTAGCATTGTATCGAAATAATTTTGACTCATAGTTCCCTCAGGAAAAATTTAAAAAAAAAAAAAAATATTACAGTGACTTACAGACTTCAAGAAAATTTAAACTGAAAAATAAAATAATATTACATGCACATCACAAATTTACAAGCATTTTCAGACTTTAAAAAAACTTAAAATTGAAAATAAATGAAAATTACAGGCATCACAATGTTTTGAAGTTTACTAGTTAGTGGCAACGCGAGCGTTCTCTTCACTAGCTGCAATAGATCCACTCTCTGGGTCAGGGTTAGCGTGAGCATAAGAGTGATAACCAGTGTGAGCGTGTGACACTGGATAGCTTGAGGTAGAGGTGCGTGTGGGAAGCGTGAGTAGTCGCTGTGTCTCAGACAACAGAGGTGTGTGTGTCACTGTGGGCAGAGGCAACGACAACATCGACTGCACTAAGAAGAGGTGTGGTATCACTGTGGGCAGAGGTAGCATAACTACTGTGGGTAGAGGAAACAATGACATTGTGGGCAAAGGTACGGCAATAGCGTGTGGGAAGAGGTGCGATGACAATGCCGACTTCAACACGCACTCGCAGGTTCAATACTCAGAGGTTCAACAATGGAGTAGCAATGACTTCAACCGAGCAACGACGATAACAAATGAATGGAAAAAAAAAATATCTTTTAAGTTTTAAGTTAAACCTAGAAAATATATTTTTTTTCATAAAAAAAAAAATTGCAATTTGTGGCTACGAAACGCCCCCTCAAGACCCCTAATGACCCCTTTCAAGACCCCTCATGACCCCTTTTGTGGATTCGATCCCCACTTTCAAGGAAACGCCCCCTCTCAAGATTCCTTGCACTCCTTGTTCTTTGGGGGTGTGGGGAAACACCCCCCAACCGTCCCCTCATCCCCGGAGTGGGAGGGAGCTAGGAAACTTTCACCCTGGGTGGGTGAACGTGACCCGGTGGAACACTTTTATATTCAATCCTTGTTCTAGTAAGAAATTCCAATTCTACTCATTCACGACCTAATCCGATATCCAAATTCTCTACCAAATGTCAAACAATTCCAAGAAAAGTAGATTGATAGATGTTCTATTAGATGTATTTATTTTCACTCTATTTCGAAGTTCATCATCAACATCCTCAACATGTCACCTACTATTTAATAGATCATGATATTAGTTCACCTTTTTTTCTTTCCTTTTTCTATTTAATAAATCATAATATTTGATAAATCATGATATTATCTCATCTTATTTTTGAGATTTTATTTTTCATGTGTCGTAAGATAAGAGAGAGTTTTAATTTGAAATTATTACTTTAAGAATAGACTATCGTTATAAAGCAATATCCAAAACATCAATATTAGAAAACCCAAGTATAATAACCGTTAAATAAATAATGTGTAAAACGCTACCTATTTTGAAGTTTTATTTCTGGCTTCAAACCATCAACAACAAGAAGCTCTTCAGACCTTGTTTTTTTCTATAGTTCCATGCATGACACAATTTTTTTTTTTTAAATAATAAGTATTAAATTTTGAATAGCTATGTATTTTTTATATTCAAATTCAAACTACGTTTTAAGGGAAAGTTTCCATTCATCTAGCTAATTAAGGGAGCCTTGGACTACATTGAATTCATAACTAAATTTTCATATATGAGAACCATTTTGTAGAGGGTGTGATTTACAATACCTTAATCAGTATACAAATATTATCAACTAGAACTACACTCCCACTCAACGAAATTCGCCTTTGGTACTTATTGTTATATTTCAGGATGAAAACACTGTCAAAGCTTCCTTACGAGTTTTTTTTGGATTTATTTAGCATATTGTTTATCGAAGGAAGCAATTTAGTTTTTTTAAGTTTAAGAGATGTATAATTATATATATTTAATTTAAGATAAATATAAAAATATAAAAATTGTTGCTTAATAACAAACCTGTAATGTTATTTATTAATTTTTTTAATAACTTTAATAAAATTATATATACTAATTAAAATTTAATAAAAAATTAAATTTACACTAATTTTTTCTTATTCCATTAAAAATAATAAAATACTAATTATATTTTATAGCTTAAATTATTTATTTCACTGGTTAATATGTCAATTTTAAAATAATAAATTATACAAAATTAAAAATATAGTATAGAATGTAAGATTTTGGAAATGTTGAAAAAGATATTAAGGAGGTGTTTTCTAGTGTTTTTTTCTAAGTTTATGCAAATAAGTAAATCTACTTTTTTTAGTGTGAGTTTATGAGATCATTAAAGTCATATGAATTTTTGTAGTTACTTAATCATTTTAAAAGTGCATTGTACTTTATTATATTAAATTGACTTTATGTTTTTAAAGTTACTTGATGAGGAACATGGTATATGGTACAAAAAGTTATTAAAGTGACTAGAGGGGCTCATTAATGAAAGATAAAATGTGATAGATGGTCAATGTGAGATAATTTCCACCTTTGATCTAGAGAAGTTGAGATCTAATTTTAGCCCTTGATCTTAAGTATAGGACTTCTCATTATTATGAAAACTAAAATGGGGAAAAATGAAAAGAGACATTATTTCTTCATGTGTAGCGTTGGAGAAGAGGAGAGGAGACTTTTGTTCATGAAGGAAAGACCATATTGCAACAAGGAGAAGACCAAACATAGGCCCAAGTTTCAAGGCTGAGGTAGTGGCACACAGATTGAGGTACAACAATCCATACCAAAATAAATTTCTAGTAGACACGATGCTGAAATAGAGGCAAGTACATGCCTGAAAAACAAGGAGAAATTCGTGGTCTGACTACACACATTTCTAGGCATTAAATGTACGTCTTATAGGCCCAAAAATCAAGGAGAAGAAGTTTGAAGAAGAAATATGTTAGTATAAGGCACAATTTTCGAGGAAATAAAGTCATATTATTGGCACACATTTCAAGGCACTGCATGTTGAACATTGACACAAATTCCAAGGTCTAGAAATTTTGAGCAATGGCACAAAATTCAGGGCATAGTTTGTTGGAATGTGGCATGAATTTTCAGATCATGGCACATATTCCTAGACAAGAGCATACATGTAAGTACCTCTATGTTTGTAATTGATGCTGTAAAATTTCTCTGAGAAAAGAAAATAAAAATTCTCTTCAAATTGGTTTTCCCTTCAGGGTGTTTCCAAGGTCATGTTGACCAAAAAGCAGTGTCCGTAATTTTTGTGCATGCTTGTGAAATTATCAACCCAAAGTGAAAAGTAGTGGTAGCTTCTACTGTTTCTATTGCAATTTTAGATTCATGTTTAAATGAGTTATGAACATGGGGATTGAGTATTAAACATAAAGAAACAAACAAATTGAAAACAAAAGGAGCTACAAGACACAATTTTTTACATAAAAACTATTAGGAATTAGATCCCACACAAAGAGATGTATTCATCATAGGCTCATCCACACATAAATATATTACTACAATAATGTAATAATAAAAATGCAAGTCAATTTTATAGAAAATAGAAAAGTGAATATAGATTTTTTTTGGCTTAACTTTTGAAAATAAAAAGAAAAATTAAAATAATCTATGAAACACATTCGTTATTAATTTATATAGAAAGTTTTTTTTTCAAATTGAATTGAGTTTAAGTTGGGATTAACTTGTTTAAAAACTTATTCACCCATAATAAAATGCTTATCGCTAAAATTGTGACTTCCATCATCAATCTATCCCCATAAAATTTGAACGGGAGTAAACCCAAAGCAAACTAACTAATCTACTCCGTATAAAACAATTCACAACATCTCACTGATATAATCATCCCGACAAAAACAGAAAACAAAAAAAAACGTACAAAGAGTCTTATAATATGACCTCTTGCCGACAAATTTTCTTCCGTCATTCGACTTAACGGCGTCTGCATTCCATCAATGGGCCGATGGACCGTCCGCGTCAGAATCTTATCCTCGTGAAACACACCACTTGCATTTTTATAAGGAATAAAAATTACTCCACGTGGTCATTGCAGCTGACATTTTACCCTAAAAATTGGAAAAGGGTTGCAGCTGATCTATAGGCTAATTTTAGCTTCGTAAAACTTAAAAATAAATTATTATTTTTTTTCGAATTTATCGATAAATGAACCATGCTATAATAAACCCGAGTGTTTTGGCGGTGAACGAGATGAGTGATCCCATTAGGGGTACGAAATAAACAGATATTAGTATTAAGTAAAGGGACTAGAATGTTATTTATCATATACAAGCAAAAATATTGCAGGCGAAATAACATTCCATTTGTTTTGGATTTAGTTTTGTGTGTTATTTGTACCCTATATAGAGAGTAAGTTTTTATAGTGATTTGCATTATATTTACTGTGCAAAGGGTGGATACCATTTGATGTTTAACTTATCTTAAATATAGAAATAATAATAGCACAATGTAAGGACTTATAATTTATTAAGTATAGTCTTATTAACCTTGTTTGTTTTTTATTTGTTTATCTGTTGTATTTTTTCTTGTCAATGTTGAGATTATTTCATTTTTCATTAATTTTATGAAGAAGTTTTAAATTAAGAAATACTACAATTTTATTAGAAATTTCATTTCAATTTTTAGAAAGCTAATTGAGCCAACATCTGACATTATAACCAAGTGGAAAATGTTATAATTTTTGGGATTCCTACACAATAGTTGTGAGATTAAAGCAATTAATTAGAGTAAGAGGAGGCATGGCTATCATCATTTGTTGGGGTTTTAATGGAAAGAATGTGGATGTCAAGACAAACTTACTATATTACATCAATCTTTGCAACATTCGTTTTATGTTAACAATGTAATCATGAAAACATATACTCTTATTCCATCACCGTCTCTTCTTCGTTTTATGTTAACAATGTAATCATGAAAACATATACTCTTATTCCATCACGGTCTCTTCTTCGTATTATTGTTGCCTCAAAGATTAGGATGAATGGGGATGCATAAGTTTGGAAAATCATTTTATTTTTCATTTGCATGAGGTAATGAAATAATCATAAAGCCCCTTAGTTTGTAGAGTCATTTAAAGGAATACTCATGGTGACAACGGTGATGATGGAGCACTAATGAGGTCAATGCCTTGTAATTATGAGAAAGTGAGGAGGTCCAATGAAAGGAATAAGAGCTAATAATAAGGGACGTGAAGCTTTATTATAAGAAAGGGAGGAGGAAATGCACAAGATTAATGACCACACAACACATGTCTCTAGGTTGTATCTCAATGTTGTAAAGCACATGACCATGATTGTTAGTCACTAAACTAAAGATGTGTTTAATATAAAATCATTTTTTAAATAAATTTGACCAAAATTTAGCTTTTCCAAACCTTTCTATGGCATTGAAGTGAGTCAATTCCAAGTGTATTTTCACCCCTTACTGTGAGCCCACCACCTCAAGAAAGTGACTCCCTCCTCCTTCTCTTAACACTACATTGGAATTCAAAATGACATGAATGGTTCTCATTCTCTTGATCTTTGATTAAATCTTGGACCAATGTAGGGCTTCTCTTTCTCTTGATCTATGTGTTTAACAATAGTTTTCAAATTATATGTTACAAAAATATATCAATTGGCACCACTATAAGATTCCCTGGATATTTGGAATAACTACATTCAACTTTTAAATTATTATAACTTGAAGCACCTCAGCCAATTTGTTTAAATTTCCAATATTTTCAAAATATTGCAAATAGAAAAGGCCCATCTAAACTATGGTTTGCATGTATATGGAGGTTGCAATATTTAGCATGAAATAAGGTGTGTCCCTTATTTAGCATGCAATAAGGCGTGTCCCTTATGGAATCGTATGTCCTAATATAATAGTTAGAGGGATGATTAGAGTGATAAAAACCATTTATATGTGTTTGACAATGCAAATTTAAACCAACATCTTCTAGATTTGACTTTTGCTAACTTCCATGCAAAAATAGACATTAAAAATAATATTCATACCTCAAAATCATTGCAAATTATAAATTTAAGCTCAATTTTATTCATACCTAGATGCAAAATTAACAACATTGATAAATATGGAAACGATACTCAAAAGAAACTCATGTGGAATTCTCCCTCATCATACATTATCATTTGTCTTTCTTTGTTCATGTTTCCCTCCTTCCTTGAGAATATGAAGATATTTATGTAGTCCACTAATCTAGTGGGTTGCATTTGCAATGTGTTGAAGAGCATCACATTGTGGTATAGAAGAATCTAGACAAGGAAAAATTCAGAAAATAAACATGGGGCATTACCTACTCCATATCATTCTCATTTATGTGCACATCAATGAAATTTTCTTGCTATTTGTAGCATTCCATCATAGCAAGTCAAAAATTTTATCAACGGAGATCAAAGTTAAAAAAAACACACATCTAATCATGAAAAAATATATAAGACATGTAATTTTTATAGAAATATGTGCTCTGATATAAAGTTTTTGATCTTAGTTTACTTTATCTACATATATGTTTGCAATTTTTTAATAATTTCCATTTCTAAGTAAAGTTTGATTTCTCATCTCTACACATTTACTATTTCTTTCATTAGAATCACTACTAAACAAACTAAAGTGAACATTAAACCGTTAATATTTTAAGTGCATCCCTTATTTTTCATATTATAAATGGAAAATAAACCAATTATTTGAAATGTATCAATAAATTTTCAAATTATGCATTTTACACATTTCTATATTTCTAATGAAATTTAAAATTCAACATTTTCAACCCCGCACAAGCGTGTAATTTTATACTTTTCAGGTTATGCATTTCACAGGGTTTATTATTTTTAATGTAATTTAAAATACAACATTTTCAACCTTCTACATATTATAAGTATGTAATTTTACATACTTTAATGAAATTGCTAATTAACTTTATTTCTCTACAATTTAGTATGGGAGAGATGTTGTCACTTAATTTTACATTTAAAAATAGTATAATAATACTTTAAATTAATAGATTAAAAATAGAAATAGAAAAAGTAATTAATGTTGGTCATAATTAAAATACTTCAATTTTCACCTTAATTTTACATAAAATTCATATAGAGATATAAAATAACCAAAAGTAAAAAAAATAATTTACCTTTTCCTATGAGGAAGAAATGTAATTTCTTAACTACTTAATATGGAGAGGAGTTAAACAAAATTAATTTAATTTTACATTATGTGTAACTCATTTTACTTTCCATTTATATGTGATATGTAAAACAAAAATATATTAATAGCAAAAAAAAATCAATGTCTATATTAAATAACATTATTTTATATTCGAAAGACGAGATGGAGAGCGCGGGAGTTTTCACCCTTGCCCTAGGGTTTCAGTCACCAAATGCCGCGCCGCTGCGCTTTGGATCGAGCTACACAGGGAGCGTCCGCCAGGCATTTGCGGGGGGAGGAATTCGCGAGCGAAGCTACGGAGTCTCGTTACATTGCGACCATGAAAAGATAGGATGACCAATGAGGCTAAGGACGGAAACTTTACTGCTGATTTTTTCGCCAGGGTTTAGACATGCGCGCATGAGCGGCAAGATGCGCTCGCGCGGTATGCCATGGCCGAGAAATGGTGAGCGACGTGGAGAAAAGGCGGGGTTTCCTCGGCGCATTGGCCCCTCAGTTTGAGACTGTTTTGGCCGCCACTGCTCTACGGCCATACAACTGTGCGATGGCAAGTTGGAGTGCTCCGGCCTTTACCTCTCTGGGCCGCTGGCTCTTTCTACTCCACATCTTTACTTGCAGATCCCTACCCCTGGCAACTACCGCACTCTTCCGTATGCAGCAGCGGTACTGTGAGGATCTGGAACTGGCTCTGAAGCCACGCAATCTCACTGTTTCAGCCTTGATTCCTCATTCAGGCAGCCGAGATCCTATTCATCTCCAGCAAGCAACATTTCAGATTCAAATAATTCTACTATCAGGAAAAACCCTGCTCCTTGGGGTCCAGCCGTCCTTCACAGTGCGCCATCTCTCACAGATACTCGAACAGAGGTTGGGGATCTCTTCCTCCCTTCTGCGGCTCCTCTTTGCTGGTAAGCAGCTTGATAACAACCTGCCTCTTTCCTCTTATAATATTGAAAGAAATGCCACAGTGAACCTATCACTTCGGCTAAGGGGAGGTGCAGTTGGGCAAACCTCTGCCTCCAAAGGTTTTTCCTATAAAGATGCGGTACATGCACAGCCTGCCAAGAAGTCTGCCCAATCTGCCGAGGCACCCAAACCCTTCTCGGTAGACAAAATGGAGGAAACCCCTGCCATTGAAATCACCCATCCATCTCTGGATGAACAATACCAGACATTTGCAGAAACAGCTCTCATTTGCAGATTCAATGGCCTATGGCCCCGCACGGCCGATCTATATCAGTGGATCCACTCCCATTGGACCAAAAACTGCAAAGTTTTTTTCTGCTCGAAAGGCTTCTTTATTGTAGCCTTTTGCCTCAACGAAGATTACCAGAAAGCCTTAACGGGAGGCCCCTGGTTCTGGGGATCAGCTGGACTTTTCCTCACCCCCTGGTTCCCAGACTTTGACCCCTCCACTGCGGTCATCTCCAAGCTTCCTATCTGGGTCGGACTTCCAAATCTCCCTGCGCATCTATGGAATTTTGTTGTTTTTCAAGGAATCGGGGACACCTTAGGCCGCTACCTGGCTACAGACACCTCAAGGGGGGAGAAAGGAATTTACACCTTTGGCAGAATTTGCGCAGAAATAGACATTAGTAAAGGGCTGCCAGATCATATCATCCTCAAAGTTGGGGACTTCTATTGGACGCAAACTTTGGACTATGAGAACACAGCCTTCAGGTGCCGCCATTGCCATCAGACGGGGCATCTCCAGAACACATGTGCTTCGTTCTTCGACAAAAAGAAGAATATCTCCCGCAAATCCAAATCCAAGAGTTGGATACCTTGTGACAGACCCCCTATGGATGACATAGAGTCCTCTAGCTCTGATGAGGAGGACATTGAAGTGGAAGAAAATTTGCAGCATCCGCAGGACGCATCCTCAGCCCACGACAAGGATCCTTACCAACGCCTGCGATCTCGCGGCACTCTCATATGAGCTCGTCTTACCGGAATTCGAGATAAAGTCTGCTCCTTTAGCACGAAGCCGTCCTCGTGGTTCTACCGATCCGGGCGGTCACATCGTTGGGTCAAAGAGTCGATAAAAAGAGGAAAAATGTAGATTGGGTGATTCGCCATCTTCGTGAGGGAGCTCCCTAGTCCGGCTACGTTCTTTTCTGTCACTCTGTGCCTCTTTGCATGGAAGGCCATGGTTGCTCTGTGGAAGTAGAAGTTGATAATATGTCAATTTTAGGCTTCCCCTTTCTATTCTCTTTTGGCAGCTTCTTCGCAGAGCCTGATTGTACTATATGTCTTCTTTCTTAATAGAATTGAGGTATTCGGAAAAAAAAAAAAAAAAAAAAAAAAAAAAAAAAAAAAACATTATTTTATATTCCAATACACAAGTTGAGTAAAATATTTTAACATGAAACATATATATATATATATATATATATAGAGAGAGAGAGAGAGAGAGAGAGAGAGAGAGAGAGAGAGAGAGAGAGTGATAAATATCTTATCGCATTAATAGTTTCTTTCTAATTGATAGAAATTGAAAGATGCATAGAGAGCGAGATTTTACACAATAAAAATCACAGTATGATTATTTTATTGATCACAACAGTTACACATATATAGGAAATAACACACTGACTCGACACATCTAGATCATGAATCTAACTCATTACTTAGGAGTCAAAAACTTATAGATTGACGCACAGGAACTCACAATGACAACTACACATGACATGGAAGCATTAGTTCCAACACCCTCCCTTAATGCTTACATGGAAAAACACATTACAATAACAATATGATATATAGCTATATGTTCTTCATTAAAACTCACATCCATTCTAGAATCTCGTAAACATCGCTCTTTCTTCACCTTCGAGTTGTCACTTGACCTCCAATTAAAACATAAATGCCTCTAACCATCATTGATGAACTTTTTACAATTTACGCTTCTTGACTACCCCAAAGAATAGCATAGATATTGAGCATCTCTATAGACATGCTTCCATCCTAGTAGTATGCATTGAAATACATACTTCTAGTTATATACGTAAATTAGCTATGTATTGAGCTTATCCAACAATCCACTCTACAATTAACCTTTTTGACATACAATTACATACATATGAAGAAAACCTATAAGTAATGTTCTTGAAGCGCCAAAGAACAACAAGATACATTAGCATATAACATACTCATCATAAACAAGTCAATGATGTGTTCTCTTGGCACTGAAGAACATCGAGAACCATTAACTTAAAGATTTATTTTATTTTATTTTTCTGTTTATTAACTAGTATTTTGTAGAATCATGATGAATTTACATATTAAACCTTAAAATAGAGACCCAAATTAAACACTAAAATATTGACCCACTATAGGCCCATACAAGACATCCACTGTCACTATAAACTTGGACACCATATCGAAAAAAATAGAAATAGCTAGGACAATAACCCAAAAATGAATAAAAAATTGAATCAAAACTCTAAAGTTGAATGAGAAATATTTTTTATTTCCCACTGCGGCCACAGGATCTTTGTGAGATGCAGTATTCACTTGACGCCTATCCACGTGAAATGGTAGAAGAGGTACTCTCAATTCGGTTGAAATAAATAGTTTGAAACATCTACAACCAAAAATGATTTTGGTACCAACTTGGTCCCTAACATGGACACAACCGGACTAGAAAAGGAAATCCATAAGAAATTTCTACAATCGAATCCCGATTGGAAAAGGAAAGCCTATATCCAAGATTAGTTGTGTTGGATATATTTATTGAGAAATATACTTCTTCATCACAGCTTAAGTTACGTCTTGAGCAATGATAGTGTGTTTCCAGTATTTATTCAACAAGTTCACTTCAACTCAAACTCATCCCCCATGGTCTCCTGGGATGGAGAGCTTTCCAGCCCTATGATGACTACTACTAGAGGCCCTCGATTGCACCTGTCGAGCATGTTATCGGTGACCTGCAGATCCTTGGAAAAATACAACCTCCATAGTGTCATCTTACTTGTTATAGACCCACCTATTAGGAGGGTCAAATCGCGAAGTTGGGAAACAGTTTTTGGCGGATGGTTAGAATTCGGGAGAAATTTTTAATTTCTCGGCCGAGAACAAAGTCAACTAAATTTCTCGGCCGAGAGTTTTAAAAGTTCTCGTCCGAGAAATTTTAAATATTTCGGACGAGAGTTTGGTCGGGTTTAACCTGAGTTAAAATTCTCTCGGACGAGAGTTTTTCATTTTCTCGTCCGAGAGTTGTGGTCACAAAACTCTCGGGCAAACTCTCGGACGGGAGTTGGAGAAACTCTCGGACGAGAGTTGGAAAAACTCTCGTCCGAGAGTTTTACTAATTCTCTGATCTGCATGCAGATATTTCCGCCCCCCAAACGAATGAAAGGTCGACCTCGACCGTCGATTAAGGTGGGATGTGTGGAATAGCAATAGGACGGTAGTGAAAAAACAGGCGCAATCATGATAAACTCAATCAAATTAAGTAATTACTGAAATCGATGCATAAGAAAAATCGGTAATAATGAGGGAATCGCGTTGTAATAATTCAAGTATGAAGTGAAGGGACAGCAAAAGATTAATGTAATTGCGCTATTTACCACATTAAAGTAATATGTCCGATTTATAATATTTTTCATGTGTGATGGTTCGGGGATAGAACTTAAGGAATTTTATGCATTTCGTTTGATATTCAATAAAAATTATAGGAAAGAGGGTTAAATAACTATTGATTTGTATAACTATGACTTCAATACCATTAACAGAGCTCTGCTGCCCACAAGTGTCCATAACCTTGACAGAGTTGTTTTGTAACCCATGGAACCATTGTCCTTCATACATACTTGAGGAAGTGCTTTATTTTTTCTTTGTATTTTTGTATTGAAAACTTAAAACAATTGTGCTTTAAATACAAACTTAAAACAATCGTTCAAAAAGTGTTGTTCCTTTAAAAGGAACAGCAAAGATAATCTGCGAAACTGTTGTTCCTTTCAAAAGGAACAGCAAAGATAATCTGCGAAACTGCTGTTCCTTTCAAAAGGAACAGCAAAGATAATCTGCGAAACTATTGTTCCTTTCAAAAGGAACAGCAAAGAAATGCTCTGCGGACATGCTGTTCCATTTGAAAGGAACATCAAAAACACTACACGAAACTGCTGTTCCATTCGAAAGGAACGGCAAAAAAAATCCTACGAAGGTGCTGTTCCTTTTAAAAGGAACAGCAAAAACACTCTGCGAAACTGCTGTTCCTTTTAAAAGGAACAACAGAAGTGTTGTTCCGTTAGAAAGGAACAACAACGCGAAAAAAACACAGAATTTTTATTATTTTTCGTTTTTAAAGAAACTAAATTCAAACGAAATAAAGAAGTATTAACAAGGAAACGAATTTCAAAAACAGAAACCAAAAACAGAAAAAAAAGAATGCATTATGTACAAAAATTAAAAAAATCAATTTATCAAACTAGCGCGGGAGAGGGATTCTCCCCTTCAGCAAGAATTTCATTGGTGGAGTCTTCCCTTAACTGTTGGCAAAAGGATTCACGGGTAAGCGGCTTACGATATAATCGAACTCGATGGCCATTAACCTTAAAGGAATGCCCATATCCGTCAATGGTGACTAGTGTGAGAGTGTCATTATCATGCACTTTCTAAATTTCGTAGGGTCCAAGCCACCTAGTCTGAAGTTTTCCAGGGAAATCCTGAAACCGAGAATCATATAGAAGTGCCCAATCTCCTTCGTGGAAGATCCTTTGTTTAATGTGGGCGTCATGCCATTTTGCTCTCTGTTGCTGGATTAATGCGGTGCGCTGAAGAGGAGAGAGTTTGATTTCATCCAATTCATTCAGTTGCTGCAGTCTTTTTGCCTGTGCTTCATCTAAATTCAGACCTATCGTTTGAGCTGTTCGTAATGTCTGAATTTCAAATTCGATAGGAAATATAGGTTCTTTTCCAAATACCAACTGGTATGGCGAATGTCCTGTGGTAGGTCTCCATGTCGTTCGGTACGCCCACAATGCCTCTGGTAGTCTGTAGGCCCAATCTCGCCTATGTGAAGCAACCGTTTTTTTCAGTATAGATTTGATTACCTTATTCGTGCTTTTGACTTGGTCGTTGGCCTGTGGGTGGTAGGGAGTTGTAATTTTACGCTGAATATGGTAATTCTGTAATGTTTCAGCCAATTTGTTACCTATAAACTTTGGTCCCCCATCTGTGATTATGTCTCGTGGGAGGCCATACCGCACGAAAATTTGGAAAAGAAAATGTATCACGGAATCCTCTGTAGCTTTTGAAAGAGGCTCTGCTTCAACCCATTTAGTAACGTATTCAGTGGAAACTAGGATATATGTTTTCTGGTTCGATGGAGGGCTAATAGGACCAACGAAGTCAAAGGCCCAACGTTCGAAGGGTTCAATCACTAGTTTTAGGGTTCAAGGGCATTTCATCAGACTGCCCAGGTCGACTAGCCCTTTGACAGCTATCACAGGCCTGCACAAATTTTTTTGCGTCTCTAAAGATATTAGACCAATAATAGCCAGTCCGTAGGACTTTATGTGCTGTTCTACGATCTGCAAAGTGTCCACCACACTGTCCGTCATGGTACGCTTTCAAAATATCATATACCTCATCGTCCCTAACACATCTTCTTATTTGCATATCTACACCTGTATGAAATAAGTAACCTCCTATCCATGAAAAACGGGTGCTACGATGTATTATTTTCTTTCGTTCATTAAGGGATAGATGTTTCGGTAATTTACCTATTGCCAAATAGTTCGCTATATCAGCATACCATGGTGTTCTGGTGGTAACAGCGAAGAGATGCTCATCCGGGAAGTGATCTTCAACTGGTTCTACATCTGTTGGCTTTGGCATCCTGGACAGAAAGTCAGCGACAGGGTTTTCTTTGCCCAGTCAATCCTTGATCGTGATATCAAATTCCTGCAGTAAAATCAGCCATCTAGTTACTCTCCCATTCGTAACAGGTTTATTTGCTAAAAAATTAATGGCAGAGTGATATGTGTAAAGCACTACAGGATACCCAGTTATGTAATGCCTAAATTTATTTATAGCGTGAACTACAACCAAAAATTCTTTCTCAGTCACAGTATAGTTTAATTCGGCAGGGGTCAGATTTTTGCTAATGTAGTAAATTGCATATGGCTTTTTGTCTTCCTCCTGCCCAAGTACTGCTCCAATTGCTGTGTCTGAGGCGTCAGATGAAATTTGGAATGGTAAATTCCAATTTGAGCCCCTCAGCACAGGGGTTGTGCAACGAGCTTCTTCAAATCATTAAAAGCATTGTCACATTTGTCTGTCCAAACAAAATCAGTATTTCCAGTCAGTGCATATAAAGGTGCAGCTATTCGAGAATAATGCTCTATAAATCTTCTATAATAACCATAAAATCCAGGAAAGCTACGTACCTCTGTCTATGTAGTAGGTGTAGGAATTAACAAGAGTATTTGAATTTTAGCTGGATCTACTTGAATTCCTTCTGCTGAAATATAATGGCCTAAGATAACTCCTTCAGTCATCATCATAAGACATTTTTCATTGCTTAAACAAAGCCTAGTGTCTATACATATTTGCAATACTTTTTCTAGATTTTGCAACGCAGGTTCAAAATCATACCCATAAGGAGTGAAATCATCCATATATACTTCGAGACCTTCATTTATTAAGTCTGAAAACATGCTGAGAATTGCCCTTTGAAATGTAGCAGGAGCGTTGCATAGGCCAAAAGGTAAGACTCGGTAGGCAAATGTACCCCATGGGCAGGTGAAAGTAGTCTTGTCTTGGTCTTTAGGGGCAATTTGAATTTGGTTGTATCCATTGAAGCCATCCAGAAATGAAAAGAACTTCTTTCCTGCCAATGTGTCTAATCCCTGGTCAATGAAAGGAAGAGGAAAGTGGTATTTTTGTGTTGCTTTATTGAGTCCACGGTAATCTACACATATCCTCCACTTTCCATTCTTTTTAGGTACCACCACTAATGGGGAGACCCACTTGCTATCAGATATTGGATAGATAAAATTGACATCCAATAATTTTTGTAATTCATCTTTCATAGCATCCTTAAGGTGAGGATTTAGTCTCTTTTGAGGTTGATGAATGGGTCTTGCGTCTTTTTCAATGTAAATGTGGTGAGTACATAATTGTGGGTCAATTCCTTTCATATCGGGGTAATCCCATGCAAAGGCTGTTTTGTATTTTCGTAATAATTGGACCAATTTCTCTTCTTGTTCAGCAGTGAGATTCTTGTTAATGTTCAAGGTTTTTCCTGGTTCAATTTCTACAACCTTAGTATTATTCACAGAGGTAGTAGGTATTGCTTGATCATGGATGTCTTTAAAAGGATCTTCTTCTTTTTTATTGTCGAATGCTACCTCAATCATGTGACATTGCAAGTGAGATGCAGTTTGTGATTTATTAATGAAATTACTAATGACATCATCCTCTATTTGATCTTTAAAATCCAAAGCTTCTTCTATCGTTAGAGGTGACCTCATGTTTTTCACAAAATATGATGGTTCGAATTTCTTGCACTATGGGGGCGCCCATGAGCATTGTATCATCTACGAATCGCTGATGCGTTAGTGTGGGTCCTTGGTGTACCGGTTTGATGCCTTTGAGTTAATTCTGCTGTTTTGCCTTGGCTAAGGATCTTCCTAGCCCTTCTGCCATAATGACAAAGAGAAACGGAGACAGGGAATCTCCTTGCCTTATACCTCTGGACAGAACGAAGGGTTGAAGGGGTCCTCCATTCAGTAGCATTGAAAAGAAAGCACCTGAGACCAGTTCCATTATCCAATTTGTCTGTTGCTGACTAAATCCATAAGCCTGGAGGATTGCTCTCATATAGTGCCAGCTGATTTTATTAAAGGCCTTTGAAAGGTCAAGCTGGATAAGCATACCTGGAGTCCTTTTTGTTTTGAGAGAATGCAACACTTCCTGAGTGAGGATTATGCTGTCAGTGATCTGCCTACCTTCAACGTAGCCAGTTTGTTCTTGAGAAATGATTGAGGGGAGGACAGATTTAAGTCTGCTAGCCATGAGTTTGGAAAGGATTTTGT
This sequence comes from Pinus albicaulis, assembly GCA_034641835.2. Lineage (NCBI taxonomy): Eukaryota > Viridiplantae > Streptophyta > Pinopsida > Pinales > Pinaceae > Pinus > Pinus albicaulis. The sequence goes on from JAXQQM020086347.1 coordinate 265,576, forward strand.
AAAGGACATTACAAAGGGCTATGGGACGAAACTTGTCGGGGGAGTCAGCCTGGTCTGATTTGGGAATTAAGGTGAGGAATGTGGCATTGATGGCAGGAAAAACTTTCTTGGTTCTGTGAAAGTTCCTTACTAGGTTGAGAAGGTCAGCCTTAATAATGGGCCAGCAAGCTTTAAAGAATTCGATTGTAAAGTTGTCTGGTCTGGGAGCCTTGTTTGAGGCCATGTTGAAGATTGTTTCTTCAATCTCCTGCTCAATGAATTCTCTTAGAAGGAGGGAGTTTTGCTCCTCTGTAACTAAGTTGGGAATGGCAGCGATAATTTCATTGATGGCTCGGGTTCTATCTTGAATGGGATCGCTGAGAAGAGAAGTGAAAAAGAGTTGAGTTTAGATCCTATATGCTCCCTTTTATAAACTTGATCGCCATCAGCTTTTTTGAGGGAGAGGATGCGATTATGTGCTCTATGCTGGATGGTTGACTTATGGAAGAAACTAGTGTTGCGTTCTCCTTGTTTTAACCATTGCACTCTCCACTTCTGCCTCCATAGCAACTCTTCTTATTTTAACCGTTCTTCCCATTGCCTTTGCAGATTTGATTCTTGAGCTATTCTTTCATCATTGGGCCCTTCTTTGATCAAAGATTGCTAGAGGTTCGCCATTTTTTCCTCGAGTTATTTTTTGGCTTGAAATATGTCGCCAAAGGTGTTTTTGTTCCAACGTTTGAGGTTGATTTTTATTGTTTTGAGCTTCTGCTGGAATATGTACATGATATTGTCGCTCCTTATGGTGGCTTGAGTCCACCAGCGTTGTATGTTTTGCATGAATGATGGGTGCTCTGTCCAGAAGGCTTCAAATCTGAATTTTCTGTTATGGGGCTTATCCAAATTGGTGAAGTGAATCTGCACTAGCCAGTGATCAGATCCTCTGATAGGCAGAATGCTGGCCTCCATGTCGATATTTTGCAGCAGAATGGATTCTGACATGAGGAACTTATCGAGCCTTGATGCTATCTGCCTGTTTCCTCCTTGCTTATTATTCCAGGTATGCAGACCATTGACTGTGGAGATGTCAATGAGTTTGGATTCAACAATAAAGGTGTTGAATGCTTCCGAGTCCTTATCCAATCTTCGTAAGCCTCCCTTTTTTCCTACTAGATTGGTGATCATGTTGTAGTCTCCGCCTAAAATCCAGTGGTTTGCCCCATGGTGTTGCCTGACTTCGTCCAGGTCTAGCAGCATCTTCAGCTTTCCCTAGATTCGTTGGGGTCCATACACGTTGGTGATGCAGATCAATTGCCCTAAGTCTGGCATGTTGAAAATGTTCGATAACGAGTGCTTGGTGGACAGAGCATTCTGCAAGAAGAATTTTCTTTTGTTCCAGAACGTGAGTAACCCTCCTGCTTGCCCGATAGCATCTATGCTTATGCAGTGATGACTGTTGGAAACAAGTTTTTTGAGTGTCTCTGTGCCTTTGGGAGAGCATTTTGATTCTTGAAGAAGTATGATGTCTGGGCGTAGCGAGAATAAGCGGTTTTTCAAGATCCTTCTTTTGGTGGTGCCGTTGAGCCCCCTGATGTTCCAGGTTGTGAATTTCATTGAGCTACCTTTGGAGCAGATAGGACCAAGGCCCTGATTTTTCCTTCATTGATTAGGCATCTGCCTGGTTCTTATATTTGGTGTCTTGTGGATTTGCGCCCTCTTTTTCTTCCTGGTCCTTGTAGCTTGTATTGATCCAAATCCAGGTTGGCTTGAATGCCCGTTTGGTTGCTATTTCCCCATTGCCTTTTGGCTGCATTTTGGTTGATGTATTCCAGCTGCAGGTATTCCATTTCTATCTTCTCCAAGTGTTCTTGGGGAATGGCATCGACTCCCAGTTTGGACCATTGCTCATTGACCTTTTGGAGATCTAGATCGCCTAGGATCTCCTCCAGAGGATTGTTTGAAGTGGTTGAGGATGGCTGCTTTGTTTGCATTTCTATGCATTGAGGAGTTTGCAGTGAGGTGTGGTTGGTATTAATCTGAATGGGAGAGGATTATGGTTTGTGTTGCGGTGCCTGGGCGTGGATTGAATCCGAGGTTGTGCTTGGGGCGTTGGTTGTAATCAAAGATTGACTTAATAATGACGGATCTTGATAAGTGGGGGCCTGGGAGACTATAGGGTGCTCCAATGAGTCAAGATTTCTCAGAACTTCAAAGTTGTTTCGCTGGGTTGAGGCAGTGTTGGTGGGGGTTGTATTGGTGGAGGGTTTCGGAGGATTGTTGCCTTTCTCCCCTTTGTTCTTTCTTGAGATGGAGGTGAAACCAGGTGTCAACAGGCTTGCACAATTCAATACATTTCTTTGTCATAGGGTGATGAACTTTGTCACAAGTACTCAGTACTATCTCACAAAGCTACACACAAACTATATTGGTTTTGAACAAGTCAAAGGTTCAAAACTCATCCACTAATTGCTTGCCTCTATTGCGCAATCAACGCTGGTCTAATGAGAGATCCAAGTTCGAATCTCACTAGCTCCAACTACGCAATTCTCATTGGTAATTTCCTCCAAGTGTGGTGCAAATCTCATGCACAACTAATGTCACAATTGATAGCTATCTCAACCCTTTCATCTACCTCTTTCACTTGTCGCCACTGAACTGTCCATGCACTGAGTTAAATTGATGTGTTCTTTAGTTGAATAATGAGTTCATAATGAGTGAATTAAATAATATTTAATTTACACAACTCATCTCTAGTGTATTAGCCAGTTAAACTAAATACAACTAGTTCAAAGTTAGTTAACCAGAACACCATCTCCATTAACTGTTGCATCAACTCCACCGAACTCCGCCACTTGAGCTCTAACTGAAGTCAACCATGCATTGGCTCAACTAACCCATAGGAAAAGTGTAAATCCTTCTGGCAGATGCATGCCCCACATCCGGGGGTCAAACTGAAGTGCTCCAAGAGAGTAAACTGAGGTTTAGAGTCCAAATATTATTAAGGGTAAATAATATTTAACTATTCTATTTTTAGCCCGCCAGTCTAAAAATAGACTTCGACCTAAATGCTAAAAATAGAGGTCTATATATTTTTACCAACTCGACCAATCATCCAAGAATAGAATATTGCAGCTCCTGGTCCATGATCCATATGTCTAAAAATAGACATAGTCTAAAAATAGACTTTGAGCCAAAAATACCCTGCGGGCCCACTTGGTGAAGGCAACTTCATTTCACCAAGCTCCATCATCTCGCTGCATTTTTAACAGTCCCTCTCAGCAAGATATGGATTATCTGCAACCCCTACCCTACCTCTGTGAAACTCGAATTTGCTCCTGGTGAGCGCCTTCGTCAAGATGTCTGCATCCTGATCCTCCGTGGGAATATATGAAAGCATCATGGTCTCGTAGAACACGGTCTACGTCACCGGTGGTGCACGATGTCGATGTGTTTGGATCTATCATGAAATACTGGCTGATCCACATCCGGAGACTCATACTTGGGAGCTAACAGCTCCTCCTCTGCATGCAAGTATGGCTCCCTCTCAAGCGAACACTGCATGGCTTTCTCCTCCTGAAATTTAATATCCCGTCGCACAACAGTGTTGCGACTATCTGACACATACACCCGATAGTTGTGTGGTGTATCAGTGTACCCCACAAATATTCCAACCTCGGCTGTTGGATCCAGCTTCTTCCTTGCATCCTTCGTCACATGCATGTAGACAGGAGAGCCAAAAATCTGCAAATGGGAAATGTCAGGGCTCTTGCCGCCACCAGTAGGCATTAAAACAATCATGCCAAGAACCTTGTGAGGACAACGGTTATGCACATATACTGCTGTATTGCATGCCTCAGCCCACAAGTGAAGGGGTAGGCCCTGATCATGCAACATCGCCCGTGCAGCACCCACGATCGTTCTGTTCTTCCGCTCAGCCACCCCGTTCTGCTGTGGGTTATGGGGTGCGATGGGCTCTCTCCGAATCCCTTAACGTTCTTTGAAGTCCTTGGTCGGCAGGATGAATTCTTTTCTCGTGTCGCTCATGAGGCAGCAGGAAACTCTTCCCAGGTTATTTCGACCGTTGCTTTGAAGCTCACGAAGGTGCAAGATGTCACTTCCTTTATTCTGCAAAGCTGTGAAGAGATCTAGCACGGATAAAATCATCTGTAAGATCACATAGTACTTGTGCTGTGAAGCTACCGAAAGGACCACGGGGCATTCATGAACTCTCTCCGAGATCGTCGTGGCGTGACTATCCTTCTCGTGAAAGGTGGCTTTCCACAAACTTTCCTAAAGTACACCTTTGATCATTGCGCAAGGTGCCCTTAAAAACCCGGTAGAAATACGATGGAGGATCTTCAGCTCCATGGTGAAGGTGACGATATCACGATTGCCCCACGGTTAGCCTCCATGTCAAGCTCACCCGCCTCACCTTTGCATGCCATTGCTGCGTAGCCATCTACTTGCAACTGATAAAGGTTCTTGGTTCGAACCCCTATCTTTCGGGGTTCTACAGTAGTCTTACTGCGCAGGAAAGCCTTTCCTTCGCTGAAGACCACATCATACCCCTTGACTGCATGGGCATTTACCAGACCTTTCACTTTCCAAAAATAGCTTGCGGGCTCACTTGGTGAAGGCGACTTCATTTCACCAAGCTCCATCATCTTGCTGCATTTTCAACAAGAGGAGGGTGAAATACAAGAGGAGGAAATGGAGTTTATGAGGGATCCACGTAATACTGGAAGTAGACTGTCATTATTTCAATAGTCTATCCATACTTATTGGACATTGAAATATAGACTGGCAAATGCCATAGTCAATGTTCAGGAAATTGGAGGGGACGCAAAAGCTGCCTCTATTTTAGCTTAAATGAGAAGGGATATCAAAGAAATCCACCTTCTGCAACACCACCATAACTTCTTCCTAGGCCGCAAGAAGTGCCAATTGAAAAGTATGAATCAAGTGGATACGTCTAGCTCCAATTTTAAGGACTCGACACATATCGATCGATCTGATGATTGAGTTTTATGAAATCATTTTCTTTTTTGTCATTTTGACATGCATATTATAGGTAGCATTTAATTTCTGAAGTTCTTGTATGTAATGGACAGTAAATTGGATATAGCAAACAGTATTAGGGTCAAACTTTAGGAATTTTGGTTGGCCTATGACTCTTTAAGGTGGCCAACAGACCTGGTTTCCAGCATTATTCATTATAACCTACTTTTCTCTTTTTTGATAAATGGAAAATAGAAAGGCTCTGCTAAACTTACAAAAAAAATCAAAGTAAAAATTTAATAATTAAAGATGAAATTATAATTTAATTATATAATTTTATAATTTTTTTTAATTTCAACAACTTTAAAAATAACATAATAAAAATTGTTTTGATAAATTAATGTTATCTAATTTTATCAATAATTAAATTTATATAATTAAACTAATCAAAATTCAAACTAATATCCAACTAATTGATATTAGAGAACTGAAATGGATATAATGTGAAGTTATATAGATACATCACAAAATCATGTCAAAGGAGGAGTAGAGTTTTTTTTATGTCAACTCAAGAGGAGGGTTCAAGATTTTTTCGTTGTATATTGTGTTGAATGCATAGAGCTAATCATATAGCTTTGAAATGATGCTATGAAGTATAAATACAAATTATTTAATATTAGATGGCTTGTAATGGATATTTTATAACCTATATAATGCAAAAAATAATTATGTGTGAAAACATCCATTAAATCTATTGCATATTGAATAAAATATTGAGGCAAAAACATTTAAAAATGTTTAACATTGGATTTTAATAAATTATAGCTTATTACTAATTCTATTAAGTATAAAATTACTGGTACAAAACTGCCACAACGTCAGCTTGGTGAGCCTGAGCACTGGGCTTGATAATCAAGCAAGTCAAAGAGTGTCTGGACTGCCCAGGATGGGAAACCAGTCCTTTAAACCACAAAGTCTGAACCGCCCATGAAAGGGAAACCAGTTTTAAGTTTACACAAAACAAGCTAACATGAAAGTAAATACTAAAAATAGTACGGTGCTTATGCAGCAGAGCAGTAAAGCTTGGAAGCATATGATTCCGACAGAAACAGAACAAAAAAACCTGAGTGAATTTGCAGCTGCTATCCATGAGTAGGAGAGGGAGGTTCGTCGATGACTCTGTAGGCATAAGCATCGCTTCTGTCCTCTTGTCCTTCGCTGAGAGCTCTCCCTCTACCGGTGCGCCCCATCGCCATGCTGTACTCGTGCTGAGAAGGAGGAACAGAAGTGGCTGGAGCTGCGCATGGGGAGCTAGAGCTAGGAGGGGAGAGAGGAGTAGCAGAACAGGGCAGAGCCAAATTGGGAACTTCTTCACGAAGTTTTACAGTGATAAAAGCAGTGAGGGTAGCGTTGCAGGAGGTGCAATCAAACCGAAGCTCAGCATGCTGAGAGGTTTGTTTGATGGAGGGTCGAAGGGGCCGAGGAGCGACAGAAGGGACCGGAGGGAGAGAGACGCAGGGAGGCTCACGAGCAAGGGGTGGAGGGGCGGGGGCGACGGGAGCAACGACGGAATCAACGCAAAATGCAGTTACAGGGGCTCCATCTTCTTCTGGCAAGGTAGGGACAGAGCCATGGCTAGGAGGAGGGCGCCACTGGTTGGATTGCCCACGACTGGGTCCGCGTCTGCATCTCATGCATTCGCGGAGACGAGGCATGGTGACAGACGCAGGACCAGGCTCAAAGAAACAAACTGAATTGGCAGGGGAGAAATGAAAATCCGGACGCCACTGGGCTGAGCTGAGGGAGCAAGAACCAGACCACTGAGACCACGAACAGAGGGAGGATTGACACTGCACCACAGACTGTGAGAAAAATGATAATCCGGAACTGGTTCAAAGCAAGCGGCTAACAAACAACACCTCCCAGTGTTCGTTTTAACACTTGCATCAGCGCAGCCTGGAGAGAAAATCGCGTGCAGGGGAGGAGGAGATCCATGAACGTCCGCCACACCAGTCGAGCAATTGCAAATGTAATCCATCTCACATAGAACCGCCATAACCAGGCGCTTGGCGAGCCAACCGAGAGAATTAACGTTCGCGCAGGGTGGTGAGTTAAGAGCCAATTAAATGCGAGTACCGGGAGCCACATGGGCTGCCCAAGTGAACCCCATCGGGAAGTGCACAGGGTGCCACGTTCCCTGGTGTGCATTGATAAATTATAGCTTTTTAATGTATATAATATTTTTTATTTATTTTAATTTCTAAAATTATTTTAAGTGGTTTTCTTCAAATTGATCAGATTTTTATCTTATATAATGATCATTACATCCTATCGGTTACATAATTATATCTTAGTCTTGTGGTGCAGTAATTCCATAATGGAACTCAGTTCTTGTGTATGACAATGGCCTCTTTGTGACTTCTTATATGTGATATGAGAAAATATTATGACAGTGATATGGAGATTTGATAATCCTTATGAAAAATATATCATGACAGACCTATGATTGTTCCACTGCATTGTTATGGCTAATGTTCTCTCTACATAATTTATTATGATGGTATGTGGTAGATGCAATGTGAAAATGTTGAAAATGTTTTAAAATGAAATTATCAACAATAGATACATCTGGCCACAAAATAATTAGCATTATTATTACTCACTACTTAGTAAATATATAACAATGTAAAAGTGTGTAAAATATTAAAATAAAAAATTTGCAACTTGAATCAATCAAATTTCCGAAGAAATGAAGCATGGGCATGCATTTTAGTGAAGCATGGCAATTTTGGCTCGCATCACAAAAATACACACCCAACCTTCATTTCAAGGCCAAATTGAATAATTCAGCTTGGAGAGTATTTATTTACTCGTAAGTAACAATAACACAATTAAATATTTTAAAATGTTCACATATATATTAATTTTGTTCAGGAATACTCCAAATTGTAACATGAGTAAAGCTTATGACAGATATATGAAGAAGATATGTTGAGCCCTATGATAGAGGTAACATGACAGACCTATGATTTCTCCATTGCATTGTTATTGCTAACTATCTCACTACATAATTGCTTAAGATGATTTGGGGTGAACGCAATGTGAAAATGTTGAAAATGTTTTAAAATGTAGTTATCTACAACAAATACATCTAGCCCTAAGAAATTAACAAATTTGTTACTATTCTACTAGTTAGTAAAGATATAAAAATGTAAAAGTGTGTAAAATAGTAAAATAAAACATTGAAAATTTGAATAAATCATATTCGTTAGGAAATGAAGTTTGGGTGTGCATTTTTGTGAAACAAGGAAATTTTGTCCTGCTAGACAAAAATACATGCCAAAGGCTTCATTTTAGGGCCAAATTGAATGATTCAACTTGGAGAGTATTTCTTTATTCATAAGTAATGTTAATACAATTAAATATTTTTTACCTTTTCACATATATATTTCTATTGCTCAAGAATACTCTAAATTCAATTGATTTAGGGTAAACGGTAGGGTTTGTGTGGCTCAAATAAATGCACACCATGATTTGTAATTAATTGGCAGTGATACAATGAGCATTCCATCCCAGGCTACAAAATTGTACCTAAGTATATTGTTGTAACAACACCTGAATGGGCCTCATTCTTGTGGTTTAAGAACGCCTTAATGTGCTTCATTTGTTGGGTATGACAGTGGCCTCTTTGGGCCATCTTATCTGTGATATGAAAAAAGCTTATGTCATAGATATGAAGGATATATGTTCAGCCCTATGAAAAATATATCATGATAGACCTATGACTATTTCTTTGCATTTTTATTTCTAATTTTCTCTCTATATAATGGCTTATGATTATATGGGGTTAACACGATTTGAAAATGTTGAAAATGTTTTAAAATGAAATTGTCTACAATAAAGACTTCTAGTCCTAAGAAAATTAACATTGTTACTACTCGACTGGTTAGTAAATATATAACAATATAAAAGTGTGTAAAATAGTAAAATAAACAATCTTCAATTTGAATCGATCATATTCGCCATGAAATGAAGCATGGGTGTGCATTTTAGTGAAGCAAATAAATTTTATCCTGCTTCATAAAATGCATGCCCAACCCTCATTTCAAGGAAAATTTGAATGATTCAATTTGGAGATTATTTATTTACTCATAAGTAACATTAACACAATTAAATATTTTTAATTTTTTACATATATATTTATGTTTTTTAAGAATATTCCAAATGGCATAGATTTCATAGGGTGAAAGGAAGGGTTTTTGTGCCTCAAATAAATGCACACTAGGACATATAATTAATTGGAAGTGATATAATTATCATTCCATCCTATGGGTTTACAAAATTGTACCTCATTATTGTTATGTAACAATGTCCAAATGGGCCTTGGTCTTGGGGTGTAACAACACCCTAATGGGCCTTGGTTCTTGGGTATGAAAACCACCTCCTTGGGAATTCTTATTTGTGATAACATCACAACACCATAATGGGCCTTATTCTTGTGGTGTAACAATACCCTAATGGGCCTAATTTCTTGGGTATGGTTGTGGCCTCCTTAGGCCTTATCTGTGATATGAGAAAAGATTATTATAGATATATGAAGGAGATATGTCGAATCCTATGGTAGAGATATCATGATGGAGCTAGGACTATTCTGTTTCATTGTTATTACTAATGTTCGCTCTATATAATTACTTATGATGGCATTGGGTGAATGAAATGTTAAAAAAATTTAGAATGAAATTATCTACAATAGATACTTCTATCCTTAGTAAAATTAATAATGTTACTACTCTACTAGTTAATGGTTAATGGCTAATTGTGGGTCACCTATGGATGGTAATGAACCTATTTTCCTAGTTGAAATTATGTATAGGCTTGTAGTTTTAGTTTTTTTTTTTTTTAAATTTTAAAGTGATTATTGAGCTGATTGGTCTTTTCAAACACTTAAAAAGTATTTGTCCCTCCAATCCTCTTGTTTTTTTCCTTTTCCTATGTGCTGGTAGTCTTAAATCTAGCAATAATTAGAGTCTTTGATTTTGGAAATTCCTAGATACATTCATGTCATGGATAGCTATCCTCCTCCTAGAGGGTGTTAATGTGACAAGATGCATGAGATAAGAAAGGATATGAGACACCTAGCCAATCAAATGGAAGTCGTGCATAAGGTCATGGTCTATATTATTACCCATATGGAATCCAAAATGAAGAAGAATGAAGAGTTAGAATGGTAAATAAATCAAGGACCGCAGTCTCTTCTCAAAATTTTATTTATACATTTTATACAAGCCTAACCTTTCAGCCTTAAAAGAGAAACCTTAAAATATATAAAAGTTGGTGTAAAAATTTTATAAATTCGAAATTAAATTGTGCAGAATTTTTGCGTTGAATCATCTCTCATTGGAATCAACCTAAGGAATAAAAGGCTTTATAACATGTTAAATCAATTGAAATTTAGAGGATGAGTACCCATCGACAATCAGGATACTAACCAACCCATCTTCAAATCAATGACCATGATTCATTTTGACAGATCCTCCATGATTTTCAAAAACCACTATGGGGACCCCTTAGAAATGGTTAATGCCTTTTATGAAAACCACGCATTGAATGTTGATGGAAACACATGTACCTGCCAGGAGAGGTAGGAAAGTGAGTGGGCCCTTACACATCATCAAGTTGTTTCGATAAAAGCCCATCCCACCTATTATTTTATTTGATCTATAGTTGCAGAATTATAGTGAATCCCGTCTAGAGTGTATATTGTCAATTCCTCATCAACATTAAATTTTTAATTATCTCGAGTTATTGGGTAACTCATAATTCAACATTTCTTCGTTGTCCTTTCTTTGCAATTTTAAACATGGAGAAAACAATAAAATCAACTAACAAATCCACAATCTTTATGGTGTTTTTTCATATACCCCTTAGGAATAGAGAAGCCAAAGTATATGATTCCAATTCCTCCTTGGACCTTTTGGAGATTCTACAGGACATTCTTGACTGTTCCAGTGATTTAGATAATATTTTCAAGTCGTCCAATCTGGCCTTTATCATGAAATTGTCCCACATACTTGTTATTTCCCCAAACTCACTACAATGAAAATACCTTCTAGCAGAGGTCATAACGAAAGTTTTTAGTGTTATAAAATTGGAAAAAATTGTCAAAAAAATATCTGCTAAAACATTTTTCTGTGATAGCAGATGTTTTAAAATATATTTTAATGTAACTTCATCACAATTGAAGAAAATATGGGCCGTCGAAGTTTTAGCAGATTTTTTCTTTTGCGGTGCACTTCATGAAACAAGTAGCATTAGTACTCTACATATATAAATGCACTTGACAGAAAACATAACTAAAAGCACAAAGGCATTGAATGAAAATAGTTACACCAGTGCATAATATATATCACATTGTTTCTAATGGATAAAAAAGCCTTGGGGCGTTCTCGTAAGGAACGACATCGGGGCACGCAAAAAAGAATTGTTGAGTCGGTGATTTAGTTTAAACTTGCAGCATCGATGTGTATCGTTTGTATAAATGCCACAGTGCGTTGGTTATTTAAAAATTTCGGTGTTGTTAATTTTCATGATGCACCAAGCTGGAAATAATATTTTGTAGGATCAGTGTGTTAGTTCTATCAAAGCACTGGTGCGCTAAGAATATAAATCCACCAAATTTTTAATTTCAAACAATAACAATGCTTGAATAAATAAATGATTCGGCATTGTCATTTTCCGAAAAGGCACCAGTCACATAAAAAAGATGTTTTCATGGTGATTTTATATAAAATAATGCACCAGTGCATCTTTATGTTTAGACGTAATGATTTTTTGTATGAGATTTTCTCTCTTTCGAAAACATCAACCTGTGGCAGTGAAATTATTGTAATTAAAAAAAAATGTTCCTAAAAATATTGACATATATATTATAATATTATTCACGTAAATTAAAATTTTATTAGCTCATTTGTATATGATGTTTGGATTAATTTGTTATATTATCATATTTCACATTGCTTCATTATAATATTTAATCATCCATATATTTATCAATGGTGTAGGATTTCACAATGACATTGGATAACACAATAGAATAAATTAAATTGCATTGTGGTATATATCAATAAGAGGTTGTTTTTCATACAAAATGGGATTTTTATTGGTAACCCCTTGTCTTTCAATTGAGACATTGTCCATTATTTTAAACAAAATGTTTGATTTTCAAAGAAAAATATTTCAAAAAATACAATAGGTTGCGTTGATATCCAAATAGATCATCATTATTCATTGGAATTGTTGTTAATGCTCAAGCTACTTCCATGACTTGGGTTATCTAGAGGAATGTTTTTTTTATTGCATCAATTCCTTTTTTCTTCTTGATCTTGTTCCATGTGAAAATATAAAAATAAAGTGTAATGAGTGTATCTATATTTGTGAGAATAATGAAAATTGAAATAAATATTATACATCAATGTAAGCTGAATAGCAATTTACCATAGAAAAAAGTGACTCATAAATTGTGCACATGGCTTCAAAACCAAGTCTCATTCCTTGTTGCAACAAGTCTTCTTTTGGCGTAGTTCCATACTCTGTTTCTTACATGTTGTAAACCCCATTATAAATCATAGATTTAATATAAAGGATTTTTTTGTTCTTTTAATTATAAATATAAAGAATTAAAACAACATAGATACTAACAAATTCAACAATTATTTTATAATATTCCAATGATAAGAAGTTGATTTTGGCCACTAGTGTTTGACTTATTATTTGTTGATTACTACCATTACTACATAAATGAGTAAATTAGAATTTTAGTGATCAACTTTTAATAATGAGTGCTCTAACAATAGACTTTTACAAAAGGATTGGTTTTACCACATGGATTGTAAAATTACTTGAATTTAAAGAAGATAGACCACCTTAAACCATAAATTATTTTTTAACTTATTTTTTGAATGACGTCATATTAAAAGAAAAATGTCCTTTTTATATTATAAAATGAAAGAGAGGAATTAGAGGATACTAGCAACACTAAAATAGGACACATGGATGCCCTAAATTAACCTGGAAACCTTTATGGAAAAAACAATTCTTGATATTAGATTTATTAATCATTAGGCCAAATCCATCTTATAGGCCAAATGGTTGTGCTAGGAAGGAAAATATTTGCCTTATGTGACATTAAATATAGCAAAATACTACCTCAACATTTACTTTTGTGGTATAAGGGGCAGTAGAAACAATACCAAGTTGTAATAATGTTAAAGGATCTTCGTGAGCATAAGAGAGGAAAGGATTTTCAGGACATTATGAATCTGGCTTCAAGAATGTCCCATCAAATGTGGTTCAAATGAGTCATGATGTTTGGTCTTTACTTCATGTTTTTGGAGGCCTAATGTGGTTCAAATGAGTCATGATGTTTGGTCTTTACTTCAGGTTTTTGGTACAGTTATTCATTGAATATATCTTCAGTGCTTTCTCTTTCTTCCTTTGAGATATAACTAAAGATTGAAACACAGGCAGTTATAACAATGGGGATTTGTAAAAGTTAAGAATCTCAATTTCGGAAACTAGAGTTTGTAGTTTGGGATGTAAAGGTGAAGCGAGGTAAAGCCAGGCTTGTAGTGCATTTTGCAAAAGAGCATCATTGTGTTCTTTCCATTTTCTTTCATACAGAGATTACTTGCAGAAATAGGATGGAAAAGAGTTTTGAACCATTCCACCCAACATTAGATCATTGATGACACCAAATTAACTGAGCTTACAGGTATTATCATCAAATTCTTCATGCCTGAATATTTTGCATGTGTAACAGGGTGATTTGTGTGGAATTTTCTGTTGAAAATGTAGCAAGATGATGGAGCTTTGTGAAATGAAGTCGCCTTCACTAAGTGGGCCCGCATGCAAATTCTAGCGCAAAATCTATTTTTAGACTATGTCTATTTTTAGACATACGGAGCATGGTTCGGGGATTCCAGTTTGAGATTCTTGAAGTATGTGTCATGTTGGTAAAAATAGATGAGACTCTATTTTTGAGGTCAAAGAGGTCGAAGTCTATTTTTAGATTGCCTCTCCTTAAAACAGGGAAGTCAAATATTATTTACCCTTAATAATATTTAGACTATAAACAACAATTTACTCTCTTGGAGCACTTCAGTTCGAGCTACAGAAGTGGCTCATGCATCTGACAGAGGAATCACGTGGTTCCCAAGTGTTTGATGGCATCATGCATGGTTGACTTCAGTTGGACTTCAGTGGCAGAAGTTTGGAGGAGTTAATGAGACAGCTAGTGGAGTTGTGTTCTGTTTATTTTAGTTGAATTGATTGAGATTAGTTTAACTAGCTAATCAATTAGTTATGAGTGGAGTGAATTAAATATTATTTAATTCATTAATTAGTAACTCATTATTCAACTCAAGAACACATCAGTTCACTACGGTGCATGATCAGTTCAGTGGAGACCAGTGAAAGAGGTAGATGAAAGGGTGGAGTTAGCTATCAGTTGTGACTATACTGTTGCTATTTGCAACACACACAGAAGCATGGAGAAATTCGTAAGGATGAATTCAATTTTGATGGGGTGCAGCCGCAGATCGCAGATGAAATTAATTTTGTGATGGGGCTGAGTTGTTTTTGGATAAGAAATGGAGAAAGCCGTAGATCAGAACTACGGAGGAGCAGAACAAATTAAAAACCAGTCATTTCGGGCTTTAAAGCCCTCAACAACCAAAGTTAATTTTGAAGCAGTGTCTTGTTGATGAAGAGATCTGCGATGCGATGCAATCAAATCGCAATCGCAAATCACAATGTAACAATAATCAAGTGTCTTATTGATATGGCAGAGTTCCGCAATGGAATGGTTGTATATAAAACATACAACCGAACTCTCTATAAATCACCCTCCACAGCTGCGGAGGCCCGTGGGTCCACTTGACCACGTGGCGACACCTCAATGGAATCGCATGAGCGCAATCGCAAGGTTCAATCGGGGCGCTTTTGTTTCGTGCTCCGATCAAAGGCCGGACCCGATGATATTATATGCCATAGTTGAATGGGCAATCGCATCCGGTTGTCCAATTGCAATCAGAAACTCTTAAGTGTTGGGCCCGATTGCACCGTTGAAATTGGCAGACCCAATGGTGTCATACGATGGAGTTAATAAGTCCATCGCGTTCGTTGTAATCGCAATCGGAACTTCCGATTGATCGCATGCCTTCGTATTTTTGGTGCGATTGGAGTGGTGGACCCGATCCAGGAATAGGCCGGAGTTAATAAGTCGAATCGCATCCGTTTATGATCGGCAATCAGAACATTTTTGAATGAGGTCCAATCGCACTTGTTTAAAGTTCGGACCCGATTGCTATATGAGCCATGTTTTATATGACCATCGCATCCGGTTGGTCAATCGCAATCGGAACTTTTGTTTGGTGCGATTGTTTGTTTAAATCGCGGACCCGATTGTTTTATACATTGAATTTAAATGTTTTGACCGTGTGTTCAAAGCAGGGCCCGCATGTATTTAATTTTAAATAGACTTTGTTTAAAGTCTTATATAAATATATGTAAAGTTTTTTTTTATATGCGGTATATAAAAGCCAAAAGGCCCGCAAGCCTGTGTAATGGTAATTTGCATTCGCACAACAGCGCGGAGTGAAAATACACAGCAGTGTGTTGTTTTTTAGAGACAGAGTATTGTTTTGAGAGAACAGAGAGTTCTGTGCACTGCGTCTGAAGCAGTCAACCACTTTTGTTATCCCTCTATTAAGAGGAAGACTTGTATAAGTTTTTTAAAGAAATAGAAGTTGTTTTAAAAGTCTGGGAAACTCTGTCTCCTGTTGGAAAGATTTTTTTTTAATCTCTCTGTGTTGTGAAGTGGAGCTTATTCTCTCCATTGTTTGCTTGGAATTCTCAAAATTCCAACAGATAGGTGGAGTAATCCCATGAGGATTGCGCAGTTCAGGCTGGTGGTTTTTCTATATAAAGAGGCCATCCCATAGCATTGAAACAAGCAATAGAGGCAAGGCAATTGGCGGGGAGTTTTGAACCAGTAACCTGTTCAAAACTGAGCTAGATTGTGAGTAACTGTATGAGAAAGTACTGAGTACTTGTGAGGAGTATTGTACTGAGTTTGTTACTTGATTTATCCATTATAATATACACAATAGCTGCGGGGTTTTCAGATATAAGCTTTCCCCATACACACTGTGTTAATGTGTATGATGATTTGATGTGTTCTCGCTTGATTTTATTTCCGCATGCTTGATGATCTGAGTTGATCTGGAGTGGAAGAGATTATGTGTTGCATATAAGTTCGAATTGTATGTGATCAAGATAGTCTCGGTGGATAATTATTTATTATTCAGCAAATTTCTACATTTTCTTCCATAAGACATACAAGAAAGTGTGGATGACACCAAAAGTGATATTCCATAGTTTTGAGATTGTGTTACTTCTCTAGCTTTCTCATATTCCATAGCCAATCAATACAGTAATCAAAGAAAATGGATCCTTCAAACAATCACTAAAATACCAATGAAATGTAGATTTACAAGCCTCCAGTAAGTACTTATAATTTGCTTCGAATTATTATCTAAAGACAGTGGAGTACAGTAATCAGAGACAATGGATACATGAAACAATTATAATAATTGCCCTTCACAATGGCTTACTACTTGTGAGTAAGTTGACAAAACTTTCACTTATAATTTGCTTCAAATTATTATCTAAAGACAGTGGAGTACAGTAATCAGAGAGAATGGATACATGAAACAATTATAATAATTGCCCTTCACAATGGCTTCCTACTTGTGAGAAAGGTCTTGGTTAAAATATAAAGGACCAATAAGTTTAGAAACAAGGTTTTTGGAAGTGAGCAAGATTCAATAATAAGAAAACTGAATAATTACAGAAATTTAAATTTTTAGCTTGTCATCAAGGCCGATGATTCACAATTAGTTTAAATAAACTCAGCACCTATCATAACTAACAAGAACACATCAGCAAGAAATTGGAAAGAAACGAATCTAATAGTTGGTTTGAGGGTTAATCACTATTTACCCAAGTGGTCTTATAAAGCATATGCTAGAAATTCTCTTCTTTAACATCTGATCAACAGTGATAACCGTCACACAATTTATCAAGTTATTCTACTTCATTGGAAGAAATGTCAATCCTTCCATAATGTTTGTATCTTGTTTAGCATGGAATGAAAATTCATTTATTTAACAGTGCATTTAAAAAAACATTACATTCCCATCATGTAAACAGTTTCCAAAGTGACAACTTCTAAGAAAGGAGGAGTCTTGAAGTGAGAACAGTATGTGGGGATCATACAAATATGGGTGCATAACATCCCAAACAGATTGCGAGTCCAGATAAAGAAAAATCAACAGATCAGCCCTGAATAAGGGGAAATGTTGCCATCTGTTTCTGAACTCATAAGGATTGAAGAAAAAACATAATAATCATAGACAAAAACAGGCTCGCTTGATGTGTCTAATGTTGGCCCTTGAGAAAGCTATAAGCCATTGCATCTTATGAGAATAAAAACTATGATGTTATGAATGAAACAACTAGAAGAAAACGGCTCTCCTGATGCACAATTATGACATTCAGATGTTGTGAAAACCAAGTGTGAACCCATGACTGCTCCAAAAGGTGCACAGTATTGATAATGACTGTGGATCCAACCAAAATGAAAGCCAGCTCGTGTACAAAAACCAACATAAGAAAAATAAATTGTGCCAAATTCAAACAAGATTATCTAAATCGCTATTGTCAGGAAACATCCACCATTACCAAAAGAACTTTGGATGATTAAATCATCAATCTCATGTTCAATTTACTGCTCCTCCTGAGTCGGTGTTGATTTTAATACATCCATAACTTCACTGCCAGGTGAAGTGTTCCAAGCCTATTAATAACCTTGCCTGATGTTCTAATCCGTCAGAAGTACAGTGACATATCAGTGCCGTCACTGTAAAAAAATATTACATTGATTCTGTAAGCCAGCTACATCAGGGGACACTCCTCAGGAGTTCGGCCAAAAAGATGGAGAAATAGCCAAAACAAATGGTATTTTTCGGCGACTTAGGAAGGATAAGGCAAAGATTAATATGGGCGAAGAAAACACGCTATCATCCAAGATAGGCAAAGTACATCTAAAAGGAAAAGAGGAATAAATAACCCCACAATCAGGTGTCAGATATCAGGTGCCACCACACCTCCTGCCGTGGGTGAGTACTTAAAAGAGGACTAAATGAAGAGGATAGGAAGAATCCGAAAGAGGAAAGTCTAATCCCAAGGGGACCCTCCCCCTAATCTTCTGAGTAGACAAAATTCCAATGACCACCCAGAGACAGATTTGTCAGTCACTTAAAAAAAATTTGTCAGTTACTTAATAGACTGATGAAATCAAAAAGACGCCACTACAATAAAATATTCAGGAAAAAACCGTTCACATAATGAGGCATGACAGTCCCATAGGGTAAATATTCCAGCGGATCATCTGAGCACTCAATCTAATATAGTCTGGCAGCCCATATTTAGTAAATGTCAGTGTACATAAAAGAGGTAGTCTGCATACAACCTCGAGAGAAAGAAAAGCTATGTGATTACGAAAAACTCAAAGATGCCAAGTACAGAGCCTAATCCCTTCCATGTTCAAACGGCCATAAGTTATTAATATTTGACACCTCCTTACCAACCAATCAGGCTGCATTCAATTATCAACATCCGAATTGCATCCCCTAGAAGTATAACTCCAGACTGTCATCCCGAAAAAAATTTGAAATTAACCTGAAATGTATCACCGAAAATACAAAGATGGAAAGGAGCAATGGGAAAAACTAGGCAGAAATAGTATGCCATTAAAAATGACAACAACAGCAACAATAACACCCAGGAACAGTCCACCACCTTTCACATAATCAGAAACCAAAATTTTTACAGGGCCTAGATATGATTAGAGTATCTACCCACTTTCTCCATAGAGTACTCCATCTTGCAAAACACCACGTAGATTCCAGATTGTTTGAATCCTCTGATGACTCCTGTGATGAAGAGGGTTGGTGTAACATATACACCTCTTGGCTAATCATTCGACTTGTGTTGGTTATATATGGCAATAAGAATATAGATGG